>NC_051166.1:101699381-101969381 GCF_013339725.1 Rhipicephalus microplus | reverse complement strand
GTGAACTACGAGCGCGAAAACCAAAATAGAGTTTTCGAACAGCCTTCTTTGTTGCGGTTCCTGCCCCTGCGCATGCGGATCATAACACTAATCGTCGTTAGCGTTTGCGGTTCACCCGTAAAAAAATCCGAGATGGCGTGCGGCCCGCAAAGCCCCTTTGCTGTGACTCGAGCGTGCGTCAGCGCTTGCGGGGACAAACGCTATTCGAACACTCATACGGCGCCCAAATGCAAATGCTACGCCCGCAACGCCCGCTAACTTAGAGCACGCTATTCTAAAACTCCCTAATGTTGTTTCACGCTCACAAAATGAACAAACCAATCCTGTTATCATGTACAGTTAAAAACCTGCTTTTTTTTGGATGCCTAAATAGAAATATTAATGAGCACATTATATCGAAAGGCTGCCCTGCGACGCTACACCCTTGATTTCCACTTAATCTCGTGGCACATGCAAAATGCACATGACGGGTGATTCTCGTCGTCAGTGATGACACCGCGAATCACCCGTCGATGATAGATGAAATTAGCGTCGTTATCTCTTGTTCTGAGACATTTACGTCGACAAAAGCATCAACAGAACACTTCCTACGTAGTTCTGCGCATATATATGCGACTTCATACCCAGTATGCATGCCTCACGCATAATCACTTATTCGAAGTTCGTTTTCAGGAACGATCAAGACAATGTGCACTGGAACGTATAGCTGGAATGCCATATATTCTTGCGAAGTTAGGAGGTCAAGGTCATGAGCAAAAAGAAAAGAGATAAAAAAAAGAAAAACAGAAAAAGCAAGTCAACTGAAACAGCAAGTCTTTGGCCTCCAGGCAACTTGACGAATTCGGGGTGTTTTTTTATTTATTTATTTATTGCGAATACTGCAGGCCAGTTTGTGGCCCAAGCAGGAGGGGCAATTGGCAATACACATAACACTGTTACACATACATACAAAGAATAAAAATAATAACAATAAAAAGGAGTACAATGCAGATTGGTCAAGGCATAGCACACCATACAATGCATATACTTAGCGACAGATGCTTTCCTTTCGACCTGTTTTAACTTTCGACCTGCGAAATCAAATTGTATACCTTTCCTTTACTGAGAGCGACTGTTTCTGGCGGCGAAAACGGGGCGAGTGTAATAGCGCACGTCCAATAATCCATACGTAGCAAATTGCGACAGCGGCGTGGAGAAAAAAAAAAACAAAGAAACAGCTTGCCGAACCCGCGAGAGTGCTCTCCAAAAAGAGCCGCGACTCCCTCCTCATCTCACGGAGTGCACCATCGTCAGCGATATTTCCAGGACATTTCCTTTTCTTTCTCGCACACACAAAAAAAGGGGGGGGGGGGTAGGAAAGGAGGAGTGGGGCTCTGAGAGAGATAGATATAGAGAGATGAGTAGCTTTCCATGCAGAGTTCACACTCTCGCAAGAGCGAAAAGACCCCGGCCGTATATATGTAATCTCTCTCTCTCTCTCTCTCTCTCTCTCTCTCTCTCTCTATATATATATATATATATATATATATATATATATTGCTCATTAGGCGGGAAATTCATTAGCCTGAGGATAGACAAAGCGTGACGCGGCTCACAAAATGCAGGCCGTCTCGAGACGATCTTATTCGCAAGTCATTTGTATAGGGCCCCGATTGTTGGGACGTGCACTCACTATCCGCAACGTTCGACGAGAAATCTATGCACAATGTGGGACGACAGCGTTTGGCGCTTGCGCAAGCCCTCCGCTTGGGGTCCGCATCTACTGATCTGGTTACCCATGTTTATCTGCCATGTACTACAGTCAAGACTCGATGACTACAGTCTAGGCTGGGCTTTTACCTTCTTTCTTTCGTTTCGCAATTCAACGTGAACAAAGCCCAGTAAGACATGGGAAAAGAAGGCGTTACAATAAGCATTAGCGCTTTCGAACAGTGTGACCGGTAGCAAATTATGCTGGATCCGATTACCAAAATGTTTTCATTGCGCACTACGGGAGGACGGGCGAATTAAGATTGCCGCATGTCCTCGGCTCCCGCGGTCGCAGACAGTCCCAATATGATACATATAAAACGGCACGTTACCGTTGCCAGCTATAGAAAGCAGTTGCCGCGCATGCTTGTTTAGAGAAAAACGAAACCACCGTGTCACTGCTAATTCTACTTTTCTACTGACATGTATGCTTATAAGCACTACCATCTCCTTCTTATATTTCTTGAAGCGCACTACTTAAACAAAGCTACTGCCGCTCTTTGACCATGTTTGCATATCGGCTTTGGTGTATATACACATAACCACACAAAATCAAGCCAGCGCGGTCGTCTGAATGATTGCACTGTACTGAATGCGCTGTGAGCAAAAGGGCAAAACGATGCTATAGCCAGCTGGTTGACGTTCGCGCTCGACAGTAGGCAGGCGTGCCTCTCAAAGAGTTTTCCCCGAGGCAAGGACAAGGCTTGTGAGTTCAACGCCTCCCTTCTACCTTTACTACAAAAAGGTGCCCGATCCCCTAAAGCCACTCGTTTGTAAAATCACGCGCGTGATGTTTACACCACTGATGTATGCCAACACTGCAAAAAGGCGCGAGCCACCCAGAGACACCTCCTCTGGGACTGTGCACCACCGCCGGGTAACCAAGAAGTAATGCCAACTGCCATAAGCAGCAAAATTATCAGCCGAGAGCCAGGCAACCAAAGAGACGTGGTCCAGCACGTGCTTATAGCATCCTGGAACGCCAGTGGCCGAAAGCGGCGCCCCCATGGGTTTGACGCGAGTAGGTTGCTGCTCTGGGACGTCCGAGAAGCTAGTGTCTCGCTTTAATCCCCCTACCCCTTCCCCCTTTATGCCGGATCGTCAATAAAGTTGTTTCACTCACTCACGCGCGTGATGACGCTCGCCCCAAACGTTCGGGATGACGAAAGAAACAATCAATTATTGAATTTCACGCACCAAAGCCACGATATGAGTATATATTGAAAACGCAACAGTTAGGGGTTTTCCAGATAGTTTTAACAGCCTGTCCCTCTTTAACGCGCCATCACACTTCGCCTCCATCTAAATGTGGCCGCCGCGGAATGGAGTCGAACCTGCGTCCTCTACGTTAGCAGGGCTAACAAACGAAAATACACATAGCTACATATAGATGACTTGCACTTGACATCAGGCTTGCACGTGGGGCAGGAACGTCTCAGTGCGTGAATAATGAAATAACCCACCCGTGATGTTTTGATAGCTTTAATGTGACATAGAAAATACCATGTCTCCACATGCTTGTGCTCCAACACGGCACTTTCGGTGACGTCAGTGCAAGCCATCTATTGAAGGTGCCAACAGGCGTCGAACAATTAAATGGCAAAAGAAAGAAACCAAAGGAGAAACCGCGGACGTCCACTCGTCTTGAGCCATTACGGGAGTCATCCGGGCGACCAGTGGCGAATCTCGAGAGGCTCTCGACACTAATCTCGGAGGGGAGGGGTGTGGGCTGACTATAGGGTTGATACATTTTCGGGAGTCCTCGCGCGCTGCTCCATATTCATGGGAATGGTCCAGCACGTGCAGCGCGCGCACGCGAAAACAACAGCGTCGCCCGCCTGGCGCGGCCAGCGCTTGTTCGCTTTGTCGCGCGAAAAAAGGTGGCCCGGGGGTGGCGGCGTCCCCTATCAGCCGGAAGAGAAAGTGGCGTTTCTCTGGGAGATTATTTTGCCGCCCCATTAAGGCCCGTTCGGCGGCAGCGTGAGAGAAGCCCGGCCGCTTCCCAGCTATCAACGCGCCACTTCCGCCATGCTGCGAACAAAGGAAGCGAGAGGAGGACGGCTGCTCCGTGGCGTCAGAGGCTGTATAATACAAGAAAGAAGTGGGACGGGAAGAAGTGACTGCGGATACACGCACGCATGGTACACGCGCGGAATGTGTATACATACGTGCCGACGCACGGGCGCCACTTTCTCGCGGCGACAAGCAGTAGCAAGTGCCGCGATTCAAGCTTTGGTGTATCATCCGCGAACAAGGCGGTGCGCTTTGCAGAGTGCGCCCGATCAGAGATGAATGGACCTTGCAGCGTGGACGAATAGCTGCTGATCGCTGCTTCCGCTGCTGTTTAAGTATGCCCGTGAAGCGCTTGCTCCATTCGAAACGGCCGAAGGTCACTTTGCACTCTCACCAATGGCGGCTCCATCTAGCCGTAGAGCACTCCGCTCACGTGGCATGAGTGATAACTGTGCGTCCCAGTCAACTGCCGGCGCTCGACGCACCACACATGTGCCCACCTTGTATGTCTACGTTTCTTTCTGAAAAGGCGAAGTTGTTTACTGTTGAAATAAACTAACTGTGGGCAAACTTGCAGAATGATCTGCAAGAACCCTCTCACTCGCACATTTTTACATTTTTTTACAGTAAAGACTCGAACGGCCTTTCCCACGATATTGCCACAGTCATTTGTCTATCACGCTTCATGCACCGTATTTCAAATGTAACTTCACATTGATCATTGTGACAACACTATCGATTGTACGTTTATCCACCCCTTCTCTAATACCCTCGATATGTGGGGTTTAACGTCCCAAAACCACCATATGATTATGAGGCGCCGTAGTGGAGGGCTCCGGAAATTTCGACAACCTGGGGTTCTTTAGCGTGCACCCAAATCTGAGCACACGGGCTTACAACATTTCCGCCTCCATCGGAAATGCAGCCGCCGCAGCCGGGATACGAACCCGCGACCTGCGGGTCAGCAGCCGAGTACCTTAGCCACTAGACCACCGCGGCGGGGCTTATGTAATACCCTCTCGGGGTTCTTTAAGGAAATAAAAATGAATGAATGAATTGCAAACGTGGACCGTCGATACAGTATTGTTCATGCGAAAAGAGTCACAAGTGAGGGAATATAAGGCTATAAGGCGCTAGATATGCTCAGTTCTCTGCTGTTTAAATATAACTTTCCAAACGAAATGACCTTCCCATGCAACGATCGCAAGCTTTTGCACCGAGTGGCAATGCGTTTTCATGCAAATGCCAGTGTAGGCGATGCGTGTTTATATAGCACATCGCTACGATAGGATACCGGCATTTTCTTTCTTCCTTTCTTCGTTTCTTTCTTTCTTTCTTTCTTTCTTTCTTTCTTTCTTTCTTTCTTTCTTTCTTTCTTTCTTTCTTTTTTTCTTTCTTTATTTCTTTCCTTCCTTTTTCCTTTCTTTCTTTGATCTACTCTGGAAACATTAATTTTAGAAAAACTGTAATTTTCTCATATATATAGCTACTAAAAATAATAAATATAACCTTTTTAAGGCACTCATTTGTTACAATCACGAAACTGAAAGCAAAAAAAAAAAACTGAGGTGATATTTCCTTAGTGGGAATTCTAAGGCAATGTAGGCATTAAAAAATGTATGAAGTACACACGCATACTGTCGCATAATTTTGTACAGTTTCACTTTTTAAAGAAAGTGCTAACAGAAACACGACTATATTACGTATAGGTACCCCATTTCGTACATGTCAACTTCAACGATAGTCTTGAGATCTCTGCTGAAGGTAACGCTAATAATAATTAATAGTAATTGCTGGGGACTAACATTTGAAACCCGCGATACGATTATGAGCGATGCCGCAGTGGAGGGCTCCGCAAATTTCGACCACGAGGGGTTCTTTAGCGTGCACCTCAATCTAAGTACAAAAAGGTATTTCGCATTTTCACATCCATAGATAGCAGACGAGACTTTATTTGTGCTTAATTTCTCAATTTCCACACGCGACATAACTTGACAATTAGCATCTTCACCCACTTTGCCTTTATTCCCTCTTTTTTTTTTCTTTCTGTCTCCCTCTAGAAGGGCTATTAAGGTACATGTGTCCTTTTCTCTTCTTCGTCTTTATTTTTAAATATGCCTCGTTGCTTTTCATGGCGGAAATCGCGGCTGAGTGAGGGCGAACTGATGTGTGGCACTCAAAGCAGGAAGCCACGAGATTCACGCGTTCAGTCGAGGGTTGGCAACTGCGGTTTCAAAGTTCGCGGAAACGCAGCGCTTGTGTAGGAGCTGCAATCAAACGGAGAAAGCTACACTAAGTGCTGCACGTGATATATAGACTTGACCTGGTGACATAAAAAAACACGCAATTTCTAGAATTCAGCTTCCTTATACTCATCTCCGGTTCTCGCTTCGTCTGCTCGTGTGAAGCCAGCTGCCGTTATGTGCTGCATGTCGATGTGTCCTCGGATGCCAGCATATTCCGTCAACCGGTGCAGAATCACAAGTGCCCGTGCATGTGTCCTAAATATGAGGCAAGTGTGACGTGATGTGAGCGAAACGATACGATCCCACTTTCTACGCTTCCTCTCCCCCTTCTCTACCCTCTCAATTCAGCCTTCCTAATGGACGGGCTGCATCGACGGCACAAGGGGGAGAGTACCTTCGAATACCTGGGATGCTATGCAGGATTGCCCGAGCTACTCTGGCGACCGAGTAGCCACTGCAGCCGTGTTTGCTCCGAGCTCGCTTGCGGTGGCCGTGGCACGAAGACAGTGCGGAGCACGTGATAGCAGCGTTGATAAAAATGGCTACATGAACGTGCGTAGCGTTGGAAACGCATGTGGGACGTTTGCGACGATTATCAAAGAAACACCACGAGCGAGCACGTCAGCGCCACCACTCGCTCAACATTTTAGCACACTGCAGCGACGTGAGCCTGATTGTCATGCTGTCTTTTCGCCAACTGAACATGTGCCTGCCACATGAGTGTTCGTGGGCGTATCTCCTTCATCGCACAGGTTCTGTCGTTCCACCTGCAGCGTGGAAATTTCCACTCTATAATGCAGCAAGGGTGCACACACAGCACTCTCGTGCTGCTCGTTTCGTTTCTATCAAGTATTGCAGATAAATATAAGCAGAGGTGGTCACTAGGGGAGCTCGCATCTTGTCGCCAACGTAGATGCGATTGAATAATCCGTGAGCGCGGTGAAATTGAATGCGAAACATCGTAGCCACGTGGTGATATCACTTTTACTTCTGCGTGCGTATGTGCATAGTTTGTGCGATAAAGCTGATAGATAAATCATGCCGCTCGACGTGAGTTGTGCTCCTCGGCGAGAGCAAACGTGGTGGGCGTCTGTCAATCAAACCGATTGACACGTGAACTCGGATACAAGCTCGTTGATTCTGAGAAGGCACGAGTTCAACTCGGGACTGTGATGGTGCTGGTGTGACTGTCAAGCGTTTGATGCGGTGAACGCTAAGCGGCAGCTTCTTTGCGTAGCCCCGCTGCAGTGGTCTAGTGGCTAAGGTACTCGGCTGCTGACCCGCAGGGCGCGGGTTCGAATCCCGGCTGCAGCGGCTGCATTTCCGATGGAGGCGGAAATGTTGTAGGCCCGTGTGCTCAGATTTGGGTGCACGTTAAAGAACCCCAGGTGGTCTAAATTTCCGGAGCCCTCCACTACGGCGTCTCTCATAATCATATAGTGGTTTTTGGACGTTAAACCCCACATATCAATCAAATCAAATCAATCAGCTTCTTTGCGTATAAAATAATTTGCTGAGCTTACACTACTTGTGCAAGGTTGTGATAGCCTAGCTTCTCGCAGATTTTTAAGTTGGTTGTCTACTTATTTGCGTGGTCGGCTTCCAAGTGAAGACCACATCAGTTCCGTCTTAGTTTTGATTGCACCAATTGGCTGAGGCTCAACTACCATTACACTGAGCTGTCTTGTCTTAATTGATAAGGCTTTAATTAAAAGGCAATTATCTCTGGCGTAATTACCGAGGCCACGATCAGTATCGACCTACATTAAACGTAATCCTGATTAGCAAATACTAATTGTCATTATATTAGTACGGGCTAATTAACACAGTTTTAATTAACGTCCTCATAATAAACTTTGCGTTAATTAGCAGTTTAGTTCGCTCATCAACTACCATACTTTGGTCAGCCCGGTTCCCATAGCTTTACACAACTTCAATTGCATTGTCTTAAGATGTGGCCTAATTACCGCAGCCTTATTATGGCTTGGCATAATTATCTTGGTCATAGGATGTCCTGGCATAACTATTTAAGTATACCACCCAGCCAAAAAAAAAAGCATATACATGGAGGGAATGATGATGAGTGGGGCGAAGCTTCGGAGGGTTTATCGGTATAAACTATGAATCGTCCGTTCGTCCGTCCGTCCGTCCGTCCGTCCGTCCGTCCGTCCGTCTGTCTGTCTGTCTGTCTGTCTGTCTGTCTGTCTCTCTGTCTGTCTGTCTGTCCTGTCTGTCTGTCTGTCTGTCTGTCTGTCTGTCTGTCTGTCTGTCTGTCTGTCTGTCCACCCGTTCGTTCGTCCATCCGTCCGTCCGTTTGTACGTCCGTCCACACCTGCTGAGTCACCGAACTAGGCGGTCACGTACCAAGAGCTAGCACGGACAGACCCACGGCTTTAGGAGCTTCAACCGTAATATAGCTAATTAGCCAACCACGCATGCTCGGGTGCTAGCTGCCGATGACAACAAAGACGACGCGCGCCGGCCGAGAAGCGCGCTAGGATGTACACGCTGGCCGTGATGATTAACACGTGGCCTCGAGTTTAGCTGCGGTTGCGATGGTGTAAGACGCTCAGCCGGTACTGATCTCAGAGGCTACCGTGCTGATTATTCTAAAACAGACTTAGTGCAGGCATTAAAAAGCTTCAAAAATAAATTAAACACCCCGTGCCTCTAAAAAATACTATCACGAAATGTTTCTGACACCTTTGTTTCATAGGTGCACTTCTGCTCTCAGTGGAACGACCAACAAATGAAAGAAGATGCATCTGGTTTGAAAACACCACCCAACTTAGTCGACCGTCCTTAACGCGATCACTGGTTCCATCGTAGCCAATGAAACGCAGCGTGCTGGGGGTGGATTCGACTTTTTCGTACTGTTGGCTCGTTCATAAGGGGGTGTCGCCAGAGCTCGGGAACATCCCGAGTTTCGCGGAACTCAGGCGAATCTCGGCCGATCCTGGATAGAGCCCCTGCATGTAGTATAGTGGCGATGAAAAACATTGTGGTTATAATCTCATTGATTTGATTGATTGATATGCCCGGTTTAACGTCCCAAAACCACCACATGATTATGAGACACGCCGTAGTGGAGGGCTCCGGAAATTTCGACCTCCTGGGGTTCTTTGACATGCACCTAAATCTAAGTACACAGGCCTTACACATTTTCGCCTCCATCGAAAGTGCATCCTCCGAAGCCGGAATCAGGACCTGCGACCTGCGGCTCAGCAGCCGAGTATAGTAAGCACTAGACCACCGCGCCGGGCTGGTTATGAGCTCAGGGAAATATGCTACGATATTCCGTTGTTTAGTAGCTGTAGATTGGTTTTATCGCATGGAGAAATAAAAATAGTAAAGGAAATATGTAGGGGACACAAATATGCGGCTGAAATAGATAGATAGATAGATAGATAGATAGATAGATAGATAGATAGATAGATAGATAGATAGATAGATAGATAGATAGATAGATAGATAGATAGATAGATAGATAGATAGATAGATAGATAGATAGATAGATAGATAGATAGATAGATAGATAGATAGATAGATAGATAGATAGATAGATAGATAGATAGAAAAAAGAACAACTTGGCTAAGCGCATTGGCTTTCCTCAGGTCAGTGGAGGCGTGATCGAGCACCGACCAGTGCTGGCTATTCTGGACGCACTGTCTTGTGCAATGCACACCGGCAGCCAAGGTCAGCTTCAGACGCCTCCACCAGCTTTGCACTGATCGGGCTCGTTCTAGACAATGGCTCGCCCGAACAAGGCATAGGGCAACGCCGGGAAGGGGGGGGGGGTGAAAGAGATTGAGGTGCATAAAGGGCGCGCTGAATGAAGGGGGATAGGCTCCGAGCAGTGGTGCATACAATGTGCCACCCGAGCGGAGCACACATAACTTAGGATAGCGCGCTGAGTACGAGGGAACGCTGGATGGCTGATAGCGCGCGTGCTGGCAAGACATGGGCATCACCAGGTTTTTGACTTTTCACATTTTCTTTATTTCCTTAGAGGAGGCATTTGAGTTGGCTTGGTTAGGGCTAAACCCCGGCGTATATAGATGGGAAGGTGGGAAGAAGCGCGCTTCATGCTCTGTCAAAATCTTGCACTTCTTTTCAGAAATAACAGTTGCTTGTCGAGTCCTGTCACGTTTAGAATACGCACAGCGATCTTGTATGCGGTGGTTCGTGGGAAATATAGGCCAACGGGATGCGGCAAAACTGAATGAATATAGGGGTCACGTTCGGGTGTTTTTCGTCAATCTCACTTTGTTGTCGCGAAACGGTTTCTTGGCTAGGTTGGCGAAAGCGCGCACCCATAAGGAGTCCGCACAAGCCGCGTATGGAAAGAACGTTACTTTGTACTGCCACAAGTGATGCCCAGCTGACGCCACCACAACCTCGCTCGGCTCCTCCGTGCTGGGCCGACACTCCTCTATTCTGCAGCAACTAGCTGCAGCTGCGGCGTAGGAGTGAGACGATCCCCGCGGCCGAAGGGCAAAATTCCGACTCGAATCGGAGAAGAAAAGCGCATCTGAATAGGCAGCACACTCAGTAACCGCGCTGGCGTCTGCAACACATGGCCACCGACGTAGCAACTAACAAGGGAGTACCTCCTTGTCCGCAGTATACCAATTTGCCTCCAACACAAATCGGCAGCATCACTTCGCAGCACCCCTCCGTAACAACAACCAAGCTACATGAAAATCTTTCATGTTCGAGTCTCATAAGGAGATGCTCAAGAATAATCTGCAACTTATCACAGCACCTTAATAAGTTATTTCAGATACTACGATTGTTATGTCACACTTCATACTCGCGCAATGTGTGCTCGAAACATTTCTCATGCGCGTCTACGTACTATATGTATCCCACTGCACTGCATGTTCCTGCAACGCAACATCCCTGCTTCGATCGAATGCTGCGAACTGTATCCCAAACTCTTCAATACCGGGTATCTCTCCCCGAAGACTGTCCAGGCTGCTGTGTCTTTCCTAGCTTAAGCTTCGTATGCCAACTATAATGCGTCGCGTAGGCTTTAGAAAGGCCAGGAAAGCGTATGCAACGCCACATAAACCTCTTAGTGGTATATGGAAGAGAACGCCTTTCGGAGAATGCGGGCAGACCCATTTATATGCAACAACAGCTAAGTTACACCAGTGGTACCCTACAATATATTATCCGATGTGCCAGCATTGTGGAGAGGTAGTCAACTTATGCTACATTGTGTTGGCACGGCGATTCAACTCCGATGTTTGCCTCCTTCCGAGATCCTCGTAGGAGCAGTGAGAGGTCATTCAGCTAAGCGTTGACCCTGAACACCAGTACTGGTTGGTGGGGAGGGCTAGAGAAATAGCCAGTGGACCACCGGACTATATGAAGCCGAGCCACATGTTATATTCGATAAATGTTTCCAATGAATGATACTATTCAAGATACCGTGTCTATGTCACCACCTGTGTGTAATGGGCTGAGGGCGCTCTAGGTCAAAAGGAGGGAGAACACTACACGCCTCTTTGCCGCTGAGCCAACCATTATGGACGTGCTTTTCGAGATCCAGCTACTTTGCGATTTATAAAAAAAATCACAGCGCTTCTGAGGGCTAGTGACAAACTGCTGGTGGTGCTGGGCATCAATCCCAGTACAGTGCGTGCTGGTAAAGATGAGACCATATGGATGCACTACGTGAGAGGTCGTCCACTGAACAGTGCGCCAGGCGAGCTACCTCTGTCTTAACAATGCCAAACGTAACAAACACTACTACGGACGACGTCCTACTCGCGGGAAAATTGCGGAACGTGCTTTCTTTCTTAGTTTACAGTGTAGGATAATTAAACTTAACGACAACGCGCTCCTCCCCCCCCCCTCTTATATTTCAGCAGACTAAACTGCTTCTAGTGACAAACAAGGTTTTGCACGCGCGACCTATAGCGTGCGCACAATCGCTCAGCGGCCTCGCGGTGGAGGAAAAGTGGTCGTGCATGCCGCTAGAACACAACTATAACAAGGATCGCGGAGGGGGCGCGCAAGAAGATTCGCCTCACTGATTGCCGCAAAACTGCCGTTCTCAAAAGTGGAACTCCTTTGGTGGAACTGACGGCGCTGCCCTCTACACCGCGACGCGTAACAGGTCACCAAATGGGGAAAGGCCGAAAAGCCACGGTTCTCTCGGAGGAGCGCGAGCTTATAGGCGAGGTCGCGGACAGGCCGCCCGCATTATCCATTGTTCCCTAATGGTCTCTGCCCCCCTCTTTCTTGTTAAATGAGTGGACTTTCAAATCTAACGAGGAGCGAGCACACGAGGCGCACGAAGGAGTTAGTTTTCCCCCCGTCTTCGCGGCGCGTTTATGTGTGCCGTGCGTTCACGGCGTGTATACATATGGTGGCAAGTATACGTACTATAACGCCGCCGTGTGCCAACTTCCTCCGCCCCGCCGTCTTCCTGATGTTCACTCTCTTCCTCTACGGAGACCAGGAAGTTTGTTAGCTCTAACAAGGACGTCGACATCGCGATCGTAGCCGCTCGGTTGTTGATGAGAAAGGGCAAAAAGAAAGAACGAAAGAAATGACCAAGGCCATGCATCTCAATAATAAGGAGTCAAACGCGTGCTTACGTTTTCACGAGTGGAGACAAACCGAAAGTACACCTCCATGGCACCCTGTACGTCTCAGACGATGTACACGCTTCGAGAAAGGGTGACAGTTTAGGCCGCGACAGCTTACTTAACGCCGCGCGCACTGCGAACAATGCTAATGACAACTAATCAAACTTACTTCAAAATTAAATTCCGTAGTTCTTGCGTGTCAAAACAAAAAGTGATTATAAAGGCGTAGTTGGGTGAGTGGGATGGAAATACGACTATGGCTCAATTTTGACTGCCGGGGATTCCTTAACGCGTGCACTAAATCAAGATGTTCCCAGTTAACACGTTTTGGCCCCATCGAAATTCAGCTCAAAGGGAATTTCTTGATGCCTTAAATAATCACCTGGATTCTTGAACATCTATTTTGTCAAGGCGAAAGAGGTTTGACGATGCATGCCTCATTTCGCGTTTGATGAGTCTTCATCCAACGCGAAAATTGTCTTTATACCTCTCACGGCGTCGGCGCGCGCACACGAGTGATACAACAAAATCAAGTGATGACGCCAGCGTGACATCACATATCACAAAAACATTGTGACATCATCACAACATAATCAGGACGTCTATACGACGTCGCATAGCGTGACGTGCATGACGAAGTCATCACGTCACATCGTCGCATGGTTTAAAGTCGGCCGATCCCGGCGGCAATACACCATCATGTGAGGTGGAGAAAGCTTGACATGCTTCCGATCCTGGAGCTTGTATACATAACCCCGTTAGGTTCATACATTTATCGGAGGTGTGCGGAAAAGGATAGATACATCTATTAAAAAGAGACAAAATGGCGAAGCCTGCACAATGACCCCGCCACCTTTAAAACAGCGAAATTGAACGATTATGAAGACTAATCTGTTTTCTTCTGGGTTCTTTTTATAGTACTTGGCTAAGTGATGCAGGTTCACTCTAAGCCGAAAAGGACTAAAGTGGGGTATGCCATTGGTCCTTCAGGGGTTTAAACGCACTGCCACAGATTTTGAACCAATTTTGGACTAACTGCGGGAGTAAGTGCAAGGGTTCAACTGTTACCCCAAGCACTTACTCCACTTGGTTTAAATGTTGTGGGACTAACAGTTGAACCGTCTGCACCAATGGCAAAAAAAAAAAATGGCGACACTGCGTTTGTGGAGTATATTTTATGTTTATTCCAATTTAATCAGCACTCAGGAACATAGTTTGTTATTCATGCTACGCACACGCACACATATATATATATACATACGCACTATTATTTCAACTTAAAACACCGCAAACACTGACTGCCCGTGCTATACTACGAGAACAGACTATCGGGTATATATAGCGCAGTATTTTGACCTCCCAACTAGTGCCAGTGGGCGACTTTTACTCGGCTTAAAAAACAATAAACATTGATACCGTAACGCGAAAATTTACATAGGCTAATTCGTAGCACCGATGCGCACCGATATTTTAATATGAATCCATCTAATCTTCAACATGCCTCCAGCCCGAGACTACGAATTATCAGCTGGCATTCGATCACGTCGGCCGAACCAGCGTTCGCAGTGCTGGCGCGCGAGTCCGCAAACATAAACATAGCAGCGGCGCATATGCGGGAAAGCCGGCGAAGCAGCCAGGCGCCCCGCCGATGCCATACCGTGTCGGCTTGCCGACGGCGTCGTTAGGCTTACGACGAGTACGGCTAAACGACCACCGGCGATCGCAACATGCGGCTCGCGTGGAATTTTCGTCGTCGGTATTTTATTGTCACAAATGAACAATAGGCAAGTGTCCCATGTTCGCGGTGTCTTACCGGGTGATGTAGATATCTGTATACTTAGAGCGAGGAGACCGTTCGCAGGCACGGTTCTTTCATCGTGCTGGTAAGTCGCTCCCTGTGTACCGTCGGCCGCACGATTAATCGTATCCGCGATCGCCTACACGCTGGATTTCTGATAACGATTGTCGCATGGAGAAAAAGACATAAGTTTGTCTGAGCTACACTTTCTGTGAATTTGTACCCGACGTTTCCTTCGCTTGTGCCGGCAATGCACTCACACCGGCAGCCAGCTTAATACCGATGACGTACGAAGCCTACTTTTTCTATATATCGCTTTGAAGTTGTGGTCACTGTGTGGGTACACGACCGCTGATGAACAGCTTACTTTTATTAGCGTTGTCAGTGTTCATCGTAATTCGAAATAATTCAGCACATTGAAGCGAGTTATCCGCATTGCCCATGTTCGGCAATTTTCACTTGGTTTCGGCCCGCCCGTGCCGGCATGGTGAAAACGCGAGGGCGCTTGTTGTGTGCACTGACAGCGTGTTGTACAACTTTCCTCTAATAACATCTTCTATTCGTTTCATAGTGCTTCACTTTCACAGTGGCGTATAGCCTATTTAACTTGTTTTCATGATCGCCGACCACGCCGAGTATTGCAGTGCAGCATCGACAGGAGGCGATCGCGGCGCAGTTGCCCTCCCCGTTGGTCTCTTCATTGCCGGGCGTTGGCGCACGACGCGCACTGCCACGCATTTCGTCCCTGTTGTGCGAACTGTTCGTCAGTTGGTTTAACGACTGCAGTTAGTCCAACTTTGCCAAATTTCGGCTTAGAGTGTTGTTTCTATAGGTTGATTCTAGGACGTTGCTGGGCTTTAGCTATCCGATGCTAGGTTGTTTTTGCGTTGATTCTCAGCGCACAGAGGTTCTAGTTAAACCACATACACTTAGAGACACGACCCAGGCACGTTGTCGTTGGCAGGCCTTCAAAGGTTTTGAAGACTCCTTGCAGGATCCCGTTGCCCTTCCCGTTGCCTATGGTATTCTTTAATTGTACGTACTCGAAGTCTTCGGCTCCCCACCATCGCTTCGCTGTCATTTGACTGTTGCCTTCTTACTTTTTAGCGGAGGTTGTGTGCAGCAATTCTTGCCCCAATTTTCGTGCCACATACCCGTTTATGATGATGATAGCTTTTTCATAGGCCACAGAAATTTGTGTCGCCCACCGCCGTTGGCTGAGGTAATTGTTGCCTCCTTCCTCGTTACTCAAGTGGTGAGCAATCGGATTTATCCTCTTTTTTTATTGCGTACCCGCCTATCATGACATTTTCTTTGTGGGATCAAGAAAGACCGATTTACGAAACAACTTCATTGTTAAAGAAGATTAATTTAGCCTGCCATTCGCCCTAGGCGAATGCACTAGAGAACCTGCGCGTTGTTTTGTACGACACGGACAGTACTAAAGGAAATGAAACGCACCAGTCATAAGGCTAAGAAATGCACGTCCTTTCGTTTCCACTGTGTTCGATTCTTGTGACACTGTCGCAACAGTGCACTCTAGCAATTATAGGAACGTCAACACCATCTTTAGTGACCGGATTCGTAGTGACATTATGCGCTCATCTAGGGCAATCGTTTGTGCCAGTTGTCACGCTTAGTTTTGGCACTCCCTTTTTACAGAGAAAGCTGTTATGAGATCAAAACTGGGGTCACGCACGGCGCCGTAGTTGTCCGCCGCCACCGGTGTCTGTATAAGAAACAAAACATTGTACCAAGGACACAGTGGGCCTCGATCCCGGGTCCGCTGCGTGCCAGTCCAGTATTCTACCTTTGAACCACGCCGTTGCTTGGGACTTGTTCGCAAACTTGCCTTAGGCAGGCTTCATGTTGGGAAAGGAATCGAGTTAATATGAGCAATAAAGCGTTTTAAAACAGCAAAAGAGCAATCGGGCGTCACACAATGCGAATAGCATAACGAGTGGATCTTCCAGTGCTCAAACCCACTACAAAAGCTTGTTCTTGATCACCTATTAACTGTGGCGCATACCCACTTCAGGCATATTTCCTATAATCGTCGTCAGCGATTGCATGAACAATTGGAAGAATATTCTTTGCAAGTGTTTAGCAGATACCACGATTCGTAGAAGAATGGCGAAGAATAGCATAGCAAATGCCGGCCTACTAACCATAAATTATTATTAATATTAATGCCGTAGTGGGTACCCAGCAAGTGTGCTTGCAGCAGTTACCCAATGAGTGTTCAGAAAAGGCTCTGAAAGGCCGCTTTTCTAGCTTCGCTGCGAGTGTGCTGCGCCTTCCGCGCAGGCCTGGCGTGTTTTTTTTTTTTCCTTTAGTGGTGTGCAGCCGATTGACTACTCAAGTTCATATTACAGATTCATTATGGCTGTATCGCTTATGCGTAATTTACATAAGTATCTCGTATCTCTACAAGGCATCTCCGCATAGCTGATGAGATATGCGTTTTTCAAGGGTATTTAAAGTAATAAATCATAAAATGATACCTAAAAGAAATGATTTCGTGATACGAATCACATCTGCAGGTCATCCGGCACAAGCTGAGATCATATGGGTACAGCGTTCACGATGCCGAAGTTAGACGGTTTAAGCCGTCTACGTACGTGCTATTACTTCACGACAGCTAGAACGCTTACCTTCCGTATTCAATGAAATTAGAATTTTGACGTACTAATTAGCTTCATGTTAAACTATGGTATAAGAAACAGCACTGTTTGGTTCAACCGGTTGGCCCAAATTGAATAACCAGGTCGCTTTTAACAGCATCAAGTTGGGTAACTTGAACCGAAGAAACGAGATCCGCTCACTAAATTTCCTATACCTGAATATTTCGCTTAAAACGACTTCCTGTTATAACGAAGACGGTGCGGTGAAATTATCGACGGACAGCGCTCGAAAGAGAAAAGTTTCGCGCACACTGCATGGAGAGGGCGGCGAGAATTAAGCCCACGTGCTCCGGCAGTTCTGTCTCGCAGGCGAACACGGGGGGAATTACACGGCTTACTGCGCGCGTATTTAGAGACCGGCCCGGGGAATGGAAACAACGCAAAGCGCTCTTCCTGCGTGTTCGCGTCCGTAAAGGCGTTCGCCTCGGCGCCCTTGTAGGCAGCGCGTCTGCCGCCGAACACGCTCGATCGGGCAATGAGGTCAACGCCGGAATGTTCCGAAGCACAGCGAGAAGAAGCGCCATGCCGAACGGCGGGCGCGAAGAGTTGCGGCGCAACTCGCGCCTGTCAAGGCGAGCACGCGCGCGGCATGCACGCCTCTCATGTGCAACGAAACGTCCACCTCCTCAAGCGGACCTTCACGCTACGTTGTTTGCTTCGCCCCCCCCCCCCCCCCCCCCCACACACACACTTTTATGTACTCCTCCCTTCAAGCCCTATGTGTTCCTTGCGAAGAGTGGCGCGCGCACATAGCCTCGGCAAGAGAGGCTTCGTAAGTCGGGTTGCGTCCTGCAGTTTACTGTTTCTCCAGAGAGGGACAATCTGGGTCGCCAAAGGCACGTCGCGTAACTGCGTGTCCTGTCGCAGTCTTCTTTCTCGCCACTCATTCTCTTTCGGAGCGTACTTCGAGCGCACACACGGAGCTTGTGTAGTGTTTTGTTGTGAACGTCTCCGTGAGTCACGAGGGGGGATAGTGGCAATCCAACCGCTCGCTTTTGTTTCGCTCGTTTCACCTGGTTGTGCGCTAATCTACCGCAAGCCGGGGATGATATCTCGTAAAGATGCACCCGGAACGGGCCGCCATGAGTGTAAATTGGCATCTCGTGTGACCATGTATTTGTCACGTCTTTGCTCGCGCACTTAATACGCTTTCGGCATTACGTACGGCACCGCATTCGCGCCTCTTCACGCGTGCCGTTCTGTACAATGCTTTGATACGAGAAAATTTTAAAGATGCTCGTATTATCTCGCGCTGGAAGGGCATTCTCGCTGCCCTCGCTCAATGACAGATCGCCGTGACCTGAAAACATTGTGACACCCACGATAATAAATGTTTCTACCACCACCACCCACAATCGGGGAATGGTAGCGCGGATACGGACATCTAAGGTGAGTGCACCGAAACTTTTTGGGGATATAAAACAGCAACAATAGTTTGGGCGTCAGTGCAATGACCTCAGAATATTTGCTTTTTCTAGGTCTATAGGCGTGTATACTTTAAATTATTTTAAAGGTGCATACATATCCTTGCGTGCTATGTTGGGACGTCCAAACGTCAGCAGCCGCCTCTTGCGACGTATTAGTACAAAACTTGAGGCAAATCAGCCGTCTTTGTCGTCGCGTGCTATCGCAGCGGTTCATCGGAGTGGGATAAACGCGGCAATATGCTGAGTTGCAGCCTAGTGAACAGTATACACTATAATAACACATATACACTATATATACACTATATTAACACACACATATATATAACACAGACGTCCGGCGCACCCTGTGTACTTTGGCCTGCCGGGTGCGGTCGCCCGCGATCGTGCGTATACGTTTCCTAAGAACGTGTCATCACTCTGCTCATACCTTTGTAGGCGTGTTCTCATCGATTGGGTGTGCGACGAAGTGATAGCATGAAGGTAGCTCGCTGCAGCGACCGCGTCTTTTACGCCAGCGTTTTGTTGAGTTATTCCAAATCGTAGAATAAAGGAGTGAGCCGCTAGCCCTACTTCTTACAACATTATAGCTTGTTGCTTTCACATTGTTTTGCCAAAAACTGTAACTTAAATTTTGTTTCACCCACATGACGCCGCAAGAAAGGCACGGGTGAAGTATATAGACGCGCACCTATAGCACACTCGTGTTGTTTTCTATTTTGTTGGGACCCCACACGAACTTGAAACATGCATATTCAAAAGGCTTTCGCTTTAAAAGGAAGTACGTTGTGCATGCTTTCATTTGTGACTTATTTATTACCATTTTCCGCACTTTTCACCCATCATTGTAACAGTTTTCTGCCCCGTAGGCTGGCGAGGGCATAAGTTTTACTTCGATTGGTATCGAACAAATACACGAAGTTCTCATCCAAACGTTTTCACCGAAACTGATTTTTAATGTGCCTTACTGGTACCTGCTTTAGTCTAGTGATGAAACTTTATCCAAAAAATTATCTCGATATTTCACATAACCATGTGATGCAAAATATATTAAGCACTCAAGACAAACAAACCTGATAAATGGTGAAAAAAAAAGAAATACGTCAATATTCACAGTTCTAGCTCGATATTAATGAGGTATATGCTTTTTCTCGGCTTTCTTGAGGTTAGAGGGGAAGTTTGACACTGCCCTGCTTGGCTTTTAAGCTTTAATTTTGGTAAATCAAAACTTGGGCTCGATCATCCGTTTCGCAAGCAAAGGCGGCTGTTGGTCCTTGCTATTTTACTGTAGTACAAAGGTTTTCATCTCCACGATCGCTTCATTTACGATGCCATACTTTACAAACCTTAGCCAAGTTGCGTCCGCCTCCGCAATACTTAAGGTGCTTGGTTACATCCAAAAGGCACGCGTTCAATCCCGGCAGCGGCGGGCCGTTCCGGAGGAACATTTCTCAACTATGCCTGTACTTGACAGGTTCTCAAAAAATGAGGCAGCCGGTTCTTAGAGTATTAAGCTCTTTTGACGAAGTCAATTGATGATTACTCGGCAAAGTGTTGCAGGATCCCTTTAAAGCGTAAGCATGCTTCAAAGCCTTTTCCTCGCGACCATGCTCTTTTTGAATGAGGAGGAAAGGGATAAAGTATAATATAAAGAAAATTCCCGAGTAGCCATACTCACAATCTATATCTCGTTTCCGCATTGTAGTACGTACTGTACGACTTTTACTTTCTTTCCTATCTTGTTTCATAAAGGGAAAATAAAGGCAACTATTAAGTTGACGTCAATTGTTGAAACGGAGGTCTATAGACTATGTAGTGTTACTTTTGTGCCAAGGAGGGGCCTATTTTGAAGTAAAATCACGTTTTAGTGGTCCCCATCAAGTTAGTGCACTTCAAACTACCCGCCTCAAGAAGCGGACCGACAGGACCGACTCAGGGCACTGTTGCCATGCACAACGTTGCCCGGCTTTACTGCACTAGTAGCAGCTCACCGAAAGCAGCGGGAGCCACAGCAGCAACAACGGCCATTGATCAATTTCCCGCCATTGGCTTCGAGATAGCCGACGTTCTTTGTTTCAACTGCTTCCCGCTAGATGGCACCACCTGACCCGTGTAACCACGCGAAAACTGAAGTTTTGAACCACTCGCACCCTTCCCCACAGTAACGTCCGGCGGTTATTTTTTCCATGAATCAAACAGAAACGAACAAGCAGCATTTTATTGCGTCTCTTGATGCCCGGGAGGCTCTTTATTTAGTGCAGTTAGACCGATTACTAGTGATTAATTGTAGGTGGTCCGTCTGATGTCATCGTGATCATTTTGAAAATGTCTTACTGCAGCGCTTGTGTTCTTAATTCTAACAACCTTAATTTCTCGGTAAGTAGAGCACTGTTGTTAATAATATTGTCGTTTTATATGTTGTCTATATTTAGCTTTAACTCTGACGTTAATCGTTATTTGACTTCAGTGTCCCTTTAACTTCTCTTTCTCTTCTCACTAACGAAACGAGGCCACGCCGCAGGATGGCATGCTTACTGGTCGTAATTCCTGCTTGCGTCGCCATGACAATAAGCCCAAAGCTAGAGTGTGTTAATACCACGGCGTATACGACCTCCGGAGTGCGGGGTCAGGCTCTTGACGACTGCTGGCAGTTGATTCGCGAGGCAATAAGCTCTTTTAATTAAACCGTTCACTGACTACTTGGGAAAGTGTAGCATAATTCATTTAAAGAGCCCCAAGTAATCCAAAGCAATCCACTATTTCCAAAAACACTGCGAGCCTCATAATCACATTGTGGTTGCGGCCACGTAAACTTCCCAGATGTTGTGATTAGCCGATTTGCGCTAGCCACACCACCATGCAAGGATTCGTTCCAGTATTAGTGGTGGTACACACTCCCGCCAGGATTTGCTAGCGGTGTACGGCGTGTATTAGAAAGCAATAGAGTGGAGTGCAATAATTCCTTGCGCAACACCGGCACATGGACCATATCATGTAAAGAACAATTTCCTCTTTCATATTCTTCTGCCCTTCGGCGCACGGTTCACAGGCAGAAGCACGTCGGCCACCAACAGAGTATTACATTAAACAGAACAGATGATACGAAGTGCAAGTAATCGGACTGAGAGAATTGTTGCGCAATGCGGCTCGGGCATTCGTTCATACATACGTGCTCATAATCAACGGCACGCTATTTTTTCATTGTGGTCGGGCGCATCAAGCAGTGGTTTTGTGAGAATGCACTGGTCTCGCGTTTCTTCGGCGCAAAACAAATGAGATAGTCATACTGGGAGAGGCATTCAGGGATGAGCCTGCGAGGCTGTCACCAGCGTGACTGCAACGTACTTAGTTTGGCTCGACCTTTCTCGAAAACAAAACAATACCTCTGCGGTAATTCTTATGTAAAGGGAAGAGAGGAATGTCTGCTGGCGTAAAGGGGCTTGCGCTGCTCATTACTATAACTGTCTGAACTGTAGCTGTACTGCTTCGCATAGGACTTGCATCACTGTATCCTGTAGGCCCCATTCGTATTGCGAACTTTTTCCGAACGTATCGCCCGCGCTTGCGCCACAGCACACGCGCCGCGAGCCTATAGCGCAGTTCAAACATGCACTGCGGTGAAAGCGCATCAGCCTTTCTTTCTCATGTGATTCTTAAAGAGAAAAGAAGAGAGAAGTGAGCCCCGTAACTGTCTGCATCAGAGTGCGACACCTCAACAGTAGCTCACGAGGGATGGGGGTGAGGAGGGATTAAAAAGATAGGATTAAAAGGTATAGAGATAAATAGAGGGGGAAGGAGAGAGCGTGGCGCAGGGACAGCGACACCCAGAAGCAAGGAAAAGATAGGAAAGATGGACACGGTCGCAGGAGTCTGAGGACGGGGCACCACTCAGCGAGTACACTTGTCGGCGGCCGGATATGGCGTAGGGCGAGCCAGTCGGCCAGAGCTGAGCTGCTGTCGGAAATCGCGGGGGTACAATTGGTCGGCACGAAATCCATAGAGTGAGTCCGCCCTGAGCCTTTCCTCAACTCATTGGTACAACTACACTTTCGAACATCTCCTGCTGCTTTGTCGTGATTTTTTTACTCTCTCTCTCTCTTTTTTTCATTCTCCCTGTGCCCTTTACTATACCGCTGCCCTCTGAGTGTTCCAGATGAGGTGTCCTCAACAGAGAGACGGCTGCCATGCACTCCAAACTGCATTTCCTAATCCTTACATGAAAAATCACTCCCCTTAACATCTGCCAGCGTTGATCCACTTTCGTTATAGCATAGTACGCGCGATGCACCTCGGTTCCCCATCTTCTCGCTTCGTGCTCCTTGCGCGTGTGTGCGCTCATTAACGCGCATTTCGCGTTTTACGGACGAGCACGTCACACCCACCCGTGGCCAAGGGGCTTGCATGGTATCCACCAGACTCATCTCTCTCTATCGCTCTCTTGACCACCGCTGCCGTCCTACACAATACTGTTCGCTGGGCTCCTCTTGAAGTGGTGCTATCCCCCCCCCCCCCTTCCGATTCTCAAACATAGGCGCGCTTTGAGGCATTACCAGGAAACCAACGGCTGTTTTCGCCACGCAGGTTGATGCGATCGCTGTTGCTTCATCACGTGCTTAAAAGTCACCGAAGTTTTTCCCCGCATTCGTCCGCCGCGCGCAGAAACGAGTTGGGCCGCGCCTCGTTTCGACGAGCGACCGGCATTCCGAGAACGGAAGCGTCACTTGCCCGTGCGCCTAATAAATTCCTCTTACGGATTGGCGGCTCCATGAGCGAGAAGTATCGCCGAAGTGCACGTGAAAAAGAGTCACCATCGTAAATATGGCCAACTAGCTTTATGGCTCCTAAATGTAAATGTGGGGGGAAGTCTATTCCGGACCGGAATAGACTCCCCCCCCCTCGCCCCTCTCCACGAGTGTTTTGTGAAATAATGCCGTGGAACACGACTTTGTCTTCTTATTTTGCATTATAACTGCACGTCGAATAAAACTGCTTGTCGGAAGAAAGGTACAATACATCGTTTACGCGTCACAATTTATACACAGTCCAGTAACGGGATCACTGAATTGTTCCCATTATAACAAAACAAAGAGTGCTTATTATTTTTTTTTTTTGGTCTGTCCTGACTTTTTACCTACATAACGCATTTGTAAAGGAAGCGTCAACTTCCTCTTGAAGAGTCACGCCTCCCACGACTCCACGAATAAAGTATCAAGATACCCAAGGCGACTTCAGGTGTATCTTTAAAGAAGAGCTAAACATGCGAGAAGTGAAGAGTCACCAGACCGGCGACGGTCCGCATGCAGGTCGTGACCCGCAAGGTCGCGGGATCAAATCCCGGCTGTGGGCGGCCCCTTTTTCTATGAAGGCTAAAATGCTTAAGGCCCGCTTATTTATAGGCTTAAGCGCACACTAAAAGCCAAAATTTTCGGAACCCACCTCTGCGACGTCTTTCATAATCATACGGTGGTGTGGGGGTGTTAAACTATAACTATTATTATTGCTAAGATTCACCAGAAAGAGAAACAGGTCCTCTTATATTTTTCTTTCGATGCACCGCAACTGCATCACAAAAGCAATGCAGTTTACGATAATAATGACACGAAGCGTGTTATCATGGCTCGAAAGAAATGTGATGAAAGACTTTCTTGCTATCCTGTAGTGCGGTTATCGATTTGTGCGGGGCTTAGAGGAAGTGCGCCAAAAGCCAAGGAAAATAGCGAGCTCGCATTGGTGGCAAAACGAATTCCGTGTACAAGGCTCGTGCGAACAACCTTATCCCGTATAGCGAGAGAAAGCTTTTTTTTTTCCTCCTGAAAGGAAGAAAAAAAAAAACGGTATAAAGTTAGAAAATAGCGTTGGTTGCCTCTCTTTCGGCGCACGCGTGCTTGCGTGCGTGTTGCGATTGCAGTCACTCGCGTGAGCCAGGAACTCAGCCGCGCATCAGCCCGCAAACGGAAAGCGAGCGAGTGAAAGACGCCGCGAACATGGACTCGTTGATGGAGAACGTACACCGTCAGATATATGCTGACGCCATCGATTCCGGCATTCCTTTCAACGCTGATCCTCCGTTTTCATCCACCTCCCCCACCCTCCCCTTCAACTTCCATGCTCGCGCATCCAAAAGCGGACTGCCAGGCAGCTAGACTAAGTTGGTCGCTGCGTGACACCGAATCTAGCCGTTGGTCGATACCGGGACTCTGGCGAACACGGGACCAGCCCCCTCAGTACTTCGGAAGGAAGTCACAGCGCAGGAAAATACAGATAAAGAGTAAAGTGTACGTTCAAAACAAGTGCGCCTAAATAGGAGGGGAATACGAGGGTCCTCGGCGAAGGGCCTGGCTGGAAATAGCCACCGGCTGGCTTTGCGCAGACAACGCTATATTGACTGGCGAGAAGGGCGAAAGAAAGCGCCGATGTTATGCCACTACATACCGGAGAGCGGCTATACGTTGCCACTGCGGTGGCCTTAAAAAACGAGCACGCGCAATGTGGAATGGCCGGCCTGCATCTAGTGCACATACACAACGACCCCACCGGAAGGCGCCACTCATGGGACCACCGTCATTCTCAAGCACCGTCACTTGCTTCGCATCGAATGGCGCTTCTCTGTCATCGCTTCCACAGTTAGGTGCACTTTACTTTCTTCCTTCTGCCCCCCCCCTCTCTCTCTCTCTCTCTCTCTCTCTTTGTGTGCTGCTTCGGAGGCGTTTATTTTCCGGGCTGACCCCACTGACCTCGGTTGGACCACTTTCGTTGTTTCGTAAGACGAAAGAGCATCGACCTTTCCCTTGAACGGTTACTTAATTTCTGCCTTTGAGCATTTGATGCGCTTCCACCAATCAATGACCAATCCAGATGTGTCGCCTTGCCGTGTCACCCCCCCCCCCTCCCACCCATTACCCAAAATACATGCCGGTACTTCGCAATGCTCACAGTATTGACAGTGCAGACACCCCCTCCCCCCGTTTTTTTTCTTTTGATGAGCCACAATCCCATGTACTAAACTTTCACTGAAGCGCATTTCTTGTTATAATTACAGATACATTTTTTAGCTGCCTGAAATAGTTCGCCAAACTGCAGTATTGCTATGCCTACTGCACACGGTTTGTCGGTGTGTCCGTAGAAAAAGGTTGAAGATCTTAGATTGTGCGATTAATAGAGCTGAAATCCTCGAGAAGTTCGGGTAGGAAAGGTTTCAACCATATATGACCCCGAGTAACATTCCAGAAATTATTATGCATATGACTTGTCGTATAAAAAAGTTTACTTTATCTTTGTCACTTTACCAAAGAGGTTTCGAAGATACATTGATTGATTTTTGGGGTTTAACGTCCCAAAACCACTATTTGATTATGAGAGACGCCGTAGTGGAGGGCTCCGGAAATTTGGACCACCTGGTGTTCTTTAACGTGCACCCAAATCTGAGTACACGGGCCTACAACACTTCCGCCTTCATCGGAAATGCGGCTGCCACAGCCGGGATTTGATCCCGCGACCTGCGGGTCAGCAGCCGTCTACCTTAGCCACTAGACCACAGTGGCGGGCGGTTTCGAAGATGCAGTTAGTGACCACGATGCACACAAGAAAGCATGCTTCCAGATGAAGGCTGCCTTGAACTTTGCGTCCAACATGTATTCCTGCGCGCCTTGAATGATCGTGTATTGCGAAGTAAATTATTAGTATCGTTGAATTTGTTTTTTTTTCGCCCACTATAAAACTTGAATATAATAAGACTGAACATGGAGAAAGTAAAATTCTTAATTTAGAACCATAGGTGGCGCTCGCAGATAAACACACCTATTAGGGGCGCGCAAATATTAGATTTTTCAAATATTTTTTAGTAGTGTTTGCTATTCGATTCACATTGGAATGTTACTGTTCGAACTTACCGAAGACAAATACAGTCAGCACCCGATTGACATGAGCCCCTTGAGATTTTTTTTTATATGTTTCGCCTCATTACTCTTCTGTACTGCGGCAAAGTTACCTTTCAAGTTCTGCTACGGTCGCAAATTTGTGACTTAAGCAAACGCTGTGGCAGAGGTGCGAGCACAGTTGATGCTGTTTTCGATCTTGAATTCAGACAGGGAGTCCAAAAAATCAGACGCCGAAGATTTTTAACATCCAGTATTCCGGATGTTCTTATGCTATACGAGACATATTAGAAACTCCGGACTCGAAGCGAGTACATCCTTGTCCCCCACATCAGATGGCTTCAACAGAAATTGAAAGAGGAGAAAAGGCTGCGGAAATAGCATAATTGTTTCTCACGTTAAAGTATTGTTGGCAACGCGTTGGTTACACAAGATCATGTATTACTTTACTACAATTCGGCCTTTTTATTGCCTCATTATTGATAAGACAATAATGAAACACGACCACGCCACCGCTTCATCAACCTTGCCAAAAGGAACACTTTCTTGAGCCCTGCTATTTAATAAAAATATGCTTAGGAATCCTCCCCAACTTTGTGTTCTCCAATTTCACTTCGAAGTGTTCGAAAAATATTCTAGAAATATTTGAAAAATATTCAAAAAATATTCGATTTGATTCGCATTCACACTTCAGTATGCGAATTCGCTTCTCACACAAAACATTTCTATTCACACAGCTCTATCTTTTAACCTTACTGGTTCCGATAACAGACGCAGCACCCCAGATCTCTAATTAATACACGACTGCCAAGCTAGCTAGACCAGCTTCCTGTAAGCGCAGTACCATGGGAGTCCGCAAGTTGAATGATAGCGGCTGTGACTTCCTTCTTGTTTTTGTTCCCAACCACCTTCGAGGTAACATTTCGCTAAGTATACAGACAGACCGAGGAGAAGCGAACTTCGCGCAACGAAATGCGCGGGCGCTCTCCACCATCGCGTTCTCGACGCACCTCTGCTGACTGGTTGCGCCCTCTAGAGAAGTGTGCGCAAGGCCGCCGTCGAAGTAGTTGGGCTCACTCCGAGGAGGGAGCGCACGAGAGGCCGGCAGAAACTAGCTCGGCGGAGAGTGCAGGTTGCGACTAGCTTCAGCGGCTCGTGAGACCGAAATTGAGGAGGTAAACGTTGAACCAACTGCCACGTTTAATTTAAACACGGCCTTTATCACGGAAGGGGGAGTCCCCGAATCCTAGGAAGGTACCCGGGGGGGGGGGGGGGGGCGGAAGTAGGCTGAGGAGGTTCAACCACCCTTTACCACATTTCATTTTTTTTTTCTATTTTGCACGTACAAGCTAACATCAAGTATGAATGAACTCCCAGAAAAAAATTTGATCAAAAAATTCTTTAGGACTGCTGCATCCGTAATCCCCCCTTTTCGATCCATGCAACGGCCCGCGGGAGTACATCGCTACCTCACGAAAGACGACGAAACGAGCGCGGCCTCCAACACCCGCGTGCGTAGTACAGCAGAGGCTACATGCGGCGGCAGACCGCGCCTGTGTTTTCTGAATGGAACAATGGCGGATAGATGGCGCTCGCTGCTTTCTGCGCACCCCTTCAACCACTTGTTTGTCAGGATAGATGCATCGTGTTAGATTGGTTTAAATCGCGCAGAACGTCCACATATTGCTACAATTAGAGAATAACGATGCGCAAGTGTCGCAATAACATAGCCGTGATTGATCGTATCACTTGCGTTTCTTTAACTATACATCCTCATCCACACCCTCCTCCCTCCACATGCCTTAAGGATCCCACAGCAAAATTGTAATGCTGACGTTTTAGTATATAAACTCAATCGTATTCCTTTTTTTTTTTTTGAGGGAATAAGTGTAAGGGGCAAGCGATGGGCCAGTATTTTGTTTTCTTATAGACTAGCTTGTTGGTACGGGAGCGTCTAAGTGAAGCAAAAGCAAGTTTCCTGGCGAGGTATAAAAGAACATGACGAGAACTGTATTTGCCTCGCGAACAACCAGGTGGACACATCCGCCTTCTGGTTATTCACGAATCATTCATTTAGTGTTACATGTCCCAACTTTACACGGGTGGAAAAGGGCCGAATGGCAGTATAATTGCGAATGGCCCAAGAGGACGCTACTTCATTAAAGGACTTCTGATACGAATTTTTAATATTTTCGGATTCTTGTTCTATATAAAAACACTGGAGTCTAGATCTACAAAAAAAGTATTGTGGTGCCTGGAAGTGCATTCAATACATTTTTAATAACACTACCTTAAAAGAAAATGACACAATTTTTTGGTTTCGGTATCGCGGGGGGGGGGGGGGGGGCATCTTTTTTGCGACGTGTCATCACAGTGTGACGTCACTGGGAGGCAGAAACTGATGACGTATTAGTGGCTGATCTGTCATCTGCTCGTGGTGCACGTAAATGACGAGTGACGTGTCTTCCAGTGACCCCAGCAGTGATTTCTGCGATCCATGCTGTATGCAGTACGCAGAGTGGAACACTTTGTACGTGTTGTCTAACTCTGGCGTGCGGAGAGAGTTAAACATGCATACCAAGGAAACGAAAAATATCACTTTTGAGGTATCCCAAGACAATGTTAGTACTCCTTCGTGATTTTAATATTTCTTAAGCAACGGGGGCTTTCGCCGCTAAAGAAACGTATACCCTTCCTAATCATAGCGCAACTGAACAAAAACCAAATATTGCAGTCGTATCCGTCGACAAGACACCGCACACAAGGCCGCGCGCGACGGCCGGCTTTATTCTGCTTTTCCAGCTTCATTCACACCTCTCTCTCTCTCATATATTTGCGTCCTATATTCTACGTATAGTGCGTACAGTGTAGGACGCGAAGCGCGCCGAACTGTGCGCTGTATAAACGGCCGAAAGAAAATTGCATTACTCGCTTGGCAGTGAATACCTCCTCGGCGGGAGAGGAATGACAGGCACGAAGAGCGTGGAGGGTGTGATGTCCAGAGGGAGCGGGGCCTGTTCTGGAACGCAAGCATGCGACAAAGCGCCAAACGGAGCAGAAGACAGCGTGGGGAGATGGGTACGCACACCGCGCTCCCTGGCGTTCTCAAAAGAAAACCCAAGATTAAAAATCGGTCGCCATGGTGACAGGCTTCTAAAAGCTATAACCTCTGAGGCACCGAAGAGCGCGCGTTTTGTTAGCTGCATGCAGGACGGCTGAGGACAGCGGCGCTACTGACTTTGTGGGTGAATGCGCGCGCGTTTATGTAGAGTACAGAGCAGTTAGGAAAGAAGCTGCCGTGTCCTTTACGTACAACGCCAATCCGCAAGTGTAGTGCATCGTTCCGCGTCTAAGCGTTCAAACGAAGAAAAAAACATCCCCCGTTTCTTTCAATTTTTCTCCGATTTTTTTGTTTGTTTTCAAAATAGTTTTCAGGCTGAAAGGCTGTTGTTGCGTGATCAAATTGCAATGACCCGAGTACATATCTAGCGGCACTTCTTTACGAACACTGAACCAAACTGATGGAACCGTAACTGCAATAGCGGGCTGTTTTCACAAGCTTGTTGAAAAACCAAAAGAAAATTTCGCCTAACCAGAAGCCCGCGGCTACGGATTGAGCATGCGCTCGCAAAGACACCGGCAGCCGCAGTTTAGTACTGAAGGATGCCATGCAAAGAGAGAAAGAAAGAAAAGAAAAGAAAGAAAGAAAAAAGAAAGAAAGCAAGAAAGTTTGCGGAGGTTTTTTGCAGCTAACGTTCGTATATCAGGGTGTTTGGCAATCACGAGGCTGCTATGAAACAAGATATATGAGAAAACGGGAAAGAAACACACTCAAGATAGCAATTAACGTGACTCCGCAAGGTGACTGCATAACGAAGTGAGAAGCTTCAGAATTGGTCAAGTGGCCTCATGTCTCACATATATAGCGAAGTCCAGATTTTATACATGGCGAAGAAACAATTCACAGTATGCGGACGTCGTAGGAAAACTGGTGCGAGAGCCATTATCCCGCTAGTTGTTTTGCCATGTCAAGGCAGAAAAAACGCTAACATCATCTCTATGCGCGCATAAGTTTCACCCGAACTGCCTAAAACTTTAGTGAAAAGAGCTTCAAGTTCACTTTGACGGCAAAGCCGCTAGTCGCTGAGATAACGTCCGATGCTCTCTCCAGTCCATTTGTATGATCCCTTGGTCCAGTGTACATACTCATAGATATAAAATGCTAGAATCCGCGGCCGTTGTGACTTGCAACTGCCCCAGTACTTGGCTCAGATGGGACGAACGACCACGGGATGTCATTCGGCTAGTTCTTATCGCGTGCTTGACTCCAGCGTTCGTTCGTCATTAAGTGCAACGTCACCGAACCTATGGTCTCCGTGTTGGTCACGCTGGCAGGTGATAATCGTGATCAAGGTTATGTATATATGCTTGCCCTAGATGGGGATTTTGCCCTCCCACGTCAAGCGTATCTCACCAGGCATACAGCAGTGTATTTTAATATAGCCAACCCTCACCTAACCTGACGTTATTAGATGTAACCCAATTTAACCTATCAAACCCATCCCTTACTAAAACTTTCCCTAGGCCATTCAAACAATTCTATATGCTTCCCTAAGGAATCCCTATGAAGTCTTATATTTCCCTCATATTTGCCACGCATTTCGGTAGGAATCCTACAGAGACATCTAGAATTATGAGAATGGCATGCGGAATGTTTCAACAGGGCAACCTTCTATAGCCTAACCTAACTTCAAGCACGGCTCGGTGAAGTTCCTCGGCTCACAAGTGAGCGCGAAAGACCCGATCTGCGTATGCGGAAGTTAACATCGTTACGAGCACCATGTCTCACTACGACCATCGTTCTCGCAAAAAAAAAAAAAAATATCGCCCACAACCGGCCCCGCCGTAGAGAAGCAATCCCTCAATACGGGAGCACGCGCCACAACGCACCGCCGATGCCGCGGAGCACAACGGGGACTCCCAAGGGGTCGCGCTCAGCCCTGGCTCTTGTCACACTTGACCGACAGCGACGAGGGTCAATCCAGCGCAGTCTGCTATGTACGGCCACCAAGGGCAGTGTGTAAAACAGATATATCGGCTTTACGCAGCTTGCCCTCTGGAATCTACGTACTTACGTACACACTCAAGTTACAGACACCGCAGATACAAGCACGCGTAAAAAGGACGTCGCGTCCTCTTATACGGCCCCTCCGCTACGCTCTGCACAGCCACCTGCCAGTTCCAGGGTAGATGAGGAGACTTGAAGCCTAACCTCTGAGATTGAGGGCGCACCCGCCATCTCGGAGGTCATGCTCGAAGCGTCGACGACTTCGTGTAAGCAAAGCTGAAGTTGAAGAGGTCGAGCGATGATCCCGACAAGGCGACCGTATTTCGATGAAGGCGCATCGATCAGTAAGACCGCTTGTGTGTATACTTGGACTTCTGTGCAAGTTAAAGAACGCTATGTGATCAAAATTAATCCAGAGTCCCTCACTACAGCGTGATGCATAATATTATTGTCGTTTTTATGCGCATCATTTTTTTTCAATACCTTCTCATTTGTTTAGGGGTATAACTTAGGGGCTCGAGGGAAATTATAACTTGTCTACAGCTGTTGTTTTCTCTAACTTAGCAGTTGCACAGTTAATTTTGCAGTAATGGGAAGGCAACGTAATGCGCCTGCTGAGTGATTAACGGATAGGTATAAAATATAGTGAAGATTAAAACTTGGGGGCCCATCTTTTGAAATTGTGCAATAAACCATTCTTTACCAGAGGTGCTATGAAACACACATATGGTAATTTCAGGTTTGTGGAGAGGAAAACCGATCATGCTCATTGAAGTTCAGGACCACTATTAAGAGATCTACGAGAGGAAGCCACCAGCAGCTGCCGAAGTTGCAGAGTATCTCTCGCATTTCGCCTCCATGTATACAAGGAGGTGATCCCGGCGAGGCTCTGATAGAACTCGCGTCCTTCAGGTCAGCAGCCGAGCACCACAACCTCTTAGGGCACCGCGGGGGGCAGTACAGGATAGTGTGTTTCGTTCCCGCGTCTCTCCTGGCTTACTAAGCCTCACATTACAAATGACAGCCTTCCCTTTGCAGAAGCGTCGTGTATTAACACAGCTTAAAAATCTGCTTCTCCTTTTAGCATCCCTCTAAAGCGCACGCATGAAGACAATAAGCACTGTTTCAATTAGAACGAAGGAAAGAAAGAAAGAAAGTAAGAAAAGGAAAGAAAAAGAAAAAAGAAAGAAAAGGAAGAAAGAAATAAAGAAAGGAAAAAGTAAGACAGAAAGAAAGAAATGAAGAAAAGCAGTCTTCACTTCCATACTCATGCGGGTGCCAAGAGCGCGAGAACTCGTTTAAAAGGAGCTCGGGGCCTATCACACAATAGGCCTGGTGCAGTCCTATTGTCGTTGTGTGCATACGGGATCAGCTACGGCACTCTTGCGAAGCGACACCTCGACAAAGTCGATCCCCATTCTCTGACAGAGATTCAGCTGCACGGACAAGGGGCCTGACAATCGCCGGTGGCACTCGTGAAATTCGAATGCCAAATAAAGCCCTCGGCCCCGACCCTTGACGCGTGAAAAAGAACAACGCTTTTCCTTCTCCAAGCATACGCCAGAAAACTAAGCAACAAGATAAAACCCACTCAGAGCGCTCGCGAAGACGCGGCTTCCATTATTTATTTCGCGCATTCACGCGCTCAACTTTTGCAATTGCTCGAAATTTAGAACGATCGCTTTGAGACGAGATTCAAGGCACGTGTAATGGTTATGCGCTATACACCTGAGCATCATACCTGGTGCCGCAATGAGTGTCTCGCATTTGAAGGGATGATTGTTGCATACGAGCATGCGTTTCATCTGATCTGTGTGCACACTCTGCTATACGCAGTGGACAACAGTAAACTGGAGTCAATGCGCTTCGGAGGGAATTGGCACAGTTGACCTTTCAGATGTCGTTAATCTCTTTGCAAGTTGCACATCAGTGCTTTAGCAACCTTTAAGCTTTCAGAAACAAGCGTCGGTGATTAGTTTCCGTGATGCAAATCTTGCTAAAGAAAAGCTGCCCTGCGACACAAGTTAAGCGTGGAGTTTCATCAGTGCTTCTGATGGTGACAGTGGAATGCGGTGATATCGCTGAGCCAACGCGAACGGTGAAAACCAAAGAGCCATAATTTTCATTGAACGGAGAAACGCCTTTCCGTTGCGACTAAAGCGACATACAGGAACAGTTACTGGCACCGGAAGTGACGCTTGGCAACATGAAAAACACGCCAGTGGTTCTGCGTTCCTAATGGCTTGACAGGCCTCCATGAGTCGAGACTTTCAGTATGTATCTATACAAGATGCACGTGGTGACTGGAGGCACAGTCACGTTAATAGCAGAGTGAAATATCAAAAGGAATGTTTTTCTCTCACTATGCGCTCTAAGACTACAATAGGTTCAATTCCAGGGCATTATGTTTATAATTATTGTAGCGTTCCTCTCAGAATTGTAATCCGCCCACCAACAGTCCACGGTGTTAGAATATACATTGTGCTCCAGTGCTATACAGACGACAGATGAAAAAAAAAAAAAAACGTTGCAGGGTCATTTCAAGGTTTGCATATACTGCACAGAAACATCTGAGTACAACTGTAACATAAAAAAGTAACATGCAAGTTGCGGTACACGTATCTATGCATAAAATTCAGTCAACTGCAAGCATCGTCGTTAAATTGTGCCGAGAATACAGGGCCGAAATATAGGTGTTTATAGTATGCACTGCGCTATAAAGCTGCATTATTGGAGCTGCACCATTCTATGAAGATGTTCTTTTTTTTTTTTGAACATGGTTAACTACAGGCACTGGAGGATAGCTCGGTCAGTCGCAAGTTGCGAGAACAATCGAACAAAAGTATGAAAATAAATGCTAAGTAGTTTCATTTTAACCTATTTTATTTCCTATTGCATTTCATTATTCGTAAAATACACAGAACAAGGCAAATTCCAGTGGAATGAGCTGACCTTTTCATAGCGATTTAACCGCGAACAACGGGGCCCTTTCTTCGCCCACACAACACCCCCCCACCGTTTTCGGTGCATGAGAAAACGCTGACTCATGCACAGCTAGCGAGCACGTCACCTCGATCCAATGGTTTTTTAGCAGTAGTCAACGTTGCGATGACTCGTCGCCATTGTTAAGGTTGCATTTGTGAATGTTATTGACTCTCTTTTTTCCTTATCACTGGTACTATCGAGATGTGCCACCCTTAATCTCGCAAAATCCAAGAGACGGCTCAATACTCTACCGTAACAGCGAACTCGTCCGACCTGTTCTGCCCGCAAGTTGGGGGGATCTGTATCGGTACCGCTGGAACCACGGGGGGGGGGGGGGGGATCACATGGGCTTGTTATACACCACTTCAGAACACACACTGGGTGGCGCAACTCTAAGTGATTCGTCTCTTTAAACTAGGCGGGTATTAAAACCATAGCGTTCTTTGCTTTTCTAGCTGTAGTATATATATGACGCATGGCAGCTGATGCCGACAAAAAAGAACCACGCAGTCTGCTGAGAAAAGAAGGAAGATTCTCAGTTCATCGCACCTTATTTCGACATTTTTCGTTTGTAACCCCTTCGCCCGAAACAACAAATTAGGAGGGTAACCAAGTATATAGCATTATATTCACATTATGAAGATAGGAGTTCTTTTGAACGTTCCCATTGCGTAGTATTCGTGATTAATTAAATAAATACACGATAACGCAGGTGCCGGCTAATGCAAGGAGATACCGAAGAAACATGTATCCTCCATTGAGTATCCACGTGGTATAGGGCTTTAATGTAATGCTGCGATTTGTCACAGTTGAGCGCCGCGGTGTGACATTTCTCGCGACTTGCTGTGACTGTTTAAACTGGAAACGTTCCGTTCCACCCCACCCTACAAAGCATACTCTCTCGACTTCAGCCGACATCTAATGAGACACGTTCCAGTCGTTTCATCTGTCCACTCGATCCTCAAGGAATGTAAGACAGCCCCGCTGCCTCCCGGTTTAGCGGGTGCACGGCTTGCGAGTGCCACGAAACGTATACGTACACATCAGTTCCAGCTCGGCCTTCGGGTGTCAATCCGCGTGTGACTGTCGGCAATGAGAATCCGCTCGTGCAAGCTACGCTACCAGGGGTTTTTTACTCAACAAAACTGCGATGTGATTATGACGTACGCCGCAGTGGACGGCACCGAAAATATAGGCGATCCGATGTTCTTTAACGTGCGCTGACATCGTACATGGCCTCTAGAAATTTGGCCGCCATCGAAATGCGACCGTCGTGGTCGGAAAAGAAAGCGCGACTTACGGGTGAGCAGCTGAGCAGCCGTTGTACGCCGAGGTATATAGGGGCACTTTTGGTATAAGCGATCCCGCTTATTCCGCCATTCAGATGTTATCGGGCCACATAATAGTTGTGCTGGAGATGTACCCACAGCATGGTAGAAATGAAAACATTGAACGACCATCAAGCAGGTATTTCGAAATTATAACAACACCTTGGCTTTCATGTGGAAGCCGAAACGTAAGTATATTTTTAACAACACCTTATTGGTCGGTGATCTTAATAATCATTGTTGGGTTTAACATCCCAAAACCACCACATGATAACGAGAGACGCCATAGTGGAGGGCTCCGGATATTTCGACCACCTGGGGTTATTTAACGTGCATCTAAATATAAGCACACATGTATGCCTAGAGAATTTTCGCCCCCATCGGAAATACGGCCGCCGTGGCCGGGATTCAATCCCGCGACCTGCGGGTCAGCAGCCGAGTACCTTAGGCACCACGGTGGCGGTTTGATCAGCGTTCTGTGATTTTTTGTTTATGTTTAATTTCTGCCATGTCATTACATCCTGGTCAGACGAGATTTCGTTCAGTTCTACATTATTTTGTACGCATGGTAAAGAGAATGCGCAGAGTAACGAAAGAAACTGACAAAAAAAAAAAAAAAAACGATGCCACACCAGCAACGGATCAGCAGGTGTTGCGCAAAACGGAAGCGTTTGGGGGCACACGTCGTTTCGTCAAGCGCAACAGCTCGCGGGATCGAGACGGAGAGCTCGCTTCGCAAGCCCGTGGCGGTGACAAGACGGGCGCGAACGCGAAAACAGGATTACAAGATACCAAACTAGAAAGAAAAGGAGCAGAAGAAAAAAAGCCAGGCGCAGGCTCGTCTGTACACACGAGCGGCACACCTGTGCGTATCCGCTGCGTATCTGAAGACGGACGCGGATCCGGCCGAACGAGACAGCCAAGGTGTGTAAACACATATACCGCTGCTACACGGCGTTTTGCTTGTGCGCGGCTCTAGCAAAGGATTCGAGAGAGCGCATACGCATTTGCGACGAAAATTACTACACAGAAGAAACTGACACCATAGGGCCTATATAGGTGAACAGTAAACATGTAAAGCGAGCATGAAATGTCCGGTGTATGCGTAAAAATTGGTTCCTTCTGTATACAAGAGACTCTCAGACATTGCAAACTGAGAGTCGACTACTACTACTACTACTACTACTACTACTACTACTACTACTACTACTAATAATAATAATAATAATAATAATAATAATGAATAAAAATAATGAATAATTATTTGTGAGGTCTCACGCGCCAAAACCACGAGACGATTCTAAGGCATTCCGTAGTGCATGGAGGTCTCCGGAGATTGCGACCATGTGGTGCTGTTTACTGTTCACTGACATCACACATTACATGGGCCTCTAGCGTTTCGCCTTCATAGGAATGTGACCGCGGGGATCGAACTCGTGACCTTCGGGTAGGCAGCCGCGCAACGCAACTTCTATACCACTCTGCCGGACAATTAATAGTGCGACGAAACGAACAAAAAACAATATCAATTCGAAGTATGTCAAGATGAAAATAATTCCGCATGGGCCTCATGCAGCAACAAGCACAGAGGTGAAGAAAACCTATGCACTACTCGTCATTTACTTGTATGAGACGACGATGGCAGAACTATAGCTTCCTAAGACATTTTGTGTAAAAAAAAAAAAAACAACAAGCATGGTTGATCTTACATAGAGGCACCGTATGCCTTTCTAAATACATTTCTAACGGATTCGGCGGAGCAATTGGTCGGCTGTCATGGGATTCACCATTACTTCATGAATGCGTCCAATGGTCGTGATCGTGCCTTCAGCCATTCTTGCGGCTTTATTTACGACGTCTTATGTACCTTTATCTCGAAGCAATACGATTCGTCTTAAAGGCTAATAAGACGCTGCACACGAACAGCGAACGAGGCTGCAAGCACGCTGCCGCTGTTACTGAGGTCGACGAAACGATCGTATCCGCTTCTACTAAAGGTTCGGGTGACCTATACCAGCCTTGAACAAATGTGTGTCAATAAATGTGATTGAATGAATACATACAAGTGCAAGCAATGTTGCTTACCCCCGGGTGTAAGCTATAGCGCTCCCCTCGGACTACAAGAACGGCTCTGCGGTGACTTTGGGCAATGGCGCGTTTGCTAAGAGCACTGCGACCGTCTAGACATGTTCTCAATGCTGCCTCCATAACGTGATTCCATTTCATGAAAGAATGATTCGACGGAAGCAACTTAGCGGGAAACAAACTTTTGCTGCGAGATGTACTCATCGATCAACGTGTTAATCACCCATCGTCCTTTAACGTGCTTATTCATTTTTTATGAAGAAATTGAGGGGGTGGGTGCAGGGACCTGAAGCACTGCATTATAGAGAATAGACGGAGAACAGGGAGGGGGCACCTCGTATGTTATAGGTTGTCTTTTTAAAAGAAGAATAACAAGCTTGCTGCGCGTGCTATCGTTGCTTCATTGTTTTGCCTTGTATTTTTTTTTATTTTGCTCCGTCTTGGGATATCTCTATCGAGGATAGCATACTATAGTGATCTTGTATACGCTTCTTCCGCACTACAAGCAGTCGCCGAGCGTGTTGCAGTACTTACGTATTTATAGGCCTAGGCTTGGCCACGAAGCAGCATTATCGGGCACCGCCTGTCAGCGCGCCAGGCCGCCACTAGCAGTTACAGTAAAGTCACAAGCAACACACTTCACCCGAAGGGAAACGATGCACAGGCGTTAAACACGGGCGTGCAGCAGCAATATCACGCGCACTAAGACGGGCCCGAATCACTACAACATTAATTACCCGAACGTGCTTGCTAACTAGGTTCGACATACTTTTTGTATAGAGACTCACTCAACTTACGAAACAAGAAAACTACGCACAGTCGCAGCTTCAGTGAATGTTGCTCGTTGCATCCGTAAGCAGTTTTTCGATTTCTGCGGTTGTTTAGAAAACTAGCTATACACCACCGCATGAATGATTTACATACATTCTTTACTTCTTCACGTGCGTTTCAAGCACCAAATTAAGCATACCACAACGAACTTCGAAGCGAAAAAAAAAATGACTGCCAAGCCTTCCCTGCAGATGGCTAACCATCGAAGCCGAACCGTGTGGCAACAGGCGGTTTTATAGCGTCACAGCCGAAGTCAAGGTGCCACTCGAGAAACTCCCGCCGAAAACAGGCATTGGCTTCGGCGAACGCATTCCCGTCATTGCAATGTTGACTGTTTCTGCCCGCGACGCCGGTTCCTCGGCTCGCCGTTGTCGCCTGCATGCGGCTTGGAAGGCTGACCGTTACTCGGTGCGCAGTTGATGCTCGCGCTTCAGAGCCCGGGCACTGCACTGGTCGGGCGAAAATGAATTCTCTCACGGATCAGCTGTCGGCAACGTTCCAGGAAAGTTGTCTGCTGTTCGGGCGTTCGTACAATCTGTGCCCTCCCTACGATGAAGTTATAAGCTGAAACTGCTGCGCGCGGGCTCGGCGGCACGCCTATGATAAGATGAACGGCGTCACTGACGGCAAAGCCAATGGCATGCGTTGCGTGCTTGAGCACGATGCAAAGAATGGCGTTGCTAACCGCGCTGTCAACAGTGCGCCCGCTTGGGTGCAACGTAGAGAACGACGTGAGTGACGGCGCAGCCAAAGGATACCGTTATCGAAACTCGTAGCGAACTGTTTTTTGTTTAGCCTAGCCATATACAGCTTCCGCTATAACAAAAAAAAAAAGCTGATCCGTCTGTCATAGGAATCGGTATAACAAGCAAGTGAAACGTGTCATAATAGAATCAGTGCTTATTGATTGATTTGTGGGGTTTAACGTCCCAAAACCACCATATATAATAGAATCAGTGCTTATTGTGTAGTGATATATGAGTGCTTATACAATTTTTTATTGGCGTTTGGCAGTTATATTACAGTTTCACGTCGACACGACCAGATTGATGCCTAGTGGCACGTCTTCAGCGCGACGAGTACCATCGATGATCATGATTTAGCCGTTATGGTAACTGAAGTTCTTAACATGTATACCTGCACACAGCGTATCGTTATTCGCGTGTAAAGATGACATCAGCAAGCACATCCTGAACACTGCTACTCGATATGCGCGTCTTCAAAGATCGTCAGTTATGGAGAGAAACAGCACGGTGTGCGCTCCTGGAAACTGCGCCAGTGCTCTCGCATACTGGGCTTCAGTGAATAAGTAACGCGGGACGCAGATGTTTGTAGTTTCAGCCGCAAACCCGCGCCGGTGTTCCACGTCCTCCTGGCCTCTGTTTTGCTCCACCAAGGCACGACATTCGCCCGTCGACATAGTTGCCCTGCAGCACTGCTTGCTGCAGCAGTTTTATTGAATAATCAGGTGCTATCACATTCGAAAGTAGTCTGCGGGGAAACATCGTTCGCACATGTGGAAGCTGCATGACTTTAACAACGAGTTCTCACCCGCTAACACGAAGCGAAAGGCAAAGAACATAACTGCGTCGGCGACTCGTCCGTATACTCGTTCGGTCAGGGTTTTTCACTGCTCGAGAAGAACCAAGGCCTCGAAGACTGCGCGCCCGCGCCATCTCGGACGCCACATTACTTCTCTTGAGCACTCACAGAAGGCGGCACCGCCCCGCTTCGCCAAGAGAGAGCACGGAGCGAGAGCGAGTGTGTGCTTGTGAAAAATACAGGGCGCTTTTGTACAGCGACCTGCAATTGCTTGAATAGCTCTGTTTCTTAAGCAACGGACGCGTTACGCCATTTCTTCTTAAGTCAGAGGTTCGACGCCCGGCGGTGGAACTTCTTGAATGTTTGTTCTTGCTCGTTTGGTAGCGTACCGCGTTAATTTTACAACGTCATGTTCGTGGTAGAAATACGTCACTGAAATCCTGGTGGACCCCGGCATAAAACACTTCCTTTAACTGCTTTGGACGAGCAGAGCTCGTCCTGCCCAAACTGTCACCAAACTGCATTGGACGAGTAGAGCTCGTCCTAGCGGAATAGGTACTCCACTTTAGCGTTCAGGCGGAAAAGCGCGCATTTACGGTTTACATTGCGAGCCATCCACTAGATGGCAGCATTTTCTCGAGAATTTACTTTTCTCCTTCGGCGGGAGCATGGTTTTTTGCAGGAAAAGAAGGCGTGTGGTGGCGGCGACACATGCATAGCTGGCCCGTGGACACACACACACAAAATTATTCATTTTCGCGATACTCTCGGGGTGACGACGATTCGAGTAATGATATTTATCGTGTGCCCAGAAGTAAAGACAGCGATGACGGTGAATTGAGTAGCTGCTCCGGTGATGATGAAGACAGCTCAGACGGGAACATGGCGAGTGCCCGCCAGTGAAGCCACGCCTTCGATTATTCCGTTTTGAAATTTTTAACGCGGCCCCGAAGATTCCCGAGTGAAATACCCTACGAATACTTAGTCTACAAGAGTGAAGATGTGGCATCTGTAACTGTTTGGTTTATAAGGTTTTTAAATTTTATTAGCAGCATTTAGCTGGTTTCGTATGAATTGTTAGAAATAAACTTTATTCCGTTGATTTGACTAAGTATGTGGGAATACTATTTGTTCAACAACGACTAGCTACTTTTTAGTACAATCAGACTTGAAATCAGCAATAAAAGAAATAGGCACATTTTAACCGGAAATTAAAAAAAAAAGAGCAGTTACGGGGTTGAAAAAATGGCCCCGTATCTGCACGTTTAACTGCAAATGTCGTCGAAAGACGACAGTCTTGCGTCTGGAGAGAGTGAACAAAACGTTTATTTGGTGTTCTGCGCGAGAAAATTGGTGAATTGTATTCTGGAAGCACTGCGTTAGAGAGTTTCGATCCGTGCAGCGAAGGCAAACGAGCGCATCGAGGCACGTTAGACACGAGCGCCATCTGGCAGTTGTCTTCGAAAACGAAGATAGGCACGCGCGCCTGTCTCGGAGGTGATAGGGTGTAGAACGCAAAGCGAAAGGCAGGTGCCACCACCATGTCGTCTTAGCAAAGCATTGGAAACACTCGCCTTTTTGAGCGTAGCGTTGCATTGTGAGCGCAGCGTAATGAACGCTGCCGTCCTTAGAATTACTTCTGTATGCCTTTTCTAGTATAAAGACACACATACAGAATGTTGGCGCGTTGTTACGGTGCCTCAGATATGCGCAATAATTGCTTTTTAATTGACAGTCGTACAAGTATGAACGCTAAAATTTGAGCAATATTGGTGGGCGCTGCGGATGGGGTTGGCCGTTAAGGGTATAGTTGGGGGCCGTTTGGGCTATCGTTATGGCGGACAAGCAGATAAATGTACAGACAAATTTACAGACAGACAGACAGACCAAAATGTTTGCGTCAAAGTATCCCAAGAAAGATTATCGTCTTTAAAAGAAAATAGCATGCGTTTTAAACATGTCTCGCTTGCATCGTCCCGAGTTCCTCACAGCCCCCGAAATTATGTCATGCAAAAAGAAGGATGTTCTACACTCGATTTCACGGCTACGAGCAGCGCTGATTAACACAACCCATTTTTAGATGAACACATCTACCCCATAGAAAAATATGCTATATAAAGAGTGCCCACTCGAGCGTTTTCGCGGCCAGAAAGAAAAATCTGACCAACAATTAGATGGCGTTATCATTCTCGCTTCAACTCGTTTGTCAAGATATGTAATGGCCGCCTAAGGAGGACAATGAAAACCCAAGTTTGGCATCAAATTTTTGCAAAGAAGAAACTTTACTGACTTGTGCAATTTTCCATATCCGCTCTACTTCCTGTTCCGCTGAGGACGTCTAATGCTTTACCACAAAAATCAGTAAAGTCTGACTAGAAGGTGTTGTCTGTATATATGTTTTGCATAAAGGTATCACATTCATGTGGTTTCGATGTACTGCGCATGTATCGGTTAAATAGTCAACGTTGCTCCGAATGAACAACCACACAGAGAAACACACATAGACACCACGTGAACTAGCCTAAACGCGAGTTCCACCAGTGTACATGTATTCCCTTCTGAAAGCATGGGTGTGTAGCCTAGTGGTAAAGACTCTCGCTTGCGAAGCATGAACATACGGGTTAAAATCCCAAGCTAGGCAAAAAAAATATTTGTCATTTTATTTCTGCTCAAGACATGATGGAGTGTGACCAGCCACTCGTGGCGCTGAAAGCAGAGCAGTAGCTCGGCCACAGGGCCCTTACGGGATTGTCTGCTCTTTACGTAACCATGTTTCTGTATGTGTACCCGATAAATTGGACGGAAGGATGACCACCGCCATAGCTGAACTAGTAGAATATTTGGCGCGTTATTTGAAGGTTGCAGTTCGGCCTTATACCGGCAGCATGTTGTCTTTTCGTCCTTTTTTCCCCTTCATATTACATCACAATTACAACAAATAACATTCTCCACATCTTCCTTGACTTGATTGTGTGTTATAAGTAACCTCCCCCCCCCCCCCCCCCGGAAGACAACTGATAAATGTAGAAATCAATTGTGTACACGTTTCATCGCGCACTTTTTTGTTATTTAATGTATGCAAAACCACATTCAATGTGACTTCATTTGCTTTTGTCTCCATCATTTAATTTTATTTTGCATCTCTTCAACGACCACCACTAGAAATAGTTCTGGCGTCCATGCGCAGAAGAAAAAAAAACACGAGAGAAAAAAAATAGACTAGAAAGAAGACATTCGTACGACGTCCCCACGCCGGCGGTCTTTTCCTTTTCAAATTTACGATAGTATACCACCACCGTAGTACATAGGCAACGACTAACCCTCAGTTCATTCATGTGATTTATTGTTATTCTCGGCACAAAGTGAAAGCAGTAACGCAAGAAAAAAAAAGCTAGCAACTCAAGGCATGCACGAGAACCAGGCCCGAATGCGCGCAACAAGGATTGAGGGGAAGGAAGGAAACGACGGCAGTAAAAACGGCGCTGTTCGCTGCTTTTTGCTCGAAGAAGAGCAATGAGGACGCCTGCTGCACGACGGCTGGGAAACGGAAGTTTAATTTGAATTTCAAATCGAGGTTTAGGGAGCAAAGCTGGGGAGAGTTGAAAAGCAGCCGTAGCACCTTGGGGAAGGCGTCGGGCCCCGGGGCAGCCGAGACAGAGAATATGTATATATATGAGCGACATATATTCCTTATATAGCGTGTACACCACTTTGTCGCCACATCATCGGAAATCCGCGCGCGCACACGCACACGCATGCACGCGCATGCACACGCACACACACACACACGCACGCACACGATACGCAATAGTGTGTATTCATATGCGTGAATGTATATGCACCACATTTTCAATAATTTGTGGTCTGACGATAGTCGGAAATCGGCCCTTTCTGGTATGGCAGTGTGATCCTTGATCAAGGCCACTTGTTGTTTCAATGTTGCCACATTTCACTGTTACCTGCAGACGCGCGTGCACGACCGTTGTTGTTCGCGGGTTCAAATCCCGGCTGCGGCGGCTGCATTTCCGATGGAGGCAGAAATGTTGTAGGTCCGTGTGCTCAGATTTGGGTGCACGTTAAAGAACCCCAGGTGGTCGAAATTTCCGGAGGCCTCCACTACGGCGTCTCTCATAATCATATGGTGGTTTTGGGACGTTAAACCTCACAATCAATCAAATCAACCGTTGTTGTTGCCTGTATAGGGAAGTGCAGCGCTGTTAAAGGGCCACACACCATCCTCTTAAATAGACAAAAAAAAAAGCTAGCGCAATATTCTCTTGCGATATTTCTTGTCTTTCTTGCGCACTTTCGTGACGCATGCAGCGGTTCTTGTGACGTCTGTATCGTACATGATCTCGATTGGTTAATATACAAGAAATATCAAATGTAATTTGCCTCCTGCCGTGTTTTCTGTGCAGACGCCCATCCGTCTCGCACGAATATCATGCACGGTGAACCGTTCACACTTCATTTTGTTTGTTTGCAATTGCGGAAGCGGCGATAACAGCGTTTAGCCGAGAAGCGCGAAATCCTGATATGGTCTAGCGCTTAGTGCCGACATTGTTCACGTGCTTTTAAGAACTAAGGGGCGAGGAGGATGCATCGCGTAGGCGAAGTGTAGTGAAAGAAAGGAGAAAACCATCCCCTCGTCTGTGACCGCAAGGTAGTGAGGGTCGTAGATGAAGTTCCAGTTTCCGGCATGGAGGAAGGAAACATTTTGGAGGGAGCATTGCGCAATGTGAAATAAATAAATAAATAAATAAATAAATAAATAAATAAATAAATAAATAAATAAATAAATAAATAAATAAACGAGTAGATCAGGCCGGACCAACGCCGAGCTTTTCTTGCTAACTCCTTTTCGTGAAAGGGGAAGTGCTCCTGATTTTCTTTTCTCTCTCGCTTCTTGCCACGAATTTAAGACGACGCGCAGGAGCGATTCGTTCCTTTAATATTACAGGACGGACGGGTACTCAGGCGCCCTATGGCGCGTCTTCCATGTATTGAAGACGTTCTCCATCAGCGGAGCACGGCGCTGTTTTGTTGGCCTCGGCGGCTGTTTGCGCAAGTATAGAGAGCGACGAAGACCACACTATTCAGACTCCCGCGCAAAAGCCTCATCTGGCGCCACGGAATACGGGGGCAAGGCACAGATATACGCCTACATGTATATGTATGTGCTCCCGGTTATCAATCCATCACCGAGATTAATTGCTGCCACAGAATGAGTGGCAGACGTTGCCCAGGCTTACCGAGGCTTATCGGCCACCATTGGGCGTCCGCCTGTCGGCCATCCGAGGAAAGGTCGGCGGCCTCTGAGCGCAGCTCACCAAATCTTTAGTCGCGAAAAGAAAATTGCCATCAGTAATAATATTATTGATTGATTGATATGCGGGGTTGGGAGACGTTAGATAGATATATAGATAGATAGATAGATAGATAGATAGATAGATAGATAGATAGATAGATAGATAGATAGATAGATAGATAGATAGATAGATACGTAGGTAGGTAGGTAGGTAAAACGAGTCGCAAGTGGTAGTAATGAGCACATAGAACAAAATGTGCTACCTCTAGTTTTTCTCTCTCTCTCTTTTAACGGCGCAACAGCAAAAAAAGAATGCTTTGCATTCCACGCTTGAAATTTCGTGGGAACCGAATGCAAGACTCGCAGGCGCGCCGCATATAAAGCGCGCTGATGAATTTCTGCGCTTCGCGCAGGTATTCATCCTATACTTTTCGCTTATATTCAACATACACTTTTTGCTTATTTAATAGCGTTGCATAAAGTACTCGGTGCACGAGGAATTATAGATCTTTGAAATAAGAATGGAGGCGAAGCTTTGGACGGGGGAGAGGGGGGGGCAGCCCTCGCAGAAACCACGCGAAGGGCTGGAAAATTGAACGCCCTCCGCAAAAACGAGTGAACATAAACGTAAAACGAATAATAAAAAAAGAAGAAACAAAGCACATTTTGGAGAGACCCTTTATAGCGTGTATGCTCATTTGAAGGAGGAACGGAGGTGGTGCTTGTAGTAATAGGTGCATGTTCGGGGTATTTTAAAAGGGGGAAAGGGTAGCGAAAAAGTGTGTACCTTGGCTCGCCCATCTCGTCCTGTTTCTTCACGCACGACGGGAGAGACGGACGAACGTTCGTGACGCTGCTCTGGTTTCGATGGGATAGGCATCAAAAAGGCCAGCCACATTTTTCGACGACCGGTTACGCCTACCTTTTTCGCCTCGAGCGCAAGCTGCTTGCCCGGCTAAAGCTATACGCTTAGCCGTAGCTATAGCTAGCTGTGCGCAAAAAGCTATAGGCGATGAGAGACGCGGGCAACGGGCGCATCCATCGAAGGCCCTTGCGGCACAAAGCGATGGGCGAGCACGCCTCCGAAATCACGGAAGAGGGACACATATTACGCGAAACCGTTGTGTTACTCAAACGATCGTTTGTTTGAGGAATCTTTACAGTATTTATATATATATTTATATAGGAGGACCACTCACGATCGACCGTTGTTCCGTACCCGTGACAGCAAGAAGCTTCATGTTACTAGCGTTCCGCATATTTTGGTTGTCATTGTTTGATTTTTTTTTGTCCCTATCTCTAAATTCTCGTTTCCTTACACGCCCTTTAACTTCGGTCGCAGCGAACCGAAAAACAGTGCGCGTGCGAACCGAGAAAGAGCGCCACCACGGGCGTTCGCCTTTGTTTCAAGGCGCGCGGAATGCTCCGAAAAAGCCCAACCTATACCTGCGCCGGTGATGCTCGACTCCCTCCCGAGCCGTTGAACAGAAAGATGTATATACTCGGCGACAACTTTTCTTGGGAGCGAAGACTACTAGAGCCAAATCGCGGGCATCCTAGCGCGCCAGTAGTTGCACAACAGCGCCCGTATCTTCACCGTGAAATGTACAAGTCCCCCTTTATTTTATACTTGGAGGTATTTGAGACAAGACGCAGCTTCTCCCATCAAGATAGTCGTATTTACTTTAATTTATTCGTTGTGACTTCGCGTTTTTGAACGCGCGAGAAAGTGCCGCCTTTTTACGTGCACCTCAAACGCTTAGCGGCGCCTGCGTCTAGATGAAACGCTGATGGTGCGCCCCCGTCACTTTCCATAGCGTTACGAGACGCGCGCCAAAACGGACAACTTGGCGTAGTGCTACATGTGCAGAAGCTCCACCTCCGTAGCTTTCCCTTCAGTGCCAAGAAAAGTTGTCACCGAGTATTACCGAGTTGTGCTATAGTGCTTATACTTAAGTATATTTCAGGCACTATATAGTTGTGCTCTATATCTGTTGCTATGCGCACCGATGCGTGAAGGCCAATTTTATACCACTCGTATGTAGCCGCTCACAAAAGGCGATCCGCGGAATATACTAGTCGTTTCCGGATGAGAGGTTTTTCAGGCAGCTGTCGAAAGACATTTCTCGCGGACTGCGTCGTCTGCCTGGCCGGATGGTGACGTTTTGTCGAAGCCTATACAGCTCGTATCGGCGCTGTCCAGCGAGGTTTGCGCCGCGGCAAAGCGTGACTCAGCAGCTAACCGGACAGCGGCGTGTATACACTGCACGTCAGCTATACTGCCGTGCCGCGCACTCTCAGCTGTGAAGCAAAGGGTCAGCTGTGAAGTAAAAGTGGCACAGTGTAGAGAGGCGTGGATAGCGAACACAGGCGCGGCCTGTCATTGACTGCACGCGACGATTTGATAAATAGTGCGTAAATGGCTATACTTGCGCTACATACGTGCAACCAGTAGTGAAAACTCAGAGAACAGAATCGTCGAAACACAGTCTAACAGGGGAAAAATCATTTTGTAGCTGCATCCGCCTCACCGGTACATCGATTAGTTCTTACGGTGTACCACTTCTGACTCGAAAGTCCGCTAGTTCGATGCCTGTAGCAGCAGTCACATTTAGATGAAGGCGAAATGCAAGTGGCCCTTGTATAGTGCACGTTAGAACACCATATTTTTGAAGTTTCCGGAGACCTCGCCAACGGCGTCCCTCATAATCATATCGTGGTTTTACGACGCAAACACCCAGATGTTGTTAGGTTACAGAGGCACACGCTTGAATTTTAAGTCTTCAAACTCGTCGCTACTCATCAGACACATACGTCCAGCGTCTCATCGGTCTGGTCACGGGAGCGTTATACATACTAGTCTGTCGCACAACGCGCATTGCTACGGATAAAGCTCGCCTGGACGTTGTTCGGATGTTTTCGAGCGCTGATACGAGAGTGCCTCTGCCATCGTTCAAGATACCATATACAGCTTTCGTGGCTTGCCGGCCCCACCAGTCGATGTGCTTTTTACTGGGAGATCCCAAATGACACAGGGCCTCTGGTTAGAATTGGTTTCATGTGGTAGTTCAGTCCATTATGGAGCAGAAAAGGTCTTGAAAACAAACTATTCAGCCTCTTCGCTCTATATCTTTTACCTTCCCACGTTCCTTCACATAGAGTAAGAGATATATGAAGGAAACAAAAGTAGGTTAACCTGAAGAAAAACTTCGGCTTTGCTTCCTTACTTGGAGGTATACATTATTTTCTGTAAAACATATGGCCACCGCCATCTTGCGTTGTTAGGCCGATATTTTCTTGTTTTTATACATCTATACGAGAATTATTAAGGCCACGATCAGAAAAATTGTATGCACCAACCCAACCACTTTCATACGTATGCGTCTGACATAACCTTCTTTATTTAGTTGTTAAAGATACAAAACACAAAGGAAAAAGTGGTCGTAAAACGGTCGCTTTACAATGACAATGCGGCACCATCGGCAGCAACGCGCGCTAACTCTATCATTAGCGTGAGTGGATCTGCATAGACGCTTTGCCTATCGAGGAGCGCGGAACTCTATACGGCATATCGAGCGCGCGCAAGAGTATACTGATTGGCGTCTGCCATACGCGATCTGCGTCCCACAAGAACGCAGCTTAGTATGACGTCAGCTCGACAGTTTAAGTTAGCGCCGATTGCGTATGGCAAAGACGCTGATGGGTGTCCCAATTACACGCACTCGCAAGCACCGAAGAGTTCCACGTTCCTCGATAGGCAAAGCATTACTTATGATGACGTCACCTAGTTAGTGCGTGTGGACGCCTACCGTGGACGCATTGTCGTTTTAGAACGAGCGTTTCACGACACCTTCAATAATTCAATGGCGCGGCACTCAAACACATCCACAAAATAGTCTTTACTTCGCTTGCTTTTTTGAATGCGATACTGTTTCTCCCTTTCTTTTCCCATGCGTTTCCAACCTGTTTTAACTCTCACACAGAAACCACGGTGATGTACGGCTGATTAGAAAACGAGTGCAAAAAAGAAGAAAAATGGCGTTTTTCTTCGTCTCCTTCTCACGGCATGTGACGAGAGGATCGTCAACCTAACGGCAATACGCGGTTTTCTTGCTGTCGTTGCCCGATACCTTTTTAAACATCAGCGACACCTCCCATTGTGTATACGGTTACCCAATGAAAACGCACTTAGAAGCCGCCGTTGACACACCTCGCCAAACGAAGAAACACCGTATAAGGTCCACATCGAAAAAAAAAACAGCTCAGTAAAAGCGTGCCTCTCGTGTTCCCGTGGCTCTTTCCGAGTGCACACGCGAATGTATATGAGTACGGTGTGGTTGGGCGGATTCGGCACACCGTACGCTGTGCCGTGTCTTTCCTGCAGCTCTGTCGACGTAACACGATCGCACTTGTCCGGTATCCTCGCAACAAGGCAAACGATGACGGATGCGCGTGTATCGCGTTCTTCGTGACTTCTTCGTTTCTCGCGTGTACAGGTACGTGAGATGCACTCCGCGCAGCAGCGTATATATAGAGGCTCGGCGCAAAGCGGCAGGAGGCCGAGGGCGCGTCAGCGCGGCCACTTCGCTGCGCCTCGTACATATATACGTTGTTTACCTTCACAGCCGACAGGTCGCTATTGTCATCGCGGGAAAACACGCCGCGAACATCCCCGCGTCGCTGGGCAAGCCAACTCCGAAGGGAATTGTGCCGGGAAGAGTGGAAAAGTTTGTGCCGCTATATATACATACAAAAAAGCGTGAAAAACAACGCAAGATAACAGTAACATTCAACGGTGTCGTAAACTTAATTTTTTTTTTGTTTGTTTTCTATACGCATGTCAATGCTTCCCGTTTCGCAGAACGTGCGCACGCGGATGAAAACAGCAACGTCCGGTCAATTGTAGTTCTCTGGCCCACCCTCGAAAACGCACGAAACAAAGCACCGGAACGAAACAGAAAAAAGTTTAAGAAAAATGAGTTTCTTCCAAGGCCGATGCGAATTGCCGTTGCGCCGAACGGTGGAATCATTGGATGGGAGGCGTCAGTGTGGTTTTCTGTTTATTTTCCTTCTCGCGTAAAGGTCAATGATTCATGTTATAGCCTGCAGGGAGCAACGGTAAGCCGAAAACGATACGCAGGGACGCCGTCGTGTCTTTCAGTCTTAATATCGCGTAAATTGGGAGCGCCATTCATTCTCGTTCCGCGCTGTCGACTGACCCTCCGGCGGCTTGCACCTGTGCTTGTCTGTTCTCGCCTCTGCTTTTATCGATGTCCACATCTCTCTCCATTAACCAAAGTACATGGAGTGTTAAATACTTCACCTTTCACAATTAGCGGAGGAGGCTAATAAAAGCGGAGGAGGCTTATAAAAGGGACAGCAATATCGAAAAAGAGAGAAGTAATGCAGGCTGACGCACGTATCTAGCTTTGTATTGGCAGATCTGGCACGGCCGGAGAGACCCATACAACTGCCGCTCGAGAAGGTACACATCGTTGTGCATGGCCCCAGTGTTGTTTCTGACAGGCTGACAATGGGTTGGACTGGTGCCGACAAAGGCGGCCGAACTCCTCGCTGCCATCGAATGCACGCAAAAGCAGCAAACTAATCTCGAAAAAATGTGTTACATAACGGCATGAACAACACGAACACTAAACACGGACCCACACACAAACGCATGCACTGTTCCCGCGCCATTCCCAAGTTTACTTAGGGCTGCTGCTGCTGTATTTCTTCTATTCCCCTGCTTCCTGGTTCTATACTAGATGCCTATTCCACAGTTCATCTGCCGGCACCCGGTATCATTCCCACAAGCAGAGACAATTTTCCACAGAGGTGGAGGTTTGTTCTTTCCCGCTTCTTTGTTCCCCCATCTGTATACACCCTGTATCGCACTATACACACACCAACGGAACACGCGTGTCGCGTGCCGACATCGATCTTCCCTCTCTCGCTCGCACTGTTACCTTCTCTCTGCTGCAAAGACTTGTGCCCTCCGTATTTCCCTTCGACTCCAATCTGCATGCAGCGACCCCCGCGATGATGCATGGTTACGACGCTTGGAGGCTGATCCCGAAGACGCGGGTACGATGTCAGTCTCCACGGTCACACATCTAGATCGATAACGGTAGCAGATCTTAGGTGCCAAAAGCCTAATATAATAGCGAGATACATCACAGTGGAGGGCTCCGGAAATTTCAACCATCGTGTTATTTAACACGCGCTGACATCGCATAGTATGCATCGCATAGTCTACCATTTCGCCTCCATCAAAATGCGACAGCCGCGCGCGGCCATGGTAGATCTCGCGACCTGCGGGTCAGCAGCCGAGCACCATAATCACTGCACCACGGCGGCGGACACAGTTCGATGGAGACGAAATGTTACAGGCCCGTGTACACAGTGCACGTTAAAGGACTTTAGGAGGGTGGATGATCGTCTGGAGCCGTTCACTACCGCATGTCTGATAATCATGAAATATGACATTGGCACGTAAAGCCTCAGGGATTATCGTCATGTGCAGAACGACCAGCGAAAGCTGAAAAACGCGTCGAATGAGACGCTACATCCACCAACGTGTATTTCGCACTTAACGTAAACACCTCCCAAAGAATGCCACGAGAGTGAATTGTACCCTTGTGCTATTGAGGCCACCACGAAGGATTACGAAAAGGTGTTGGGGACGCGATGACACGTCAGAAGCGTGTATAACTATGCGAACAAAAAAATGGAATAACACGAGTAGCGCAGTGCTATAAAGCAGGCGTTTTAAAGCTTGATATAGAATGTCAGGCTTGTTATTATTTAGTATTACTGATTAATGTCCACCACAAGTAAAACTGTTTGTTTACCAGGTTGATTTCACCGATACATTAATATCAATTTCACTAGTCAGTATTGTATCTCAATAGTAGAGCACTGCGAGCGATGCAAGTATAATCGCAGCGCTAACACGTTTCGACAGAAACATCAGACACACTTTCATGGCAAACCATTGTAAGTTTTTTTTTTGTGGTCTAACTTTCAAGCTAGCTTTTATTTTTTGAAGTGCTGCGCTCTCTTTTGATTAACAGCTGCAATCGGCTTCTCGTGTACTGTTGAATTACGATGACTGATTGCAATGTTAATTGCATTACAAAATATTTTCTTGTTATTAATCTGCACTGTAGCATTGTTCATTATGAGTTTACATCTGATTTCGCTATGACCCCCTTTAATCAATGCCGTCGGGGCTTTGAGAAATTTTTAAATAAAGAAATAAATAATCTTGAAACAAGGGGCAGGTTTATGTTCACGTAAGAACGCTTCCAGTAATTATGTATTGATACAACAAAGTGAGCGATCGTTGCTCGGCTTAAAACCGAAAAGGCAAGGGAGCTGTTGCATGGTAGTAATATGTAGGACGCCGCACGTCGTAACTAGTTGGCTGGCTGCTAACTATGAGCAGATTATATACTTTCAGTTTACTGAATTACGCGGAAATTGTCCATCGAACTTAAGCCAATTTTACGAGCGGTTCACCTTATACCACAGCGAACAAGTGCAAACACACGACACACGCACACTATAGGCGCTCTCAGGCACAGCGAAGATACCTCATTAGGGATGCACACCTGAGAAGTTTTATCCACAAGTAAGCTAGTCCTCTTGCCAACATAATTAGAGTTCGTTATAAGGTGAAAACAACTTGTTAGCCTGAACAAATGAAGCTATCCGCAGTAGTTGCGCCGCAAAGCATTTTTACGAAACACATTACGCGTTGCAAGCTTGTGCCACTATCACTTAACAGCGATCGATAAACAAAATATGCTCACACGAAGCGCGACTGGTAAACTTTTTTTTTTTTTGGGGGGGGGGGGAGAATCTTGATTCGTTAGTTGATTGATTGATATGTGGGGTTTAACGTCCCAAAACCACCATATGGTTATGAGAGACGTTGTAGTGGAATGGAATGGAATAGAATGGAATGAAAAAACTTTTTTTTTTCAGTCTTGCAGGACGCGATTGAGCTCAGAAAATTTCGACCAACTGGGGTTATTCAACGTGCAGCTATATATATCTTAGCACACGGGCCTACAACGTTTCCGCCTCTATCAAAAATGCATCCGCCGCAGCCGGGATTCGATCCCGCGACCTGCGGGTCAGCAGCCGAGTACCTTAGCCACTAGACCACCGTGGCGGGGCACTTCGTTAGTTCGTGCTCTTTCGTTGTTCGTGGGATGTCCGACGCATCGCTAAAAACATCCTTCAGCCTGCACTAAACTTCCTCATTTAATCGCTATTACATCCGAGTAATATGCCACACTAAGTCCACTGTACCGTTGAATCCTCAGTGTGGAAGCAAGCGATAACACGATTTCATAAGTTACGGACGTATACGTGTAGTGCGTATCATCGTGTTTCACGATTTCATCTGTACTTCGATATAAATGGATTTTGTAGCCCTTTCGTGGCAACTCATTAGGCGGCTGCTTTGATGTACGAACGGAGCGGGCGACACTCGCCTGCCATCGAGCAAGCCGACGGGCTGGCGTTAATTACACCGTTCCGCGTCCAATCGGCACCAGCAACAGCGTGCTCGCTTGTCCCGCCGGAAATTAGGCCGCGAAAAGTGCCAGGATTTTAGCGCTCGCTTCGCCGACGGAGCCGGAAGTTATCCGTCGTGCCATCTTTCCGGTGAGAGACGGAAATGACAATCCACAAGGTAAAAAACAAACAAACAAACAAACAAGAAGACGCAATGAGCGTTAACGAACAGGAAATACTCTGTCACACAGCGAAGAGTATATATACCAGGATAACGTTTTTTTTCTTCGCTGTAGTAACCCCATTCCTTCAGTGCACTGCTCGTCTTTCATTTATTTATTAACATTACTTTTTTACTGTTGGTCTTTTAGAGCGCAATTACGACCAGGAGATGGAGGCAAGCAGAAGTGTCGGATTCGCGAAAAAGTGCGTGCAAAGAGGGCCCTCTCCCTCTCTCCCCTTTTCCCAACTCTGGTATAGCTTTCTACCCACCCTATAGCAATACCAATAACGCCTGAGCTGCGTGAAAACTGTCTTACGTATCAAGCGCGGTGCGTAACACACCTCCACGCATTCCAAGCCATGCTGGCTCTATTTTCGCTCTTTTTTATTCTGCAGGCTCCCTCAAAAGACTTTTCTTTGAGCACTGCACAATACACGCCTCGGTTCTGCTCCCAAATAAGCTCTAAGTTATGTTTCGCTCATGTGTAGCCCTTTCGAAAATTATGGGATCCTTAAGCTTTAAGAGTTGAACGCGATGGTAATATCCTGTCCCTAGTGCGTGCTTCAAACACTTAGTGCATGAAATCTTTTCGAGCCTGCCGTAGACCCATTACGTCGCCTTGAGGGAATGCTCGCAGTATACGCGTGAGGCTTTTGTAGAGGTTGACCGCGCTTTAAACCACGAAAGGTTGCTGATCGGGCGAGTTGGTCATCCATGAACGTAGCGTGTATTAGCGCAGTGCTGAGTTAAAAGTTTAGCGCCTACCTATCTCTACGTCTGTGTCGTGTCCCTTTCTTTTATGCACTGCGCTAATACACGCTACGTTTAAACCACGAATTCATCATGGTAATCACATGTTCTGACGCCCGATGGTGATGTACGCTTGTACCATGCATCATTACTGCAATATTTCATGTTTTATTGTGAAGCATGGCTACAGGACGCGTGTGTTTGTAAAGCATGAAAGTAGCTTTCACTGCACTTCCAAGCAGAGGAAGTTGTTTTCACTGCATTCACAAGCAGGCAGGTGGCTGTGTGGTAGAATTCCGCTTGCCACGCAAACGACCCAAGTGCAATCCCCACTCGGACCCAGAAATTTTTATTATTTATTTTATTTGCATCTTTCTAGATTTTCTGGTCACGCACAAGATGGTGACTTTTGTCTCCCAACCAATGACGCCGACGCCAGAATTTCTGCGAAACGAGCTCTTTATACAGTTTTTGTCGTCCCCACTCGGAGCTCATGTCTCGTCAATGCAAAATGACTAGCTGTTCTTCCGTGGTTCGCACACGTATCGTCATTATATGCAGATTGTCGCAGTCTGAACGCGTCGACGTAAAGTGCTTATCAATGCACCTGACTATCACTTTTCTTTTTTATTTTCCCCACGCAGTTTCTGTGGACGCGTAAAATATCGAATATATCTTGTGTAAAAATCATCCACGAATGAGACCCTTCAAGTAGACGGAAATTTTAGGTGCCTCATGTCACGTTGATGAAGGTGGTGGGTTCGTTACACTAACTGCCACGAATCAGGCAGATGTTTAATCAATCCACAAGCATGTTCTTGTGGTGTCATACTTTTATGCGAGGTTATTCATCAAGCCCTAATCATCACCCTACTTCTCGCAATCTCTTTCAGCATAACGACATTCGCAGAGGTTGCTATACTTACTGCTGATAAATGAGCTCGGGGCCGTAGGTTCGACTCCCGGGTCGCGATGGAAAGATGACGCGAAAGTGCTTATAATTTACTTACACTTACAAGCGCGTGGTAAAGAACCCCAACTACCGAAGATCAATCCCGAATCCTATACATCACACGGCTTGCCCTTGCCACGGGAACTCACGGAACTTAACAATGAACCAGTAGATTGTATCGAGCTAATATTTTCACCAAAATACCACCGAACAACAAAAGCACCTCAACACAGTTTTATGAAGATATTGGCATTTTTATTATTATTATTACTGCAGTACCTTAAGGCGACTGTCACAAACGAGCGCTCAAAAGCGCGCGCCTCCGATTTCCAACAGCTACGTAAAAATCAAACAACGAGCAGACGCGACAAAAGCCGGCGCAACGAACAAACAAGCATCAAAAAACGCCACGCGCGCGCTCCTCTTCGCCCTGTCGAACCTCCGCAGTCACCGCCAACGTTACTAGAGTAACGATGGTCACCGCAGCCCGCCGACAACTGTCCGCGATTAAACGCCGAGCGATTTCTAGAGACATCGTGGACGAAAGGCTGACTGACTCGTAGGTTGCGTCACCGGGAGCGGAAACTACGAAAAAGATCTCGCCCTTTCCCCAGCTTTGGCTGTGCAGCGCGCCGACAAAAAGCCTGGAAACTTCGGGAACCCATGGCGAGCGCACACAGGCCAGCAACGGAGGGAGGTGAGACAGGTGATGAAGTGAGTTATTATCGGCCTCCCTGGCTGGGTTCTGCTAGGACGCGTGAGACACTGCGTCTGAGCCTACCCTGATTTCTTCCGGGTAAGCGTTCCCAGAGATGCATAAAAAGCGCGAGAACACGAAAGACGTTCATCGAGTTCTCGGTGTCCCTCGTAAAGCCGAATAATTGGCCTTGCTTGCGTCTGGGTACCGTCTGCGGATACGTTTCCCACTTTCTACGAGATGCCTTGATGGCGACAATTTTCCACAAGCCATGCCCTGTCCGGCACCACTGATCACTTCGATTAGTCAACACTGCACCTAAATAGACAAGTTGATCTGCACTTATAGGACTCAACGTCTTCGCGCTGAGCTGTTTCGTGCGCATGATGTATTGTGCAGTGTTTTCTCACTAGCCACGAGACGAACTGGGCGTGCCTCTTCCCTCTTTCCTGGGTTGGGAAGGAGGCGGTGTTTCACGTTCCCGATTTGAGGGCCGAGGTGAAGAAGACAACTTCATTGGACTGCCCTGGCCTCAATTGTTTTTATATGTAGGGTATTCTGGCAAAACCAGAGCATAAAAAACAAGCGCCCAAAAGCTCCCATCAAGCTTCTATCGAGAGCTTCAATGATGCTAGCCACATCTTGTATAGTAACACGCTACCTTAAAAATGTACATTCGGTAAATAAAAGTTTCCGTTAACAGCCCGCCTACAACCTCTACATCTCCCGAGACTTAAGCTGGCTTCGGTCTTATGGGCAGACCACCGACTAAATCAAGTGCGTGTTTTTCCACCAGCGGACAAGGGCTTGTACTAAAGTGACAAAACAGGTAATGAAGTCCGTGTGTGTTTCCGCCAGTAGACGAAGGCGTGTCCTACAGTGACAGCGCGTGAGTGGTCGATGTGTTGCCGGCGAAGAAGTTTTGTTATTGAAGTGCGGTCGGCTGACGATGCGATAGTTTCCTGGAAGAGAAACCTCGGACGCAGCGGAACAACAGCCAAAGCTGGACTTTGAGTGAGTGTTTCCTGGCTGGCAGAGAAGCATTCAAGCTTTGTTTCAACAACTTTTGACTGAATACGTGTGACGATCATTCTAGTCCACGTATGTGCTTGGATAGTTAATGCTTGAGATTGCATCGTAGCGCGAGTGTTGTTTGCTCCTGTTGTTTTACGTGTACTAGAGTACCTTGTGTGTTGTATTGTATTTCATAATTGCCGATTGTGCATCATTGTGTATCAATGTTCTACCTTATCTGAGAATATATTTTTGTTTAGTTATCGACTCTCGGCTCGACCTCGTTGTTTGGACCACAGCCGGCGTCCGCAGCACACCAAAATGACCAACACTAAATTACCGGCGCTTTCCTGGTGCACTTAGGAGGGCCCATAGGTCAGCCTATGGAATTAACCCGGCGATTGTCTCACTGTTAACGGGGCAATTAAGTGATAGCTACTGACATAAGAGTAAGTGCCCGACTGAACCTACGTAGCACTAGTCTCGTAAATCATATATACTCATGGCTTCTACCTTTCTCTATCCCTCATTCATTGCCTCATTTTTCTCCGACGTGCAATACAGCGAATTGAAAAGAAAAAGACCGACTGACGTCCCTGCTCTACCTTTTCAATATATCGAGAAAAAATACCGGGTCCTATATACATTATAGCCTCACACGGCACGAATGTGAATGCCATCTTTTTTTTTTTCTTATTCTCAGTCGACGTGTTGATCCTGCCCGCCATCCACCGAAAGCTCTCGTCGCACCTAACGCGGTTTTGCAAGGCCTCCAGGATCGGTACACCTTTGACCGAGCGAGGGGTCATGTTTTGGCGTAATAGTGTGACGTCACGCGATACTTCATAATGACGTCACGAATTTTGGCGACATGCGGCGTCATGACAACGATACAACGTGATGATATTTTGCATCACTCCAGGCCACGGTGCCCCAGGCTGACGCCGGCGCCTTGGAAAGCCGGTCAATTTTTGCATTTAATGAGACACTTAAGGCTTTCGTCTTAATAAATGTAGAAGCTGGCACCGTTTCCTGGCGACCACTACCCCTTTTTCCTTGGTTCTTGGGAAAAAGAAATAAAAATTTACAATAATGATATAATATTGCATTCTGTTATTTGAAGAGCTCGTTTTCGCAAAGTCCGCCAATATTTGGCACTCTCTCTTTCTAACTCAAATATACATCTTGTGTGTCTGCGGATGTATCTTGTACTTAGTGCCCAAGATGAATTCTTACACACTGAACACAATAATTTTTTTTATTTCATATATACTTTTTATTTACGCTAATATACAAGCAAAAATGAGTGTACGTCACCCGGAAATGGCTTCGATTCGTCCATGTTTGTTTAAGTCAATAAAACTTAAAAAAAGAGAGAAATAAGGTTTCCCTTTTCATCATGGAACAAGATTCTCGCACACGTATGTAAATATTTTTTAAATGAGCAACACGCGACGAGGTGATACATTTACAAATAATAATAATAATAATAATAATAATAATAATAATAATAATAATAATAATAATAATATAATAATAATAATAATAATAATAATAATAATAATAATAATAATAATAATAATAAGCCTGACTACGCCCGCTGCAGGGCAAAGGCCTAATCCATGATCCGCCAATCAACCCAGTCTTGTGCTTTTCGTTGCCACGTTATATCCCCAAACTTTTTAATCTCATCAGCCCACCTAACTTTCTGTCCCCCCTTCGTGCGTTTGCCTTCTCTGGGAATCCAGTCAGTTACCCTTAATGATCGGCGGTTACCCTGCTTGGGAGCTATACGTGTCCGGCCCATGTCCATTTCTTTTTCTTGTTTTCAACTATATGATATCCTAATCCCCGTTTTTTTCCCAGACCCACTCTGCTCTTTTCTTTTACCTTTCCATCACTCGCTGCGCCGTCCTCAATTTAAGCTGAACCCTCTTTGTAAATAAGCCTCTAGGTTTATGCTCCGTAAGTAAGTGCTGGCAAGATGCAGCTGTTACATACCTTCCTCATGAGGGTTAGTGGCAATCTACCAGTCATGATTTGATATCGCTTGCCAAATGTGCTCCACCAAATTTTTATTCTTCTAGTTACTTCACTCTCGTGGTTCGGCTCCGCTGTTACTACCTATCCTAAGTAGACATATTCTTTTATACAACTTCCAGCGTCTTTCCACCTATTGCAAAGTGCTGTTTTCTGCCGAGACTGTTGCGCATTACTTTAGTTTTGTGTATATTAATTTTCAGACCTACTTTCCTGCTTTCCGTGTTCAGTTCAGTAATCATGAGCTGTAATTCGTCTCCTGACTCTTACTCATCAATGCAATGTCTTCAGCGAATCGCAGTTTACTAAGGTATCCTTCATTAACTCTATCTCTATTAACTCTTAATATGCATAATATGACACAAAATGCCATGTCACAGCTTTTCATTGTTACCAAAATTGAACTTTTTTTTTTTTGCAGCTGCGGTTGACTTTTTCGCAGTTGGGTGATATCTTTCTGGTTAACCTCCCTGCCTTCTCCGTTTTGTTGCTTCCTTCCTTCCTTCCTACATTGCTTTGTTATGAATAGTCTTTTATACAACTCGCAGTTGCTTTTTTTCAAAAAGTTTTAATCATGGGCCACATGCGCATTTATTTCTGTGTTGTAGCTTTTCACGGTCTGTAATATTTTTTTGTAATTTTGTAACTTAGATTTTTTTCTGGGTGAAGGGGCTAGTCAAGCTGTCACATGCAGTTTTTTTTTTCCCTTTACAACAAACCACGTATGCAATGTGTTTTATCACGTCGGTAAATAAATAAAATCAACTCAAATCAACTCCACTTGGACGCGCGCGCACGATCGTTGTTGTTGCCTGTATAGGGAAGGCCCCGCCGCGGTGGTCTAGTGGCTAAGGTACTCGGCTGCTGACCCGCAGGTCGCGGGTTCGAATCCCGGCTGCGGTGACTGCATTTCCGATGGAGGCAGAAATGTTGCAGGCCCGTGTGCTCAGATTTGGGCGCACGTTAAGGAACCCCAGGTGGTCGAAATTTCCGGAGCCCTCCACTATGGCGTCTCTCATAATCATATGGTGGTTTGGGGACGTTAAACCCCACAAATCAATCATCAATCAAAGCCTGTATAGGGAAGTGCAGTTCTGTTAAAGGGCCACTCATCAAGGTCTCAAAAAATAAAAAATAAAAAAAAACCAGCGCCATATTCTGTCCTGATATTTCTTGGCCTTCTTGCACATTTCTGTGACGCAGACAGTAGTTCCCGTGACGTCTATAGCATACATGCTCTCGATTGGTTCGTATACGCAAAATATTAAACGTGATTTGTCTCCTGCACTGCTTTGCCATGCAGCCACCCATAGATTCTTTGTCTCGTATGAATATCGTCTACAATCAACCGATCACACTTCATTTTGTGTGTTTGCAACTGTGGAAGCGGCGATAACAGCTTTTAGTCGAGAAGCGCGAAATTGTGATAGGCTCTAGCACTTAATGCCGACATTGTCCACGTTCTTTTAAAAACTAAGGGGCGAGGAGGATGCACCGCCTACGCGATGTGTAGCGAAAGAAAGGAGAAAACCATTCCCTCGTCTGTGAACGTGGGGTTGACTGATTGATATGGGGGGTTTAACGTCCCAAAACCACCATATGATTATGAGAGACGCCGTAGTGGAGGGCTCCGGAAATTCCGACCACCTGGTGTTCTTTAACGTGCACCCAAATCTGAGCGCACGGGCCAACAACATTTCCGCCTCCACCGAAAATGCAGCCGCCGCAGCGGGGATTCGAACCTGAACGTGGGGTGGTGAGTGGCCCTTTAGAGTGTGCAGCAAAACAATTATAATCATTGTTTTCGGAAGTCATGTCCAGCTACAACTGACAGTTCTTCCCCTCCACCCCCCTGCAAACATCGAGATCCACACCATTCTCTTTCTTGGAAGATTTTCAAGGTCTCCGAAACAAATTATCTCAATACTCATGTGAACAGGCGACGTATAAAGAGTCAGATTGCTGTAAATTTTTTTTCGAACCTTCACAGCTAGGGCCCTGATAAGCAGCGTAAGCTCGCAGCAACAATGTACAACTCCATTATTAACAACACGCGCGTTGTACTTTGCCTTATCGGCAAGGCAAGTAATTAAGCTCCAGATCGAGCCGATCCCTAACGACTAGTCGCACAGGATATCTGCTAATCTTCGTTTTTTTTTTCATTTATCATAATTTCTCTTTGTCGCGCTTTCAGATAATTACAATTAAAAGCTTGCGCAGATTTTTACCAGCATTTTATTTTACTATGTCAGCGTTATGTTCCTTTTTTCGAAATTCTCCTCACTCCCTACATGATTCCATCAAAAAAAAAAACAAAAAAACATCGTTAACGACGACACCTGATAAAGCGATCCGCTAACGAAGACTGAGCCATAAAGCACGCCGTCCTAGCGCGCGCCCTTGAATAAAAAATTATAACAATAAAAGTGTGGGCAGGCTACCATCAGTGAGCTTCCTCCCACGCAACTGAGTGGCGATTTCAGGAATGAAAATACGAAAGAAATAAAGGTTGGGAAATGATGAAGCAACAGGGGAACTCGACTGATATCGAGCGCGCGTGCCCAAGGGAATCAGTCACTGCAATCGTTAGCTGCTCCCCAAACCCGACAAAGAAACGCTGCACACAAGCGGACGGAGAAAGGCGAGCGTCAAGGATTGAGCAGCACCGAGATCAAAGTAATAATCCAGACCACTGGAGGCACGGAAGAAACAGAATTCGGCTTGGTGCGTCGTTAGGCCAGCATTAGTGGTGAATTAGCGAGGGAACGAAGAGAGAGTGAATAAACAGGAAGGCGAAGCGGAGTGCAAAGAGTTGGTTGCCCCCGCTGAGGCTATAAGCGAGCACAACTGTATTTCTCCGCCTCCGGCAACAGAGGTACAGCGACCGCCTCTGCGAAGCAGCTGCCGCAGATCGCGCCACGTCTGATGATCGGCGGCGCAATCAGGGCCAAGCCGACGGTGCTGCAAGAAAGTATACGGCACAGAGACATGCTTGATTCCAACAGAGGACCGGCCCAGCGACGTCGCGGGTCCTGATGACTGCGGCGGCGAGAAAGAAACAAAGAGCCACGAATCGGGGCGCTGGGGAGAGGATAAAAAAAAAAATAATTGAACATCAGCTTTTGTTTTCTTTTTTTCAAGTTAGAAAATTTTATCTCCCGTGTTTCGAAACAAACGACACGATAGAATCAACAGTGGGAGTGGCCGAGCTTGATATATAACTTCGCTACGAAACTCGGAGCGATGTGCATGCGTCGTCTTGTGCCAGACAGTGATGGTGATGATGATCATCGTTGACACGCCCATTTTAAAGGGATGTCGACTAATACCCACTTCGCTTCTTTGTCTTTCTTTCTTTTTTTCTTTCTTTCTTTTTTTGTCTTTACAGCTAGGGCCAGCACTCGCAAAAACTTGTTGCGCTAGATATTTTTGTAAGATAGTATTTCAGCCAATCACAATGCAGGACATATCGTTAGCGAATCCGAATAACCAATGGTAAAACGAACTTACGAAGGAGATTCGGAAAAGCTTTGTAATTTCGGTCCCAAGTGTTTTATATACCATGCATCCCATCAAAACATATAGCTCTGTTTTATTTACTCACTGTTGCGTTCTTCGCAGAAGCTCACATTTTTACGACGTACTGGCACTTATACGCCCACAACGACTGTGCACATGGCTCTACCATTCTCCTCCCTGTCCATTTCCGGATAATATTCTAAACATTCATTGTTTATAACAATCGATGGCCAGTTTATAATGTCATCAGTCAAGTTATTCATGCAGAGTGGCACGCGCACCCTGTTGGCTATAAAACAAAAAAAAAAATGACGAGAACTGCAAATGAAATGACAAAAGCATAAAATAACAGAGCAATTCAACAAACGAAACGTGAAACCCATCAGGCAACTCAATGAGGACTGCGGGTATGTGACTGGAGTCGAAACAAAGATGCAAAAACTTATGCAGGAGCAGACTGAGCGCACTTATCCCCGTGAAAGTACACAGATAAACAAAGCAAGAGAAAGAAACACATAGATAAAATTTAGAAATATTCAGGACTTAGGAGAAAGAGAAACACTGGAGGCAGTCCCAACTACGCGCATATATGCTACATTAGGGAGTTTTAGAATAGCGCACCACGAGCCCTTGCGGTGCGGTCGCTGCTACTGCGCATGCGTCGTAACGCGAATCGGCGTTCGCGTTCGCGGACCGCACGCAAAAAATCCGAAATCGCGTGCGGTGATGGCGGCCCGCATGTGGCCCGCAAGCGCTGGTTTCGAGGCTACGGTGTCGCTGCGATCGTGCGTTGCGGATCGCAGTAGGGCAAACGCTATTCTAAAACTCGTATGGCGCCCGCTACGCCCGCAACGCCCGCAGCGCTTGCAAACTGTATTCTAAAGCTCCCTTTTGGCAACCACGAAAGCGATGGGGGAGAAAAAAAAAAGACAGACAGACAGACAGACAGACAGACAGACAGACAGACAGACAGACAGACAGACAGACGGACGGAAGGACAGACAGACAGACGGACGGAAGGACAGACAGACGAACGGACGGACGGACGGACGGACAGACAGACAATAAACAAACAAACAAACAAGCAAACAAACAAACAAACAAACAAACAAACAAGTGACCTCGGAACACTGCTCAAAGACACGTAAGCGAACTATAGATGTAAGGTATTCTTGACATAATTACAGTTATTTATGCGAGAAAAAGTACAAATCGTGAGGCGGAATAAATGAGCGCTGTTCGACGTAGTTGGCTCGCACAACGTGTTTACAGAAAGTGTTGCGCAGGATATAATTCATGTTTCGGTTTCGCTTAACAACCCGTTGCAATTGAAACAAAACCAGCGCGCACGAAGTGAGCAATTATTGCGGAGTCGTGGATGCAAACTCATCTACTTTGTTCGTTTACGTAGCACGGCACATGTTGCCAAACATCCTACAGAGGGTTACGCTCGACGTGCGCTGGCAGCGTCGTTAATTATACTAGGGCGCTGAGACGCAAAAACACGCTTGTGCAGCTACAATTGTAGGCGGTGTACAGGAGGACTGCGGTGCAATTATTTAGAATAATTAGGAGACGTATGCCCCCGCAAGACTGCTCGGTAGGAATGCTCCCGAAAGCCGAGAAATGCCGAACACCTCGCCACACGAAGAGGATATGGAAGGTGTGTGCACCGCGAAGGCCGCATTCTTCGCCCGGGCAGGCGGCTGACACATAACACCATAAAAATATCAAAAATACGTTGAGGAAAGCAAAGCCCGGCCAGAGGTCGGGGAAAGGTGCGCGGAAGGGAACGGGTTGGGGGCACATACACACCGGACACTGGGTGTTACGAAACCTCGGCATGCAAAAGACACGCGTCGACCCCGTGCTGCTCCCCGTGGGACCATTGTTTTCTCCGGGCGAACCGGGCCAATCGACGCGGCGAAGCCCAAACGCCTCTAGGGCCGGCCTGCACCACGAGCCTGCAGAGGCCTGGCGCACACTTAGCACGCCTCTTCTAACCACTATACCACCACACACGCACGACGCCGCCATTGAAGGAACGCGCAGCAAAGGAGGTAGGAATGCGATCACCTTTGCGAAACAAGACTGATCTCACGGCGGCGGCTGTTGCACGCAGAGAGGCCCGAGAACTTATCACTAACCCGCAGGACGCAGGTTCGGTTGCTACCGTATCACGGGTGAGACACATTTTGAAGACCTTAGTCGCGAAAGGGGGCCGTCAGTTTCAACATGCAAAAAAAAAAAAAAAAATCATCGTGTGATGACGTCACCCTCTGACTTCATCGTGAAGTCACTATGACGTCATCACACAGTATCACCAATTTACCGATGGCGGGCCGATTCCGAACGCACTGCGAAACCACGTTGTGTGCATAAAGATTTCGAGAGTGAGTGAGTAAGTGCGGGTGGGGGCTGGCAATACAATCAATTCAGAAGAAAAAGAAAATGGCCCTCGCTTTCGAGTCGTATTAAGGAAATGCATATAGGTCGGTGTGACTTTCTTTAAACGACCCCTTGGATTTGTGGGGTTTAACATCCCAAAACCACAATTTGATTATGAGAGAGGCCGTAGTGGAGGGCTCCGGAAATTTTGACCACCTGAGGTTTCTTAACGTGCACCCAAATCTGAGTACACGGGCCTACATTTCCGCCTCCATCGGAAATGCAGCCGCCGCAGCCGGGAATCGAACCCGCGACCTGTGGTACAGCAGCCGAGTATACCTTAGCCACTAGACCACCACGGCGGGGCAAAACGACCCCCTGGAGTAGCGTGACATGCAGAAAGGGGTTTATTTCTTTTCTTTCTTTCTTTCTTTCTTTCTTTCTTTCTTTCTTTCTTTCTTTCTTTCTTTCTTTCTTTATTTATTTATTTATTTATTTATTTGCGCAACTCGACGAACTTGGGTCTCTTCTTTGGCCACAAACGTTGAGCCGGCCAAACTGCGCCCGACTATCAATTGTGGTGAACATTCAGTACAGCCCGTGACGACAGCTTGCGAATACCGAGTACCGGTGGTAAAGAGCATTTGGAAACGTGGCTCCAAAGACTAACGACTGCTCACTGGTTAATCGAGTTGACGTCGTAATTACACATAGAGCCGTTGCAGTCGGGTGAATGACGGCACCTTCTCGTGGGGCGTAAGTTTCAAGAACACCTGAGAGTTGGACGAATTGGTAATGCGCACTGATGAGAAACTGCGCTAGAAGAACACCATGTGCGTGAAAGGAGCACGAGACTGGTGCAGACTAGCAACCGAAGTATCTTCAGATGCACAAACATTGCATAAACACACGTGAGAATGCTTACAGATTGGCGGTAAAATAATCAATTTTTAGCTGATGTATCATCACAAACGGCCTTGTTACGCCCGTATGACCAGATATTCTGAATAAAGAAAGCTTCAGCAGTTTTTCGCACAGTCTTACCCTTTCAGAACACTTCTGCTTAACACGACAAAGTGTGACACGTTCCTTACAACGTGTGCACAGATTAGAAGATGGCTGCCATTTCAAACAAAGCTCTGTGGCCCATTAATCAGTTGTGCAAACAGCATCCAGTTCGACAAATCTGCTACTGTCCACAGAACTGTGTGTGGAATATGATAATATGCACTCTCGCCCCGCTCAACCAACGAGTCCCGGTGTCTCACATCGCAAGAATGGTGATAGCAGAAACTGGAATGATAGTGATGTAAGACACCGCTACACGTTCCTCCTTTTACCTCTGCACAAAGTGCGAGGGTATAGTCTAAGAAGAAAACGCAATCATTGTACGATCCCGGAAGGATACCGAACAAGAAGCCGAGAAACTTGTCTCTACACGTGCACGCCTCCTACACCTCCTTCAAAAGATTACACACCCGGGGTACGATTCCTAAAGTCACAATAATAAGAGTCGATGCTCCAAGGAACTTGCAACAGAAGTAACATCCCGATAAGAGCTATAACGTTAGCTGAATCGTCTTTTCATTCTGTTCGGTTCCCCACTCTTCTAAATAAACAAACAAAAACTAAAAAGGACAGGATCGATGCAGCGGATATAATGCAGGCGACCACACGACACACACTTTTGTCTTTGCTCCAGCGCAGACGCCGCTGCTGCTCCCTCTAACCTCCCATGGTTAAGCGCCCTCTCTTACGTACACAAAGCATCTGCTTCGGCGTGCGCGGTGTGCTGTTTTTCATCCGATCAGACAGCTCCTCGTTCGCCCGTTATATCAGCGTGGTGGAACCAACCACGCAGCTCAGCAATTTCAGAAATTGAGAGCGCATTACGCGATGAGGACTGACGTCGCTCGTCGCTGATGCTTGAGCTCGCAAGTAATACACCTTATACGCACGCGTGTGCGTTCTGGAATGCGTCCAACCCAGCAAAACGAAAGACAGCACCCCCGCAACGGCGACTGCACACGAGCAACTGTCAAATCACCTGCAGCGTCCGGCGTTTCTTTGCCCACCGTCACTGGGCGTCGACGCTGTATACCAGAGGCATCTCGAAACGTCCCAGAGATCGGCAGCGTCCATGCCGGAAGCAGTTCGACGAACGGAGAACCAATCAGCGTGCGGCTCGCCGCGACTTCTGCCCACGTAATGCGGCTGCTGTCGAAGCGGCTGTCGTCCACCTCGAAACTATTAAGACGTCGCCGTGCACTGTGTGGCCCGCAAGTTCTAGACAGATACTCTTATTTCTCTCAGCTTTGTCCTCAGAAGCTTCGACAGCGAAAGGCAGCGGTGCGCTCTATGAATTATTTGGCCGATAGAGGAATGTATGCGGCAACAAGTAGTGTCACTCAATTTCACCCGAGTCAAGAGCGCCTCTCCACCCGGCCGAAACGGGCGAATCAGCTATCAATCAGAACTTCCCGAGAACATTCGTTAAGCACCAGTACTGACCTGTCACTGCGTGGCGAATGCATGAACCGACAGATCGATTAATCAAGTGATGAAATGAAGAAGAAGCGGCGAATCAGTACGACTTCATTGTGATCTGCTCACGAGAGGAGGTACGACTTTCGAGTTATATGCAATATCTCACACAGGGTCCTTCAGAGCTTCGTGTATCGTGCAACGACCTATGTCAGCCGCGTGTGACCCCACACTATGGCAAGGCTCGCGAAACTGAAAAGAAAGACTACCGACTTATTATTTCGTGTTTTCTAGACGCGGCAATTATGAACAACTATATGTCCCAGCCATCATAGAATTATAGCCTCAGGTCAAATAGTTACCGGCTATGAATGCCCAGCTGACGCTGCCTAGTTAATGCAGTATCCCCAACACAGCTACCCTCAATCACTTCGGCAGCACACGTCCCAATTCTGCTGTGATAGGGAGAAGGATCAATATTAATGATGGGGATCACTTATTGCTCCTCTCACAATGTGCTACGCACAACTGTTGTGTGGTGTGTCCCAACGTGGTTGTAAGATTTTTTTATGCTGTACTTGGAAACTAAGCGAAACAGAAAATGAATCAATGCTCTCCCCACCACTTCTCATTACTATGCCCACTCCTAATCTAGCTCAACGTTTGGCCACACATATTCTAGTAGACGATATGTAACGGCTCTAATTAGGGGCTTGGGAAAAAGAAACGACGCTTGCGAAAGAGTCATCGATATGGAATATACACAGAGGCCCAAATTGTGGGGCAAGCTATCAATGTGGTTGCGTAGTCTTAGGCGAGCGATCGAAGCATAATGACGGCTATAGGAGTGCAGTGGGATGAAGGGGAGCCTGGTGAGGATAAAAGAAAAAAACACAGACAATAGAAAGCAAGGATTATGTTCTTGGACTAAGCTGTCCCAACATAATACACGGACATCCAACGCGCGACAAAAAGAAATAAAAAGAGCAAACAAGAGAGAGAGAGAGAGAGAGATAGCGTACAGAGATTAGGTTGGACGAGGCCGAATGAATGAATGTGCGCGTGCAATTACGGGGCTCGAAGTAAGATTTACGCGAACGTCTTGCCGTTTCCTCTGGGGATTTGGGCAGTGGGCCTTGATTCTTAGCCTGCGGCGCTCCTTAATTCACCGACACTCCGTTATTTTCCCGCAAAGGGGCAGAGCTCGGAACGAAATACGAAGCGCGCGCGGGCGTACATAAAACTCCTTAATCTGGTGGCGCCAGCTATCATCGTGGTCTCATCCGCCTCGGCTTCCACGGATGCTACACCACACACACGCAACCGCGTGAAGAATACAAAAAATATGATCATAATGATAAAGTATAGGAAGGGGTGGCTCGGGGGACAATGCGGCCCTTCTTTCCCTCGCCCCCGTCGGAGGGGGTTCCTTGATCTTACAGCGGCCGAGCGCTGATGAGTTTGCCACCCGATACCCAGCGTGGGTCCCTGAATGCGAGTGCGCGCGTGCGCTGGAGTCGAGAGAGACCGAAGCTTATTAAGCGCGTTGGCTGCCCGCGCAACTTTGTGTCCTCCCCTCCGTTTCCCTCGTCCATGCCGTTTGGTCCCTTCTCCCAATCCCCGCGGGTCATATTTCTTGGTCGCCGAGTCAACGCGGGGCTGCGGCAAGTGCCCAGCGACGACTCCCTCGCATGCAGAGGAGCGCGCGCTGTGCGCCGGAACCGCGACTCGCGCTCTGGTCGCTGCTCAGGGCTCTTACCGTGACTTAAGCAATGAAGACGGACGCCCGTGGCGCCAGATGCAGCGCCGTCGGCTCGCGGTGTGGTCTGGCGCCTTTTTAGCGCTGATAAAGGCGGCGGTCGTTGCTCCCGGCGCTCCGAGAGGCACGCGTCCGAGAGAGGCGGCGGCAAGGGGTCAAGAATAGCGGCAGCTTTCGTTAGTGCCGACGCCGGTAACAGGTGTGGACGCTGTGTGAGGCGAGAACACAAGATCGAGCTTTATCCGAGAGCGCCCTGTGGAGTTGTTTTTTTTTTGTTTTTTTTTCGGTGTGCCCGGCTTCGCCTGGCAGCTTCGATTAAATTGTAGGCCATTAAGATTACCTGTAAGTTCGGGCATTTCGGGGAGAGAAAAAACAGGGTAATCCAGGGAGTTGGATTTTATTATGAATTTATTTCCAACCATCTAGAGAAAGGAGACAACGAGGACAAACTTGCGTCCTTTCTTCGTGCATGTTTTTGTATCCTTCAGTGCGATGCTAATTCAAAATATCACGGCCCACCAATTAGCCCATCAGTACATATTAAGAATGTGGACATGCTGGTTTTAGGGAAATTACTAGCTACACTTATATTCAGGTACTTCAGAAGAAATAAGAAAAAGAGAAATGAAAGAAGAGAAAAAACGACGCGAGCCTCAGAAAAAAAAAAAAACGTCATTCGGCTAAAGAGGAAGCTCCCACTAGGTACAAGAGCCATGACTACCTCAATATGGAAAAAAACAAATGTGAAGAAAGAAAACAAGGAAGAAAAAGCAAACGAAAAGTGAAAGAAAAAGTGAGTTCATCGAAAACTGAGTTCCGATTTCTATGCGCATAATATCTGAAGATGTGCTCAATCGATGTTTTCCAATGATTATAACAGTGCAACCAAGAAATGTGTTTCTGTGAAAACTTCAAACGAGTCTGCCGAGCGGGGAAAAAAATGAAATTGGTCCTGTATATTTATCCTGCGGAAAAGTTCATCTTCCTCGAGGAAACGTGAATGACCTTATATAGTCTGAGCCGTGTTCAGCTTTGCCCTGTGATTGGCCGGCACGTCAGTATACGATAGCTAACGGGCTGATGACGAGACCCGCTAGACAAGATAACGATCAACCAATCACAAACCATTTCACACAATGTAATGAAAGTTTTGCGGCTGTAACCGCTGGATCCGACGGCAATATAGGAGGTCGAATATCGGGGAGAAAATGCATGTCCTGGAAGGAACAAGATTATTTTAAAAATACATACGAAAAGATATTGGAGGGTAGGATACATCACCGCCAGCTTGGATAAAGATTGTGTATACGTCGCTTTAACATGAGAAATGATCAACAACAACAACAACAACAACAACAACAACAACAACAACAACAACAACAACAACAACAACAACAACAACAACAACAACAACAAATTACTGCTATGAGATATCGCCAAATTTTAGTCTCTACAAGGCGGCTGTACTTTCGTGCGGTCGACTCCCTTTGGGCGTATCAGCATCGGTTACGCAATCGTATTTGTCCCTGAAAAGAGCACTTGCATGCATGAGCAGTGTTCGTCACTTATTTTCTACCAAAAACCCCTCCCTTCGTAAAGTTTCATTTTTTACCTGTTTTCTTTTTGCGCAGTTATCGCTTACTCACGAGATGCAAGTCACATGTTAAGTCTAATAAATAAACTGTGATTTCTTCAGCAGACCTGATTGCAAGCAGTAGCATCTGTAAAAATAAGAGTGACATGTCCGTACACCTCGTACAAATCACGGTAAGTAATGGTATCGTTAATACACACTATGTCTTTACTACTTAACAAGCTCGCAAAGAAAGAGTTTGGTCCCTTGTGCAATTCAAATCATGCAACAAGACTATTTTGTCGTCTATGCATGGCAGATAGGCGACTGCTGTTGGATGTAATCTCTGTTCGCTTACATATGGTAGTCACACATGCGTTAGCAATAAAGTTTTATATATGTGTACACAGATCTGCGTGGATATGCTTGCGCATATGGTGTATGTGCTCATATATATCTATATTAATAAATATTAATTTCTCTGCATATGTTACTATCCAAGTACACGTATGTATACGGGTTCTCAATATTGCTTGAAAGCGCCCTGCGTTCCATGCATCACCTTGTTTCCGAGTGTTGCATTTTCGCAATGTTCGGCAATGTCCTTGCTCCCCGGCTCCCATTAAGATTGTTTCAAGTGTTGCATTTAGAGATGGTGGGCAGCCCTGCGCCGTCTGTATAAGGGGGAAGGACCCTCGTCAACCAGCATATATCCCCGCTTTTAGTCCTGTCTCCTCTCTTCAAGGTGAGAAGGACATAAAAACAATTGATTGATTGATTGATTGATTGATTGATTGAGCTCACGGTGCTAGCGAAAATCGACAGATGTGGAGATGGAAACGCCAGAGCACATGCATATGAGCGTTATCTACAAGTGATGCGTAATTTCCGAGTGCACAGACATGCAGGATGCCAATCTGTACAGTAACGCTTCGAGATGCGCGATGCGTCACATTAAAAGTGCCACGTTTTCCGCAATGAATTCGATTGAGAACACTGCTTCTGGTATTAAATAAAAAAAGTGAGAAGTAGGGAAAAAGTAAGAGAAGTTCATTAAATAGAGTTTGATATTCGCAGTTCATGCCTCAGCTCACCTGGCATGCCATAACACCATTTAAGCGCAAAGCAAGAATCCTATATAAGTAGCGCAGTTATTCGCGACGGGCTGATAACATTCATAATTCTCCGCGTGTCTGTCGACATACTTTCTCTATGTTATTCATGTGTTCTATATCGAATTTCGTTGTCGTAGTCAGCCAGCAAAAAAAAAAAAAGCGCGTGTCTGCTACGAAAGACAAACGAGAAATCCGAAGAAGGGAAGCATCAAGTGGACCACGCCGTGATTTTGAAAATCGATGAGGAGGTGCTCGTTTAGTGGTGCTATATTGGTGAAATTAGTTGAATCATTTCTGTATATATTTGTTTTGTTTAGCGCGATTCGCAGCTTTATAGACGATCAATTCGCCTATAATGACAGAAAAGCCGCGCATGCTGCCAGTCGCAGGTGGCGAACGTCCATCACAGCCTGCTAATGAGAAGAAGCCGATCTCTCCGAGTATAAGCGATCACTTGCAATTTAAAAGTCCCGCGCCAGCAGTGCGTGAGCTTAATAAGGTCGATGTACTCCGTTGATGGCAATTTTGGAAAGTGGCATATAGAAAGTACGTAAATAAGTGAAGGCTTCCATTTACTTGAAGTATAGTAAGACCTTTTATAGGAGACGCACAGCTAAAAACAAAAACGTGGCAGCATCATTTCACGTTCATCTATATACGTCAATCAAAATTATCGATGCGAGTACGTACCTCCTATACAGATAATAATAAGAATTTTCGGGCTTTAACGTCGCAAAGCTGCCTGCAGGCTGTGCGAGGTGCCTTATAGTGGAGGGTTTCGGATAATTCCGATCACAAGGGCTACTTTAACGTACTCTGAGAAGGCACTGTACATGGGCCTCCTGCATTTAGCCTCCATAGATGAGTGAAACGCATGCAGCGACCACGGGATCGAATCCGCGTCTTACGAATGAGCAGCCGAGCACCGCCACCACTGCGCCACCGCGCGGCTACCACGTGTACAGAGGCAGCGTTTCAACAAACAGAGAACGCGAGTAAAAGACAGACAAAAAGGAAAGAGCCTGTCTTTTACTCGCAATGTCTGCTTGTCTAAAGTCCGACTCAGTTTAACGTATATTGGATAACTGAATATGGAAATAATTTTACATTTTCGATGGAGTCCTCATTTTTTTTGTTAATGTTGGGTACGAACTTATACAATTTTCATTTTCTGCAGAGGTTCGAGATGGCCCCGCCGCGGTGGTCTAGTGGCTAAGGTACTCGGCTGCTGACCCGCAGGTCGCGGGATCAAACCCCGGCTGCGGCGGCTGCCATTTCCGATGGAGGCGGAAATGTCGAGGCCCGTGTGCTCAGATTTGAGAGCACGTTAAAGAACCTCAGGTGGTCAAAATTTCCGGAGCCCTCCACTACGGCGTCTCTCATAATCATATGGTGGTTTTGGGACGTTAAACCCCACAAATCAGTCATCAATCAGAGGTTCGAGATACGCGCTGCGTCACGCAAATGTTCTATGTTTCCCGCGAAGAAACCTAGCACCCGATGTTAAAGAAAGAGTGAGAACTAGGGAAAGGTAAGACAGGTTCTTCTTCTTTAAAGGGACACTACTGAGCAAAACGATTTTTCGCGTATTTGTGAAGTACGATTGCAGAATACCGAAAACATCACTCTCACCACGACACGACGTTTGGTAAACGAGAAAACGAGCGAAAAAAGAAAACGCGAGTGGAGACGCCACCTGCCGATTCCCGCAGCAAACAGCGTGACGTCATGAATTTCGAAGGCGTCTACTGGGTTCTACGTAGCTTCTAAACAATAATATTGAAGTATATTGTCGTCTTTCGTTGCCATGGACCCTGGCATAAAAAAGTTTCAGAAAATTTCATCGAGCTCGCAAAAATAAGAAGAATGTGTTTCAAAATGTATGACGTCACGCGTGCAGATTTCGGCGCGAAATTTAAAAGTGAAACTTTCAACCTCGATTTGCTTCGCTAATAATGAACTTACCCCACGCTATATTCAACACGTAAAGTCCATGGTATCTACCCATGCTTCACGACTGAATCGCGCGTCCACCGTGGTAGATCAGTGACGAAAGTGCTCGGCTGTTGACCCGAAAATCGCGGGTTGGATCCGGGCGGCGGCGGTGGAATTTCGATGGAAATGTAGAGGCACTGTGCGATGTCAGCGAATGTTAAATAACACAAGGTGGTCGAAATTTTCCGGGGCGCTCCACCACGGCGTCTCTGATAATCATATCGTCATTTTGGGACGTCAAACCTCACGCATTATTATATTATTACGGCTGAATCACGCGGTGAAATCAGAAGCGGCGCCAGTCTACGCAACGCGACCGATCACTCCGCCGCCAGGGAACCAGAAGCGGAATGGGTGTACAGCGTGACAGGGAACTCGGACATTCGACCGCCGTTTGTGTATACGCTTCACCGATATGGACAGCGGCGCCGCGACAAGGACACAACACGACGGCAGCAGTCATTGTGGCAAGCCAGAAGCGACAAAGGTACGATTACGCGATGCAAAATTCAGGAAGCACCCACTAATTCTTTTTTTCGACTCCACTATTTTTTTTTCTTTTCTTTTCGACTATCCCGTCTATGGCACGGACGACGCGGCAGAGTGGTCACGAAAGACAGCGGCCGGGCCTTCGCCAAAGACGCATCGGCCATAAACGACACGCACTCTGTCTGCATGGTGCCGCTTTGTGACCTGCCTGCTTGTACACCTGCGTGCATAGCTGCATGAAGAGTTGCGCCAGCTTGCGTATACACGCACGCACACGTTCTGTCGGCATCTTGAGGGCGGATCACGGCGCGTTCGGTGCGATCCGCGCTTAAGCACTGCGAGGATTTCTAAGAGCTTCCCGGTTGTGCCATGGGTGAGTGCACTGTCACGACAAGGCCCGTGCACCTGGTTGTTGGGCAGTTCAAGGCATCTGTTCATGGTTCTTTAGAGAATTCGGATCACCCACTATATTAAATGCGGTGGACATAATTTTACAAAATCTGCTCGCTATTGTACATGCAACATAAGTACACATAATGACTTCTGACTCAGTATTAAAGCGATAATAATGAGAACAAAAAGGTAAAGCCATTAGTAAGTTACCTTTTTAGAATGAGAAAAAAAACATATACTCATGACAAGACTCGGTGCAAGCCCGTGAAGGCGCAGAGAAGAAAACCGCGGTGGCGACACCATCCCTATGTTACCGTAGCTCGCTTGGACGTCATGGATTATGAGTCACTGTCTCGTTGCCCCTACAGCCAGTCTACCGTCGGTAAACATTAGGGGGTAAACGCGTGACAGCGTGTACATTGATATGTGTACTTTAACATTCCAAAACCACCATATGATTATGAGAGACGCCGTAGTGGAGGGCTTCGCAAATTTCAACCACCTAGGGTTCTTTAACGTGCACCCAAATCTGAGCACACGGGATTACAGCTTCTCCGCCTCCATCGGAAATGCAGCCGCCGCAGCCGGGATTTGATCCCGCGACCTGCGGGTCAGCAGCCGAGTTACCTTGGCCACTAAACCACTGCGGTGGGGCTAAGGCGCGTACACCACTTCTCGTCGCTTCAGTGAGAAACTAAAGATAAAACAAAAGATTGCGAGTTATTTTTATTAATCAAATATTTACATTAAAATAAAACAAAGAAGCTCTGAACGGCTACTTCACCAATGCGGTTTCCTGTTTTCTTTTAGTGTCCTTCGAGAGCATGTTCTGGCGCTACTGGAACGTTGTCGATCGCTTTATAGGGTCCACAAGGCCGTGAAGGCATAATTTGCCAATTTTTCAGGGTGGTACGCCTTTGCGAACGCCTTTGCGCACAGCGCGTGTGCCCGACGCGCGGGCACGCTTTTTCCGTTTCTTTGTTCTTTAATTTTATACCACATTTGTATTCCATCTCACCCGTATAGTTTGCCGCATGTCTCCTATTTCCTCTTAATGCTTTGGTAGGTGTTTAATTACTTTAAAATAGTATACTGCCGAAAGTCGGTAGTGCACGGTGCGGAGCGTCACAACGGCTTACGCCACCGTCCGCCCTTGGACAGAAACGTGACACAGCTTTCGAGGAATCAAAGCCGCAGCCTTTCTGTTACCGGTTGAATGGCCTTGGTAAATCATCAGAACACGACCATCAAGACTGCGCATGTTTTAAAGCCATACATTAATTTCTATACATGCCGGTTCACCCCACAGCCTGCCCCGCCATGGTGGTCTATAGTGGCTGAAGTACTCGGCTGCTGACCCGCAGGTCGTAGGTTCGAATCCCGGCTGCGGCGGCTGAATTTCTGATGGAGGCGGAAATGTTGTAGGCCTGTGTGCTTAGATTTGGGTGCACGTTAAAGAACCCCATAGGTGTTCGAAATTTCTGGAGCCCTCCACTACGGAGTCTCTCATATTGTCGCGGAGACTGCTTTCAAAGAGGTTTCTACCAGGAAAACTAGCAAGCCGCTATGTAAGCGTCTACAATGCCGCGCACTTTCTGCGGCACCGCGAGGCATGACTCTCGTGCACGGGCACGAGCCGAGAGACTGACCTCGTGTTGCTCAGAAAGGGACCCGTGTGTGGAACGCTTTAGCGGACTCTTCTTTGGTATAAGTTTCTGGGCACAAGGGTTGCCTTAATAAATCATTGCGTGTGTGTGTTCCCCCTCTTGTATTATGTGACAATATGGTGATTTTGGGACGTTAATCCCCATATATATATATATATATATATATATATATATATATATATATATATATATATATATATATATGAACAAAATCTCCAAATGTATAACGTTAGACAGTATACCTTCGGGTGTGGCAGCACAGCTAACAACTCGGCCTTTTCACAAAATTAAATTGTCTGAGGTGTTCGACACGTGACGTCCCCGGCTTTTAGATCTAAGTTGATTTCAACGTACATTAGGCGGCGCTTGCGTTTCAGTGAGCGACACTGCACTGCATCTCCGTCGAAAAAGTCGTTTAGTAATGTATGAGTGTGAACAAAGACCACTGACGCCATCGACAGCCTCCTTACGCCAGATCACATTAATATAGCCTGGCACAGCTATCGGCTGGCAGGACTCCACTTTAGGTTCTAAAGCAATTCTCCAGTACAGATAGAAATGTATTATTTAGGCGCTCGTATATATACGAGACCTGGAACTAAATTATTTGGGGCCGTCAACTATCGCCACAAAAGAAACAAAAAAACGAAGGAAACGACCGGAAGAAGGCCCGTATAGGCCTATTGCATGTTACTAAAACAGTGGTAGGCGCCGTCGACATACTGAAGTGTTTGTAGCAACGGCACGGCACGTGCGCTTCGCCCAGTCCAAAGCTCGCCACCGCCCTCTGTGATCACGTGACACATGGTACAGCAGCTGCGAAGCTGCCTCCGAGAACAGCGCGTTTGGAAGGAGCCTCCCACGTACACGCGAGAGGCTCCTTCGAACGTAACGACTTCGAATGTAAGTACTGAAGTCGACTGTGACTGGCATGAAAATTTATTTCTATCCGCATTCAAAATTTTGAGTTGTCACGCACCCTTATGAATTGGTTGAGAAAAAGGTGAATACATATAATTGAATATGGAGGGTTGTGAGCGCGTAAGAATAAACACACAATCTAGCTGTCACAGAGCACTTACCAGATGGAGAATCTTCTCTTGGGTGCCATGCCTTTCTTTGCCAGTGCGTCGCGTACGGAATTGTGCCTTCGCCAAAAGCCTTCCATGACGACTAGCGTACACGGGTATTTGCCACAGCGACCGTCAAAAGGAGTACGTCCCTTCTCGAGCACAGAAAGTCAGCCGCTCACTGGTACGCTCTTTTTTCCTTCTCTCCAGCGCACTGTCTGAACTCTTTGTCCAACGTCACAAGGTCCCTCACGGACGAGCACAACGAACCGACGGAGTCCTCGGGACCTCGTATCTGCACCCGGCGCGTTGCTCGCTCCGCTAAGGCCTCGCTTGGTTTTCTGGTGAGAACGAAGCAGCTGCGACAGCGGGACGCTTCGCTTTTTAGCCACGGCCCGTGCGAATCGCGGGACCAGGCAAACGCGGCGTAAACAATGGCAGCACTACAGAAGGCGGCCCGCGGCGCCAACGCGAAGTGGAGACACGGTCGCGGTCCTCGGCGCGGGCGTTAAAGAGAGTCGCGAGAGAAACGCACCTCGGAAGTGAGTGCGAATTCCGCGCAGGCGGCAGCGAGCACATCTTACGGACCCCACTTGATGTCAGCGGCGACTCCTCAACGTCCTCTGTGACACACAGCGGGAGGGCTTTCAAACCAGAGGTGGTGAAGTAGCACTGACATAGAACACGACGGATTCACGCCAATCTAGCTTCTTCTCGTTAATCGGTGTGGCCTGGGCGGCCCTCACTGTACTGATGCGGAGAACTGAAACGTCTGAAACGTTTACACCAAAGGTGAAAGCATGATGCGAGAAGAATGTCATCCGCACTTCGGTTCTTCATTAGAAGCACACAACGGGTCCTTAGACACACACGCGGACGGTTGTAGAGCCCTCGAGCACTCTTATACCCTGAGCCGGGGTAGCCAACCAGACACTGGAAAGACAATGTCCCAAGGCGAACTTGCCCGCGGAAACGTGAAATTACGAAGGGTTATTCGCAGCAGTGATTCAAGACACGTGAGCGAAGGACGCGACTGTGAGCTGGACGGGAGGTGAGGAGATAAATGGTTGATCCGACCAACGTATACCCGGAGGGCACGGAAAGCTAACGTCGGCGAAAAAGACGCACACAAAAGCCACGACGAACTACGCCAAGGACAGAGGACAACAATGGGGGCAAACCACGGCTGTAGTTCGGGCCCTGGCACTGACAACGCCGAAGAAGCGGACCTCCTCTCTCCGTCAGGATCGTCCACTTACACGGGGCAGCCCAGCTTAGAACGCGGCCGGCTGAGTCAGAGCGACAAGTAGCGCGTTGTTTTCGTCCGGGACGCCTTGGTCGCCGCGCGGCAGGCGGCTGTCAGTCAAAGGAATGAAGTCGTCGGGTGATCTTCTTGTCGGAGAGCGCTTCCGCGTGCGAGAGGGTGGCACAACGGAGACACGACGCGCCGTTGGATGTACTTCTTCCAGGAGGCAAGCGCTGCGTGCGATTAGTTCAAGCGGTCCTTTTTTTTTTCTCACGGCGATGATGAAAGCGTAAAAAGACGCCGACTCCTTACACGCGTCGAGCAAATAAATAAGTTCCCGATCCTGGTATAAGGCCCTAAACACCAAGTCTTGCGATAGACCCTGTTAAGAAAAATCTCAGATATTGAAGGAAGTAGTCTCACGTCCCTAAATCACTGTTTCAGTTCAATAAGGATCATGTGAATATTAACAAATCAGAACTCGCAAACGTATGACAACAGAGCTTGTTTTGGCCCACACGAGGCGCAGAGCAAGCCACTGCACCTCCCCGTTCAATCACGGTAAGCAGGAGGAACTCGACGAAATCGTAAACAAAGTACTCAACTTTTATGGGTAAACTCGTGAAAGCTTCCGCAGCGGGGTAAACTGTGTCCTTGGTCCTTGTCTTCACAACTGTGTCGAGCCCCGTTCGTGAAAACCTAAAGCGTCACTCACGTGAAGAAAAGTTTACGAGCCGAAAGTAAAAATGTATACACTTATAGGCACGCTGAAAACGAGGAGTAGAAACCGTGCAGGGCCTAGCTTTTTTACGCCGCCTTCCGTTGGGACGGCGAAAGTAGGCTTTCTACTCTAGGTGACGACCCGAACAATGCAGCTTTGTCCCTTGAGACAATAGAACGTGAAAAGGGTCACTTGTCGCGCACAGCTGCGGGCGACAGCAAAGTGTTTGTATGTTACTCCCAAGACGGGACGATAGTAACTATCCGCGCTTAGTGTCTCATCTGTGACGCTAAACGTCGAAGCTTTCTCCGAGAGAGAGAACACGAACCGAAGCGAACTCGACGTGCAGACAAGTTACGCGTAAGCGTGTTACTAACCTCAGAAGAAAAAGCTTTTTTGAAATGATTCAATCAAACTGCCGGAACACCGTGCACACCATCCTGGATTCCGGATAAAATACTGAACAACCGGTTCGCTAGTTCTTCTGCTTTGTTTTTCTTACCGAAATATCCTTACAGAGCGTAAGCCAGCCGGCGAGAGAAAAAACTTGTCGTTCTTTGCACTGATCGACTCCTTCACAACCGTATATTCAATCACCTAATGCGCAATCAATCTGCTTCCGATAGCACCTACAACAAAATAATCATTAATATGCTAAATTATTTCCACCATGCAAGTCTCATGCGCAGCTGAAAAGAACAATTCTGAGAATAGCGCAACGCGTAAAGAGCGGGACAAACTAAAAGGGCGGAATATTAGTTCTTTTTTTTTTCTTTTTCATTAAGCGGCACAGCACTTAGGAAGCTCGCGTCCGAGGGGCAGGGGATGTTGAACTACGAGACAAAGAAGAACGGATCACTCTCACCGAGGACAAAGTAGGAGGAGAGTTATGGTGACCATCCAAAAATAACCTATTTTCGCGGAAAATCTCGTGCTACGCGCCTTAGATGGCCATCACTCATTGTTAAGGTGGTTCGAGAACATCGACCAAGCAGGACGCTCGAAAAAAAGTTGCGTACAACCGTTAAGGTCGATTGACTTATTAGGGATGCGCAAGTAAAAACAAAACGAACGACTTAAGCAAGCGGACTTGACGAATAAGCCGGCCACTTTTACCATGCAAGTGGAAATCTTTCGAAGAAACGTCTTCTACGAATGACAGTTCATCTCACCGGTAGGGACAAGAGAGGAGATGGTAGCGCTGCCCACCGTGACACTAAATTGATGTTCACGGAAACTATAACAGAAAAGCAACGGCGACTGGAGCGGTGTCAACAGCGCTTTCGCGCACAGGGATAAACAAAGTGAACGAAGAAAGATCGCCGACACAGTGGTTGGGATGGAAACGTCACTGACACTTCAAAGTCAGCGGAGCGGCGACACTGTCCACGAGAGTGCCGAGAGAGGGAGGCGATGCCATTGACGACAGCCGACGCCGCTGGGTTCCGTCGACTCGATGTCCAACAACGTGCGCCGACGAATGTCCACTCGACGTCAACGACGATAAGGACGAGCGCCGGACGCCGCAACGCGCTGGCCTGAAGGCGGCACTTCCGAAAAACGCGCGCCTAAACCGCGAGGAACGGATAGGGGAAACACGCACCACTAACGCTGCTCTACACCGTCGGCACGGCGGGCGCAGAGACGAGAGCGACCGCGTCGGGCGCAGCGTTGGCTCGATCTCCCCGCGACCGTCGTGGGGCGCAGACACGCTGGCGGCGGTTCCTGAGAGAGGGGGCGCACCAAGGCGCTGCGCCGGTCCACGAGGAGCCAGCCGGCGCTGCGATCGAAGAAAGCCGGCGGCACACCGCGGCGGCCAATGCGAATCACCGCGAGCGCTATAGACGTTATGGGAAGCTAAAGGTCGCCAGTAAAAACGCGCAGGGCCACGCATTTCGCGGACATGCGCGCTTGACAGAGCACGCCGAGCGTGGCGGCATGCGACCAAACGACGTGCGACGAATGGTGATCGATTTGAGAACACTAACCGTGTAAACGGCCCTACACGTGACGGATATTGTTGTTACAGTTCATCCTGTGCTCTTTGTGCATGCACTCATTGATTGATGACCGTGCATTCCATTTGTTTGCAAAAAAATTGTCGGTGCCCTCTTTCTTTTCTTCGGCCACTCTTCTTCCGTAATCCTTGTTTAGCATTGGCTAATTTTTTCGAACGCGACGCTCTGTGTATACCCCCTAATTACATGCAGCTCCTCAATAAGGAACGATAACTTGAGTAAACTTTCAGACATGTAGCTCTAAAACATCGAATAACACGTGTAGGCAGGGAGCATGATAAAAAAAAAGAAAGAATCAGATGTAGCTAAGCTATGTTGAGGTGCTCTTGTATGACATATGACACTATCAAGAAATAATTCATCATGTAACTTTTTTGCACAAGTCATCGAAGCATCGGGTAATTCAAGAATACCCTATATGCTTGCTTGATTTGCCCCACCTTGTTGAGTATGATAAATAAAGATTCATAAATCTACTGAATAAACCTCAACCTAGTGGTTTAAGTCAATAGGTGACCTTTACTCGTTTTACACTAGATATTAAAGAAAAAAACAACAACATATAACGCGGACCAAAGAAACAAGATTCCAACTGATTCACATGAACCTGCTTCAAATAAGCTGCGAGTCGTAAGAACGCGCTGCTAAGACAGAGCATCAGGTCACTGAAACATATACATATAATGTATGAGCGTGGGCATATGTGCGCGTGCATATTGCAACCGCATCAGAAAAAGAATCCCACAAAATTTATGCGAATCACACTGCTATGCAGACGAATTATTTGTCCAGGCGGTCATTATTTTGAAAGGAATCCAAAATGAGAGCATTAATTCAAATAATTGACTCATTTGTTACGAACTTAAGGACACCCCGTTTATGCACGAAATAGCTGGAACGAACCACCATAAAGTCGCGTTCCCAAGTTCCAAAACGTATGAACACCCGCTCCCAGTAAAAAATTGGCAGATCCTACGTACAGTGCAAATCGATGATATGCGAAGCACGAATGAGGAAGGTTGACACGTCACTTTCAAATCAGCAAAACTTATGTGGCGGACGTAAATTATGCCGTACATGACTTCCATGTCATTATTATCATGTTTGCGCCTGGCATTTGTGTACATCGTCCATTCAGGTCACGTAACGCCAAATTTGGTATATGTGAAGCTGGCGAAATGGCCGAGCACGCACTATGAGCGTAGCATGTAGTCATGTTTTGCGTGACATACACGTCATGATTATCATCTTTAAACGTGTCATTTACCTCCGTCATCCATTCACGTTATTTTATTGCCAAATGTGATACACGTAAAGCTAGTGAGACGGCTGCGAGCGCATCATGAGCGTGGAATGTAGTCATGTTCTTACTCGACACACATGTCATGATTATCATGTTTGCACCGTTCATATACCTTCCTCATCCATTCACGTCACGTAACATCAAATTTGGCATATGTGAAGCTAGCGAAACGGCCGCCAGTGCATCATAAGCGTGGTATGCAGTCATCTTGCATGACACGGATGTCATGATTATCATGTTTGCACCAGTCATATACCTTCGTCATTCATGGACGTCACGTAAGATAGATAGATAGATAGATAGATTAGATAGATAGATAGATAGATAGATAGATACATAGATAGATAGATAGATAGATAGATAGATAGATAGATAGATAGATAGATAGATAGATAGATAGATAGATAGATAGATAGATAGATAGATAGATAGATAGATAGATAGATAGATAGATAGATAGATAGATAGATAGATAGATACGGCCAAAGTCGCCAAAGTTCGCTAAAAATGCTTCTCATTTAAAACGCATTCTCCGCGTGAGCTTGCAAATCTCACTTTGAAAAAAGACGTCATTGGCTCAGGACATTAAGCATAGTGCACGGTTTAGCGTGATACCGGTGCATTTTTGCCACGACTTCTTATAAATAAAAGATGGAACAACAGGTACTTATACTCACGAATTCTGGAATAAATACGCGTACATCCGGACACTTCTATTTCAACGACTTAATCACATAGACGATAACCAAGCCACCTGATTGCGCGCAAGCCCACATCTTCAGCTCAAGAATTTGTATATAGTGGATCTCCTACCAAGACATAACCGACAACAACAGACAATCAGTGACAACTTGTTTTTTTTTAATGACAAGCAGATGAGGAAAGTCATAACCGTGATTTGACCGATGTCTTGAAATTGAAGCGAAAAGTTTTTAGCGGAGCGTATAAATTTGGAACGAAAGAAACAAGATAAAACTGAAGCGCTTCACCCCTAACCAGGACGACTCGGCATTCCTTAAACTCAACCCGCGATGTTTCCTTCCGGTTTCAGAGTAGGTCAGAAAAAAGAAAAGAAAATCCGGCTTCTGCTATACATTATATAGGCTCGCAAGTATGGCTCGAAACAACCAACTGCACGAACGGGAACGTAAGACTAAAAAGTATAAATAAACGAAAGACATTCTTGTTATGTATGCACGGCGCGTTTCGGGATCGCGACGCTCCAAGTGTTTCACAGTCGTGGCGAGAAAGTAAAGGAATAATAATAAGAAAGGGGGGGAGTGGATGAATCAACAAAACAGCAACGACGGCACTGCGCTACGGTTTGGTGCGCTTCGCCAGCTGTAAACGCATGCACGCATGTATGACCCCTCGAACAAGATCCATATGCAGTGATTACGCTGCAAGGGCTCATCTGAGAAGTGATCTACACAAATTATATCCAGCAGCATAACCGTGCTTTTGAGGCAAGGCGACCGCGTATATGTTTGAGACTGGCGTGACATCGAGGGGACGGTGCGAAACATTTTCCCGAAAGGCGCGTTTGTTTTTATCTTCATTTACCCGTTATGACTGGTCAACATCGACGAGGGAAACTGCGCTTCGCAACTTTCGAACACGAGCTTGCATGTGCCCAGTTAAAATCATTCGGACATCCTTCCTGCTTTCAAAGTACCAAAAAAAGAAAAACGGGACAAATAGAGGAGGCTGTAGATAATCACGGACGTTACAAGAGACAACGCGTCCCTACACAGAGGTATTTTCATCGTAGTTGAACCGTGACTCGCGCTGAACAATACGGAACATTTTCTGTTCTTACGAGATTTGTTATGTACGAATACAGCACAACCGCGTCGCTGTTTACCCGAAAACATTACTGACACAAAATTCCCGAAGGAAGTGAAGCGTAACTTTTCTGCCTGTTACTCCCAGCCCTGCATAAACCACCCACGCCATCCAAGGCACGCAGTCTGGCTATAACAGGCGGTTGCAAATGAGGCGACCCGTACATAGAGATGTCCAGTGAGGCGATGCGCCACTACGGTATGCGAGTGCTGCGCCCGACATTCGCCAAATGCTCAGTCGCCGAGTGTGCATTCTTCCAGATGCTTAACGCGCACACAACAACAACATGCGGCGCAGTCAGTTTGGAGAAAGCCAGACCGGACGGACGCGTGTGTGTATAGGCACCAGCGTCGTTGTGGTGTTTGCGATGGGTCTTCTTTTTGCGAGCAAAAGAGCGGCACGCTTTAATCTCTCTTGTGTATCGTTCTCTCTCTACCTCACCGCCCCCCTCCCTGTAACAATAATGTACACATAAACACACAGACAGTCTATAATTGGCTTGCTTATCGAATAGTCGGCTTGCTTATCGAATTCAAATATTTCTCACGTAGTATTCGATTGCCTATAGGTCGTCATGTGCGCGTGATATACAACATAATATCGGGAGGCAACAGCACGCTACATTTTAGCCCGCAGAAACCACAAGAAGTAAATCGCGAAACGTTGTTCGGTGGAGGAGGCACATAGAAAGCTAGAAGCTTGCGGCTAAACTCTCGTGCATTTCTACAAGCCGGAAAGCTTTAGAACGCGAACAGAGAGGCCATCTGTTCATTGTGCCCTGTTTGGGCTCTTATATACGCAACACTTGCATAATGTGACGGCATCTTGCTAACATTGTGAATTTGTTATAGGACGGGAACATCATTTAATAAAAATGGTGCCAAACGGCTACTTGAACATTTTAACCCGAATCAATACACATCTACTCGTTCAGGATAAATTTCCACTGATTAAAGTGCAATAATGTACGTATCCACCTTTGCAAAATCAAGCTATGGACATTTTCACACTAACTAAACGCAGAGATATACATACCAGTAGGCAGATTTTTATTATGTATTTATTTAAGTACACGAAAGTTTCTGTATTTCGCGCCCACTGAAATGCGGCTGCCGCTTTCCGGAAGCCAATTCGCGTCTTCGACCTCACAAGCGTAACATCTTATATATACAACTGCAGTGTGTACTAGCAAATTACAGGAATAGATTTACCTTGAGAAAATACGTACAAATCTCTACATTCCATATACCCAATGGTGTTTCAGTAAGCGTATTAGAGGGAACGGGCATTTAAGCCCATTCGTGTGTTTCACGTCATCCTGCAAATAGTACCCGAGCGAACAAATGCATTTTGTATTGAAGAGTTCTTGCTTGTGTGTACACATGTTTGTGCAGTCAGACCTTCCAGTCATCTAAAATACACCACTATTTTTCGTGGTCGGGTATTCATCTAATATTTTGGCGTATTGAAAATACTAACAATAAGTTCTTAATTTTATTACGAAAGTGTTTCATGCTGGGGTCTGCCTCGGAAGTGATGTTGAAAAAAATATACTAAGAGATCATACAGAGGAAAGCCAAAACGCAGGCATCCGTCGCGCGGAAGCGAACCAGTAACCTCTCAATAGTCAGCGCATGGCGCTAACCACTACGCCACAGAGCGTATGCTGGTGGGTGTGTCAACAGCAAGCCATTTATATATACACCATAAACTGTTCGGCTGTCCTCAGAGCTTCGAAAATTTGGCGCGTTTTCGTTATCAGTGGTGAGACGGCGTGACAGGCTTGCGTTGGGAGCGCTCTAAACGTCGTCACCTGCACGAAGTGACGCCTACACGGAGCGTGGTCTCTCCTGCGCGCGCTTATCACACTCGTAATTTGGGAGAGGACGAAGGACACGTCGCACGCTGCCGTGGCCGCGTTTACTAAAGGAGCACGCTGCGGCTGCTGACAGAGGACGAGGAAGAATTGTGACAGTTGTTCACGCTTGTCCTGTGTATCTTATGCGCTCGTTTTGTGCGTCTTTCTTTCTGTTTCAAAAGTGCGCTTTATGTGTCTAGCTGCGATAGTTAGTCCGTACCGCGCTCGTACTATGTATGCTAATTTCGTGCGTTCTTTCTGCTTGAGGTGTGCGCTGCACGTTTCGAGCTGCTTGCCGTTCCTAACCTGACTTCGGACATGTTGCTGAAACGATGCACGATAAACGCTCAACTACCTATGTAAAAACACGTTTAGCTTTAGTGTTATGCCGATTCCTATAAAGGGTGATCAGCCGCGCTTTTTTCGTCAAGAAGATAAGAGAGGCTGGGAAAAAATCACAGGATATCCACGGAATGGATGATGGATTAATGGATGTCCTTGCGTCCGTCCGTCCATCTAGTGAACACTTCAAGTACCACGATCTCGCTTTTTTTAACATATATTATTCAACTACAAGTACCGCCATCCAGCGAACAATTCAAGGACTGAACGAGAGTATGTACCACACTTCTGCTGTCAGCGTTCTTTTAACACCGAGGGCGTCGTGCTACCTTTTTTCGTAACATGTGGTTATGCGGATATGTGTCCGATAGTGGGTGTGTGCCACTGGTTTGCGGGTATGTGCCACAGGTTACGCACTACGACAACAGGGGACGCGCAAGCCACGCCATGAGAGCATCGTCCCTAAAAAAGAGCAGTTTGGAAAGCTATACTGCACCCAAAAGTACACTTCGGCAATTACACAGCAGTGCACATGAACATCGTCATTAACAAGTGGAATAAACATCAAGTGAGTAAAAGAAACGAAACAATGGAGAAGCAGAATTATCAGCAAAAATGCAACGCAATTTCGTTGGAAATAATTATTAAAAAACAGAGTGCAGCAACTTATAATGTAAAATGAAACAGCGAATTTCGAAGAAATGGAAATTTATGAGAAATAAACTCCAATAAACACTCGATTTCGTCCCCCCGAAAATAATCCCCGGAAAACACGAAGTCGTAGTCCTAAAGAACTCAAGGGCGCTGCTAAGAGGCGAGCTTTCGCTAGACGCCGACGAAACTCTGCGGATAGGAAAGGAAAGACGCCGTATAGAGTGACGCCGTTCGACATGGACGTTATGCAGGGAAAGCTACAACGCGTAACGCGGCACCGGCGCGGTGATGTGCTGCTTTTAGTGCTTGACTTCAGACCCAAAGGTCGCGGAATCGAATCTCTAGTCCACGACCACCGCATTTTGATGGAGGCGGCATGCTAGACACTCGTGTTTGATGATTTAGGGGCACGTTAAAGAAGCCCGGGTGGTAGAAATTTTTGGAGCCCTTCTCCACTGCGGCATCCCTTGTAGTCATATCGTAGTCTTGAAAAGAAAAAAAAAAAACAACGATTATTATTTTAACGCCCAATGGGCTCCGCGCGAGCCCCTCTTTCCCACTTCCACCCTTTCTTTCTACACAGTGAGCTATATGCAACCGGTGGAAGTGCTTTGTTTGCCTCCGCTGCTAAATTAACTGTCAAAGTACATGCTCTAAGCTTCCGACGCTAATATCCCGCTGCTCCTTAATTTCTAATTAGGGAGTATAGTAGTCGTCGGTGAATTTCATTTTCTTGTTCTTTTCTTTCTTTTTGAGCTATATCGGAGCCGTGTGTATATTTAGCGCTCCTTTCGAGCGTTAATGTTACATAAAAACATGTAGATTACATATAGCGCGTACGAAAAATAAACAATTGATTGATATGTGGGGTTTAACGTCCCAAAACCACTATATGATTATGAGAGACGCCGTAGTGGAGGGCTCCAGAAATTTAGACCACCTGGGGTTCTTTAACGTGCACCCAAATCTGAGTACACGGGCCTACAACATTTCCGCCTCCATCGGAAATGCAGCCGCCGCAGCCGGGATGCGAACCCGCACCCTGCGGGTCAGCAGCCGAGTACCTTAGCCACTAGACCACCGCGGCGGGGCTGCGAAAAATAAACAAGGCGGCCCGATTCCACGATTATAAACCGAGCATATCGGCACCCGACATCGTGGAAATGATGACGCCCAACGCGTTAACGCGGAACCATGGGGCAAGCGTGAGCAAAAACGAGCCCCACAGGCATCTTGAATTATGCACGAATGCGCGGCAACGAGCTTAGATCTCCGAACCATGTCTTCGTTTACCTTTGCCGCCCACGATTACGGTGACTTCGCCAGTGTTCGATGCAGAGTATACACGGCCAACGATGCTGTCACGATGCAATATTTTCAGTTGATTTACTCATGTAGAGAGATAGACACCAATAGATAATGAAAAGTAATCGCCTCAATGGCATTAGAAAATAGGCGAGAAAAAGTAAACCTACGCGGAAGACAAAAAGCCCCATTCACGAAGCTTTGCGATCGTACAAGTGCACTTGGCCAGCAGCCTTCGGCAATGGTATGTCGGGTTTAAGGTTTCGTTGTATTTTCTCATATAAACTTTTCAGGTGTAAAAAGCTTTCATAATTGTAGCCCAAAACCTTGTCGGCTGTGTCCGCCTACTACATGATCCTTTCCTTTTTTTGTGTGTGATTGTTACACGATAGGGTAAGGAAGGCTGCGCTCAACGACTTCAAGGTTAGCCCCCTTTGTTAGCTTGGCTACGGCTAGCCAGTCAAAAGCATTAGGAAGTATATAGGAGCCATGTGGAGAAGACGTGCGGGTCCTGTGGTCTCGCGTTCAATGAGCAGGGGATGCGAACTTCAAGCCGTTCGAAAAACGAACCTTTTTGTCACCCTCGCGTGGTTAGCCAGACACACGCTCTCACTCTAAAAAATCGTCATTCTGATATGTCACCATGAGGATAACAAGAGGGTTCGCTTTTGAACAGTTATGAGATTACAGGTACAACTACACTCGGCAGGCCCAACAGCACCGCAATTGATTGAGTGGGGTTCGACGTAAAAAATTATACCATATGATTATGAGAGACGCCGTAGTGGAGTAGAGGGCTCCGGAAATTTCGACCACCTGGGAATCTTTAACGTGCACCCAAATCAGCGCACACGAGGAACAGCATCGCAAGTCCTTTTGATGGTGGCGCTACAATACTCCAGAATATCAACGGTGGGCGCCCTCACAAGACACGACAAAACGGTTGTTACTCGTTCCGTCTATTAGTATTTCCTGCACAGAAAACAAAACAACAACAAAACCGTCGACCATATCCAGTAAGCAACAACTCACAATAGGCTTTGTCACAAGGCTGGCCGCTGGGTCGCGTGGCATAAACTACGCGATTCTTATGCACTACCACTTATTGCGGGTGAGAGCCACGGGGCAGAAAAAGTCGCACTTTCCCGAATGGCGAGTGCGGCAGGCTGCACGTATAGAAATGCCTGAGACGACTCGCAAGTGAAAGCCAGCTCATTTTTATACTCAGTCAATCGTATTGATCCCCCCCCCCCCCCCCCATAACCTTCAAAGCTCCTAGTACCCCTCATAGTTTCACACTGCCTCCGGACATTGGAAGCTTTCTGGCCATCGCATACCTCCAGGATCGGCTACTCTTTGAACACGCGTCGATTTCATCTGATGACGTCACGTTATCTGTCACCACAGTGTGACGTAATCGTGATGTTCCTGTGACGCACAATATTTAGCGACCTGTGATGTTATTATGGCGTAGGAGCGGGACGTCATCCCCAGATGATTTTTTTTTTGCGTCACTCGTGCTTGCGTCGCGGACACCGACAGCAACTTCTCGCGCTTTATGAAGCACCTACGGCCTTCACCTCAATTGGAAGACTTCAAGGATAATCGACGCTATAGCGGACCAGTGAACAATATCTTGCCTCATGGACTGGCGTAACCCCAGAAAACACAATGTTCTCTGTAATTTGCAGTAAGTTTACTTGATTAGATCAATAAACACACGTGTAAACTAGATATCTTTCTTCTTAGCAAAAAAAAAAAAAGGACACGCACACTGCGCAAGACGTAATCGAGGGTGATAAGGACCGATACCCGGAGGGCACTGCGAAATCACTGAGCAATCTCGTTAAGGTACGCATCTTCAAACGGAAGTGGTTTATGCGGAGCCCGCGGCAACGCTATAGACTCGAGCTAAGACCCTAACCGCGGTGGGGCTTCTTTCCGCTGCTTGCCCTGCACCCTGTGGAAAGGGGAGGCACCACGAAGCCTCCGAAGCTGCTGTCTGACTCCATGACAGCGCATTACCTGACCCGGGCGCGTACTCCATCAACCTTCATTGAATAGAGAGAGAGAGAAAGAGAAAGAGAGAGAAAGAGAGAGAGAGAGACTGCGTACACGATTAAAGAGATCGCCCTCTCAAGGCGAGTGTGGAAGGCCGCACGAATAGAAAAACGAATTGGGATGATGCTGGCAAAGTACGGGGACAAATAATCCGGGCAAAAGTTTATCGATCTGTAATCCGTCACGGATACTTGGTCGTCGCTTTTCAAAAAAGAAGATAACAAGAGTGTCACGTGCCCGTTCGTGCATTACGTGAGCAGTCCCATTCTTGAAAAGCGTTATGAGGCACGCTAGGTAACCTTTAGATTAAACCATAGTGTTCAAAGAATCGCATATGCAGATAAAGCTGAAAGGGACGCTGTTGCGGAGAGCTGCATATTAATTTTCGTCACTTCCACTTCTCTAACGTGCACCAAAAGTCAATCAGGGGAAAGTTCTCGCGTTCCACCCGTCTATTGAAATTCGGCAGCCGAGAATGTGTGTGACAAGAAAGCTCATGAACTATGGCAGCGTCAGTGTGGGTACTTCATCTTAACTGAGTGCGCGGAAAAAAGTTGAAGTACAAAAGGAAGACACCTGGACACAGCGCGGGTGGTATCCCACACTTATGCGCTATAAGTGTGGGTACTTATAGTGCATCAGACGCATGTGCATTTTCTGTAGCCACGAAGTGATGTTCACCCCGTGACGAGCAGCAGAACGCCATATAGCCGCTAAGCCGTCAAAGTGGGCTATGCATGGGTGGCATCACGTAATGTCATGTTCTGGGCTTGGATTAGGTAAGTTTCTATGTGTAAACTGAATGCTGAGGCTGAGCACGAGGTCGTAGATTCGGTTCCCAGCTGGCGACCACGAAAACTCCATACAGGGGTGGAGTGCAAGAACTATCACGTATCGTGCTTTTGGTAAACGCTAAGAAATTCCAAATGGCCATTATCAATACAATACGTGACACATTCTTTATGGCGTCTTTCATAGCCTACATGTTGTTTTGCTGCCACATGTAGTATACCTTAAGATGCGCCTGTTGTATACCTTTCACTTGAAAGATACTGGTAAACAACCATTCATGATCTGAGAATGCCTTCAAAATGTTCTCCACCCCATTCCTATTCTTGTAGTCGCTTCAGTCTACAATGCCGTTCATTGCAATCCTGCCTAAAACACGCGTGCTGATTGGCGTATTCATGGCAGCATGGAAGTATACCTTTCACAGAAGCTGCACGCATACTGCAAATACGCAGGACAAAATCCGCATTGAGGCGGGCATCCATGGAAAAACTGTAGCTCCTTACATACAACATCCCGTGAAAGGACAAAAAGGAAGCAGTTGTACGCCACGTTAGGCCTAACAGCGTTCACCACTTCATGCCTCATGCGCTTTCGCTACTCGTCCTTGTCTCGTTTGCTGCGCAAGCCGAAGCCTGGTTTCTTGGCTACGACCTAAAAAACAAACTAGCTATACGGCGTGTCCGTTCGAATACTGCCGATCCCCGGAAGAGCTCGGGCAGCGTTAGTATTGCGCTGTGTGTGAGTCTCCGAGATGGACCGGCGAAAAGGAAAACGTATCCGGGGTTGTATACGCATTTACGGCCGCCTCGTAAATGGTGTTCGTACACGAACAATCGATTAAGCCACAAGAGGGTTCGCCTTTTCCTGTCGTTTTCTCTCCGCTATACGCCGACCTAGCTAGCGATGATGGATGTTTGACGCGGTATATCCGTGTCTTCTGCATGTAATCGTTTCTGCGACTGCGCACACATCTGAATAGGTGTGCCACTTGGTTCGCTCGGTGTCTTCCGTCGCCTCTCTCTGGTCTCGCGTGTGAGTACTTTTTTTTCTTTTTACGAAATAACGTAACGATAATCGATATGGGGCCGCACTTCAGAGACCGCATTCGCAAAACTTCTCTTTCGCAAGCGCGTCTTGATATTGGTCAGCCGGCTTAACTAATGACATGTCCCGCATTGTGATTGGCTGAAGTATTCTCTTAAGGAGATTGTTAGCGCATGATGTCTTTGTTCAAGATGTTCTTGTGCCAAGCATGCCCCCCCCCCAAAAAAAAAACAAAAAAACAATTCCAGGCAGTTTTCTCTGGTCTCGAGCTCTTGCCTCTTAAGGAAGTTGATGAAAGAATAAATGTACAATAAGTATGATCAAGGCATAAGTTACCGGTGAGGATCAATGATAAACAAACAAACAATACAGTACTTGTTTAAACCAAACAGCGAATGGCAGCGCGCACCGGACGAATGCACGACACGAAACCAGAAAGACCAACAGAAGCAGTTCTGTATGTAATTCTTGTTTGTGCCGTTTTTCTCCCGGCTAGTGTTGCCATATGTTATAATGATCAACCGACTAACCAATGCGTAAATTTTAAGAAACTTTCAACCCAATTCCTTGTTCTCAAGTTCACGTTTACCTTGACACTAAAAAAAAGTGCTAGTGTGAAAGCGATAGTCAATATAAGATAGCTATGTAGCGTACGTTTTGAGACAACGTTACTAGAAGTTTATTCTAATAGCGTTGTTTTGAGACACGTGAGCTGCAGAGTGAGTGAAGTAGTACGCGGTTGCACGGTGCGTGAAGTTAGAGTGCGTTCCCACATTTTGCGGCAACTAAAATCACACGAATGCATCCATAATATACATTCGCGGCATGAGCTCTGTAGAAGAGGATGTCTATAATTGTGTAGGAAAACGCCAAGCGACGCACTTTATAATAACTTGTTGCCGCAAAGTGAAACGAAAAAAAAACAACAACGACAACAACGATATATTCACTTGTGAGTTAAGCGTATAGCATTTAGAGCAATATACCTGCTTGAAATGCGTAAACAAATAGGTAAATCTATCACTTCCAAGTAATGCTGCTTCTGCAGCGCTTGTAAAAAAAAACTGCATATGCATTACGTTCTGCAACTTGGTACTTGGGCCAGCTTATACCAAGGCTACTATGTCTCATCGAGAAAAATTACTTAAGGTGATAGACAGAGATCACAGTAAAGATTAGCACTCGTGCCTGTCGTTTTCTTCTGTCTCTCGTCCAAAACTTGCTTGCGCAAAGACGTATTATCATGGATTAAAGAACTAACTCTATCTTGTGTGCTCTGCCAAGACATACCGAGGCCTCGCGGAAGTGCAGCGCTTCCGCCAGCCTTCGCACCCAACCAGATTACGGCACCAACTGGCGCGAGTTCCGCTACGCACATCTTAAAGCCATAAACGGGTCGCTCTGTTATCCGTACGCGCTTTGCCGTTGCTTCAACGCAAGAGATGCGTACCTAGAGACAGCTGCAAATCGCACCATGTTCAGAGACTTTAGTTTGGGGCTCAATGCGTCAGCACCGTGGGGTCTTCTTGAATTGGGTAACGTGTACGTGGACAGGCGTGAGCATCTAAACTTGTCGGCGTCGACATGCATGACAGCTTTCTTGCCTGACGAACCAAAGAAGGAGATGCACTCACCTGCGCAGAGAAAACAAAAACAGAAATTGTTAATGACACTTCAGGTATGACGACATTCTTTAATACGACATCGACAGGGAAAGGAAGCGCACGAATGTACTTTTTCTGTAGAGCACATGCACAACCTACGCAACCTTAGACGAATGAAAGGTGTGCAGCCCCAATGAGTGAAACACACACACACACACACACACACACACACACACACACACACACACACACACACACACACACACACGCACACACACACGCGCGCGCGCGCACGCACACACACACACACACACACACACACACACACACACACACACACACACACACACACACACCACACACACACACACACACAAATCCTTTCTATTTATCTTTGAAAAAAAAAACTTGAAACATTTGCTTCGAATGGAATCGTGAGTTTTTTTCGCCAATAGCTGCATTTATTTGCTTGTTTATTTGGTGTGTGTACATAGAAAGAAATGAAGACCCAGATGAAATAGGGAGGGAACAGGCAGACAACTGCCACTTACAGGGGCACAACGCCTACCTGCTCCTTCGGGAAGGAGAGACGTAGAGAAAAGGAGGGAAGAAAAAAAGAAGAGAGAAGAGGAAAGCAAAAAAAGGGAGGAAAAAAATCACACACACGCAGACAAATAAGTAGTCACATAAAAATGTCTATAAACGCGACACCAAAACCGTTTTTGCTAAGGAAGCTAAAGGGCTTTATGGGCCTGGTTCACAAATTCGCACACACTTAGGAAACGTAAACAGCGTTTGCTTTTACACTTTGGTAAATGAAGCGTACTTGTGCGAAATTTTGTCAGGTTGATGAGTATTTTCTCTTGATGGCCGACTTCATTACCTTATCTTGTTTACTTAAAACAACCTAGCAAAGCAAACAGGCACTAGCACTCTTTTCATGTCTGTTGATGAACAGCAGTAAACTAAGAAACAATCGAACAGCCAGAAAAAATATTTGAAAAATTATAAAATGACCATATACATAATGCCATAATGCACGACAGGCGAATATTTCGAAGCATCAAAAGCAATAATTTATTGACAATCAGAAAACAGTAGCAAAACCACAGAACAGAAATTTTATCGGCAGAGATTCATTCGAAAACAAGTAATAAATGAGGGAAACGCGCCCCTACACGTTTCCGCTTTTGCCAACAGTTGCAACAGTGGCCATTCCGGCTCTAAAACATCCATACCACATGGCTCATGCCATACTTATAAGCCGACTTCAAATGTCTCTACATTGCACTATAGTGTTGTTAACGCGTAAGATGCATTATATTTAATTATCTTTGTTAGAATTTCATTTTACGCTGATAATATGTGCTTTATTTTATTAGGTTAGCCCTTGTTTGTACGACAATTCATTCCTATATGATCTGGCAGCCTCCTCCTCTATAAAGATACCTAATATTTTTTTGTATAAACAAATTTACCATTGTAGTACGTGAAGGTCCAACGCAGAAGAATTTACGCGCTTTTCTTTAAAGGGCAGCTCCGGTGATATTTTGATATTCACCGATTTCAATAAACCATTGAACATGTGTTCTCGTCAGTACCGTGATGATATGTGCCAAATTATACAACGTAAAAAAATTTATTTTCTAAGAAAACAAACTTGAAAAATGGCCGCCAATTCAGGAATCGCACTAGTAAACGCGGGTCAGCCCAGAGAGAAATATACTATACAATGAGTGACCACTCGAGCCTTTTCGCGGCCGCTCAAGAAAGGTCTCTGACCAACTGCTAGATGGCGTACCCATGCTCGCTTCTACTGTTTTGTCAAGGCATGTAATAGCCGCCTCAGGACAACAATAAAAACCGAAGTTTGGCATCAAATTTTTGCAAAGAAGAAGTTTTATTGATTTGTGCAATTTTTCATATCTTCTCTACATCCCGTTCCGCTGAGGACGTTTAATGATTTACCACAAAAATCAGTAAAGTCTGACTAGAAGGTGTTGTCTGTCTGCATATGTTTTGCACAAAGGGTGCACGTTCATGTGGTTTAGATGTATTGTACATGTATTGGTTATATAGTCAACGTCGCGCCGAATGAACAACCACACAGAGAAAGAAACACACATAGGCACCACTGGAACTAGCCTAACAGCGAGTTATACTAGTGTACATGTATTCCTTGCTCGAAGCATGGGTGTGTAGCCTAGTAGTAAAGGCTCTCGCTAGCGAATCATGAGCGTGCGGGTTCAAATCCCAGCCTCGGCAAGAAAAATTTTATGCTTTTTGCTGAAGACATGATCGGATCTGACCAGCCACTCGTAGCGCTGAAAGCAGTGCAGTAGCTAGGCCGCAGGACTCTATGGGAGTGTCCGCTATTTATGTGTAAGTATGTTTTTTTTTATGATCACCCTGCATGCGTATGGGATGTAAGTGCCTACTCTTATTTAAAACCCTGCCTTTCACAGCAGCTGGATACAGCACGCGATTTCTCGTGCGAGGCGACTACCACGTTAGCACAGTTCAATTTTGTCAGCTGCATATAGCACGTTAGTCGTCATTGACGTTGGATCTTGAACTAAGCATGCACAGTATTGAGCAACGAGGAGATCGCCTCGGGGCACGTCAGATGCTTCACGCGCCGGCGTGTCGAAATCAAAAGGCGATGCTTCCGCGCTCAGATAATAGCTGCAATCATCGCTGAACTTGTCACTGGTAAGTTCAGACGAGCTGTGACAGCTTGATTTCCGCGTAGGATATGACATCGGCAATTTACTTTTTGAGTGATAAAAGCACGTGAGTTGTGTTTACATCCTGACCAGCCGTGGAGGTGTGTAACGAATTTCTTGACGTTATCGAATACGGATTTCGTGACGCCATCCCATAACCACCGTGGAGGACGGAGCAGCTCCCTTTTCCGGTTTCTGTTTTGACTCATCGTTCATTGCTTAATTAAAATTGTTGACGAATGTCTGGGCAAAACGAACCACCCTATAGTTGTTGCAGGACTGTCAATACTATTTGAAAACGGCATTATCTCACTATCGCTGGAAATGTACCGGAGTTCCCCTTTGATAGCCGCGGACGCATGGGAAGGGGGAAGGCAGGCCTCTTGAGGGTCGCATACCCCGATGCATAGTCAAAAAGATCTAACTGTCATTTCTCAATGAATACAAATCCACGCTGCAAGAACGAGCAACGCACCAAGTAAACAAAAATGCAAAACAACACAAACAAACAAAAAACAACGAGAAGCGACCATGTAACACACGATTTATAGTACATCTTCCAGTTCAGCCAAAACCCAACTAGATAGCGTCAACCTATATATAGCACCGAAAGCCGACTGAAAGACCAAACTACCACGGCGACCTCCTTGAATGGGATGTTTTTCCTTGTTTTATTACTAAAGGCATATATCAAGGACGTGCGTAAGGAGAGCAACACAAACAAGAACCACTACATGCAAACACACGTTTCCAGTGATCTCTTTGTATAGGCGCAGCCATACGTTATCGAGCCAGCAAAATACGCACCAACCGGCTCGACTGAATCGGCGCCGAAGGCGAAGAAGAACAGCGTCGACTGGTTGCGCAAGCGGTTGAAATACTCTGCTGAAATAACAGTCTATTACTACCACTATACTTTCGAAACGCCAGAGGTGGATGGTAGCTTGTTTTTCCAATGCGACGGTTTTCGTCGTCCTGCAGATGTCAGCGCGTCCACCACCGAAAACAAGACTAAACTAACACCACGACGTACGAAAAAAACTTGAAAAAAAAAAAAACGGTGCGAAACGAGCGACAAAGAGGCCATCAGAGCAAAAGGCGCCGCAAGGCTCGTCGTCCACTTGTCGAAAACACACGGGCCACTATCCAATCAGGCGAGAAGCCAAATCCCCTGGCCACGTGTTAGAGTCTGCAGGCGGGTGCTAAATCTAGTTCAGTCAATCCGTGTACAACACCCACGTGAAAAAAAAAAACACAGTTCAGAGAGTCCATACTGCGCTAGAATCAAGCCGATAGAACCTTGTAATCCCGTCACATTATTCGTTCAACAAAAATAAAAGGTAACAAATAGGTTCACATAAAAGAAGAGGGTTTGAACGACGGACAACGCCAAAGAGTCACATCAACGAGCGTCCTCAACATCCTCGCTTCTCGAACACACTTCTTTTTCTCTTCATCTTGGTAAGTCCACTGGCTCAGACGTTCGCGCGTCTATTGAGCTTCCATACACAGAAGACAGGGCGACGTTATTTCCACGTGGCTTTCAAAACGGATACAGGAAGCACGAAAGTGAAACGCCTTCACTACCAAGCCGTTATACTGTCTGAGTGTCAGCGCACAGCTGAGAGAAATAGCCGATAATGGGTTTAAAATAAAGTAGGGCAAAAAAAGTGTAAACTAAAGAAGTAAACGTGAAACGCCCACTGTATAACAGCTCAGCGTGCGCGAAATCCTCCCGAAAGAAAATCGAGCAAGTACGACCTTCCAAAATTACCTAAAGATAACTCGCCATAAGAGATACTTTTCTTGTCGCTTTTAGCATCACACCCAATTCGTTTGCAGCTTAGCTCTAGATTTAGACGAAATATATATATCAGACAATAATGCCAAGGATTGCACAGGAGAAGTTATTAGGCCGAATCGTAACGTAAATGTAAAGAATAAAAGTGGGTGAAAAGATAACTTGCCGTGGGCGGGAACCGAAACAACGACCTTCAAATATATATATATATATATATATATATATATATATATATATATATATATATATATATATATATATATATATTGATGAAGGCCGAACCCACGGCCGAAAACGTCAATAAAATCACTTCGTACGTGCGTATTCTTCCCTACAGATTATATATATATATATATATATATATATATATATATATATATATATATATATATAATCTGTATAATCTGTATATGTATATATATAATCTGTAATATATATATATATATATATATATATATATATATATATATATATATAATATATATATATATATATATATATATATATATATATATATATATATATATATATATATATATATATATATATATATATATATATATATATATATATATATTTACTGCATTACGGCGACGAACACCGGTGATAGTAGTAGTGAACTTGCCTTGTACAGAAGGCAGGCTTCGGCTTGAAAGCTATCTTGAAATGAAATATATCTTAAAGCTTGTCTAAACTATTCCTGACAGTGAAACGGACGAGTGTGTTGGCCTCTCCACGAGCTTCTCGTCATTTTGTCAAAATTCGCGACACTAGCAGTCTGTCCACGTGACGTAATGAGGGAAATAGGATGGGTCGATACACGAAGCATATCAGTCTGTCTCCTACCCTGTTTTGCCGCGCGGCTGTTCTACCTTGTCTCACATCACTATAGTTCGCTGTCATGTTGTTTCACTTCGTTTTGTGGGCTTTCGAAAGAGCAAGCAGAGATAACCGCGTGTGGTTTGAAAAACGCGAAATATTTGTGGGCTGAATGCTTGATGCTGGGATTCTGCGCGTGTTTTATGAAAAAATGAGCGCGGTGGAGAAGAAAGTGCCTCTAAGAGTTGGATTGAAAAAAATCCTGCCCATATTCTTTGAACTCACACTGGTTTAAAGGCCCTTTTAAAGTAACAACACCTGTAAAAATAAATCCCCGAGACTGCTAAACATAAATGATGTGCTTCTAATAACACGTTTATAGAAACTCTGCTTGAAAATATCTGAAGAAAAATGCCAAGCATGAGCTTTCTTCTCTACAAATGTGCGTCTACGAAAGAAATTCAGCATGTAAGCGTGACGAGTACAACACTACGAAGGCCATGCTACAGAGATGTCAGATTTTCTCACGTCCATTGCAGCACGGTTTAGCGAGAACTCAAAATAACAGCGACCAATAAATGTTCAGAAAAACACATCACGTCCAAACCACCATAACGAGGACATCCAGATTATACAGCGAACAGAATGTTAAGTGCGAGAAATCCTTTGTTGGCAGCTACGAAAAGTCGCTGGACAAGCAGTTTTACTGTAGCCAACTATACGATAAGACGTCTTTGTCAGGCCGCTTTGAAAGGTCTCATTGTCGAAATAAACATACGTCATAAAATGCCTGCGACAGACGGTATAACTGGAAACTAAAAGAACATGAATTATACACTCACTCACTCAATCAATCAATCAATCAATCAATCAATCAATCAATCAATCAATCAATCAATCGACCAATCGACCGGTTGGTCGGCCACACGTGCACGAACAAGCATTCGAACTCTCCGCCTGTAAAGCGTGCTTTTCTGAGAAGTAGAAAAGTCAAACGAAAGAGCACACTTACACAATTGAGACTCGGAAATGACGTTTACTATATTCCTGAAGTGGGTTAATTAATAGGCGATATCGAGGACAGAAGAAAGGCAAAAATACTTGAAAACACTTGAGTGCTGCTAATGAGAGGTGAATGCGAAAGTAGTAATGCCAATTTGAACACTCAAACCAGCTAACAGTAGCCGCCTGCAGAGCTGGCTTGCCCACTCACTTAGCCAGCAGAGTGGGTAAGCCACTTGGTTGGTGGCGTAGGTCATTGGTTCGAAACTCGCCAACGCGTACAATTTTCCTACTAAAATAATTGTTTTATTTTACACCTGTGCGTTCTTGATAGCGTCTTTCTAGAGCATAAAATTTCAGCTATCAAATAATGTCTTTATTGTCACCCTCCAGGCAAAGTTAGAACGAACAAAGAGAGCTCGGACAACACTGGCTTCCAAGAGCGCGAGTGAGGGTGACCTGAAGCGGCAATGCCCTCACGCAGGTCCTAGTGCGCCGGAAGTGAGTGTTCCTTTTCTCCTGCACTGCTACGTCATAGCACGCATGTGACATGGGCTTCCAGCCAATGAAACTTTAGTTTCCATTCCGCTGGGACAGCGGCTGTCTTTTTCACTCCATGAGATGCTTGATGCTATCACATGAAAAGAAATTTGGAAAACATAAGAGAGAAAGGCACGTAGGTGATAGCCAGGAACAGTCTGCTAAAAGAGACTGCGAGTAGCTAGGCAGGAATTCGTAACATGAGCATAAAGCTGGTATGCAATAGTACCGATGCAGACAGTCTGCATACTGCGAAAAAAAAAAATAATGAACTGTATTGAAGTCCAGTCACCGTTAACTAAGCTTTCACGTGATTGGATAGAAACGCGCCATATAGCAATTACGAAGATCAACCAACTTCCACTACCACCTACAAAATCACTCGCGCCATTATGAAGACTAAAATAAAAAAAAATGTTGTATTTTGGTTTGCCCTTCTATCGGTGAGGAAGAAATTTTGGGTTGTAGCATCGCGTCATCTGCTGCAGTAGCAACATTCCAGTTGTAAAAATAAATTAATATTACGGGGGTCTTTTTCACTTTAGCCTACGGATACTCCCATGCAGTATTAATGCTCATAATCCTCAATATTGTCAACCAAAAGAAGGGGGTAGTTGTGATGATTACGATAGTTTTTCTTGACATTTGTGCTCACGACTACGCGAGCGGTCACTTCTCTTGTTTTATGAGGCATATAAGGCTCTCACATAATAATAATAATAATAATAATAATAATAATAATAATAATAATAATAATAATAATAATAATAATAATAATAATAATAATAATAGAAACTCTCGCACGCCGTTTTTTGGTATTGTGCACAGTGAATCTAAGAACCAGAGGTTCTTAGAATCAACCTAGATTCTTCGAATAGGAAGTTCCTCAGAAAACCACTCTATAAAGTTATATGAAGTTGAAGTTACGGTCACCTAATATATGAACGTCTTTCACTTAAGCATGTCAGTTCATGCACCTGAATTTTTCATGTTTATTTTCTTTTTTTTTTCTGAAAGCGGGGCAGGAGGAAGCGTGGAGATGTGACGTGCCTACATATTAGTCATTAGAGAAACAGCGCATTTTTGTTCGTACGAATGAAATTTTAGATTAATCAACTTTGCCGACAAACTATGCGGTGAATTAAGCATTGCGGAGGGGGAGAAAATGGATTTTCAATCAAACTAGCGAGCAGAATTATATATTATAGTTATTAGCTTTGCTGATCTCCTGCAAGGCACAAAAATTTGCAACTTCTGGCAGATTCCATGGTGCCGTTAGCAACATAGACGAACCGTCATAAAATCGTAATCACCAATGTCACTTTTACATAAATTAAAAGACCGTCAGGGAGCGCCGTTGGATATTCGTTTATACCCCGAAATTGCGAAAAAAAAATCCCGTCATATCGTGTTCCGTACAGATACGTAATATGCACTAGTAGCAGCTTCTTCCCGCTGTTTATTTTTTCATCTCTTTAACTACGTTTTCCTGAATAGAATAGGAAACCCGATGCGAGTCTGATTGTCCTAGCATTTTGTTCCACTCCTCTTGCCTCTTGTTGGCAAGCCCATCCGATCTTTCGCAAAGAGCAAACAATCAAATCATATATTGCTTCCAAAATTTTGCATCTATTTTAGTGGAATGCATCAATATGTACGTTCCCCGATCGTTGCCTAAACGTGCTGCATGTGTCATCTTTCATTGTAAACCTCAAGTCTGACGAGAAGTCTTTCAGCAAAATCCAGGAAGTTGGCACTGTTTTGTTTGAGACCAATGAAGTGCTTTAAGACGTACGATTTTACCCAGTACGCTCACTTGGAGGATAAATGTTGCGTGTCGAGACACACGTTAATCATTGCTGCAACGACCTAATCACGAAACCTCAAAAAAAAAAAAAACACGAAACCGTAGCATATCTCAACATATGTGGAGTTGTGTGAATCAGAGCCAAGATATATTTGTTCACTGACTGTTTACGACATTTAAAAATTACCGTTAACGGTGTACCAATATGGCCTTCTTTCATAAAGCTGCGCGCGTGCCCCAAATATCGCATAGCCGGAGCCGGCGTTACGCTGTCCCGATAACGCTACGCTAATGCAAAACGTCTACAAATCAACAACCCTTTCAATTGAGAAGAGTGAGTTTTCAGCCCACTCTAGCCAACGTTTACACCCTCTAAAATTGAAATGTGTAACGAATGAAACAACAGTAGCCTATTCTTGCTACTTCAGTGTTCGCGACCGACGTGCTTAAAAAAACCACGTTAGTTCATAGTGCAAGAGACAACGGGGCTTTTCTGCTGTAGTCAGCCACCCGTTACGGCGCTGCACACGTCATCATCATCGGGTGGCACAAGAGACGTCCCTGCGGGACAAAGAAGATGCGCGCATCGTCGTCAATTTTTTTTCTCTTCAGCGGCGCCGAGATGTCACGGGCACAGGCGACGGAACGCATCGTTCGCTTGCCTTTCGCTTGCTTTTCGCTTGCCTTTCGCCCAACCATGACCGCTCGTGCATGGTGCGCTTTCACTGGCATCTTCACTGCGCAAACAGCGACGACAAGCGGCGCGATAGAGCAAATCAGCAATAACAGCGCGAAACCCCCAACTTCACGCCCGTTCTTGTCTTTTGATCGTCTTGAAATCTGTTACGACAGAGAGACGCGAGTTATGAAATGCGGCAGTGCACACAAAGCGAAAGGAGGTCCGAAGTGAAAACAACGAGTGTGAAATAGGAAAGGAAACGGCACTGAAGCGCTCCTTGGCCAACTCTGAAACTCGAATCGCGTACCTTTTTTTTTTTTTTGCTTCGTATTTCGAACGTCTTCATGTTTGCTTCATATCGCCTTCCTTTTTCATACAAGCGAAAACTTCTGGTCTTTACTTAGTGCACTCTCGATTTCCTTGACCGCTTTTATACTTTTCTTCTAAAGTCAGCATTGTGTTAAAATTTTGTACGCAGCGTGTGTTTGCGTAATAGAAGCAGAGCAGTAATTTACAGTGAGAAGCTCGAGACAGAAGAGAAAATAAAACGAAAATTTGTGCGGTTCTCAGAGGCGCCGGAGATATATGACCTACGATATCTCCTTGCTTTTCATCACGGTATGATGTCAGAACTACGCGTGCAGCAAATATGAAAGATGAGGAGTAACAAAGAGCCCTTAATGGATTCGTCGATGGCCAGACAACCTTGACTGTGAATAAAAAAATTGAGCAAGAAATTTAACTCGCTAAATGTGGGAATGCTCAGTATAGATTAAGGATTGCATCATTGTAGTTCAAGTATGGTTTAGACGTGTTTGCCGTATCGATCGGGTTTAGGAGGTCAAAAAAAAAAAGAAAAAAACACTCTGTAAAGATTGCTACATTTTACAGAGCAAGGAGGACTAGTGCTTGAAATTGCTATTTTAATGCGGTTGTCAAGCGCCAGAATTCTCAGAATAAAAAGAAAACACACACAAATGTGACGTCACGCCCACTCCAAGAGAAGTAGATTACCGGACACTCTTTTTGCTGAGCCTTGGATTGCGCCATATAAAACTTTCTTTAAAGGTACTAGCGTTAACTTTCTTCTTCGTAGATCACTTTACTTCCTTTGCAGAGTCATGGCTGGCGCGATTTCTTAATAAGTCGAGACTCTCCAAAGAGAGTAACAGGTAATACAGTTAGGCGAAGGACTAAATGTATTATAAAACACGAAAATTAACCAGCGTCCCTCTTTGGCGTTCCATGGCGGCCGAGAGGGGCAAGAAAAATTATCGTCAAATGATGGGGTCACTATATGAGGGTCTCATGACGTCAACGTGACGTCACGTGGTCACGTCATCACACGGCATTCCTGCTTGGTCAAAAACGGGCCGATTCTGGAGGCATGCAGTATAGAAAAATGTGAGGTGCGGAAAGCCCATTGTGCCTACGCACCACGCACCTGGAGGCTTAGAGTAAGAGAGAGTTAGGCTATAGTTGGTGCGTATTCATTCTGAAAGAGACAGGACGCGCAAACGCGGACCCAAAAAGGACACTTGCTTCTTGTGTCCGTGTTTGAACACCCTGTATCTTTTAAAATGAACCTGGATGCACCCCGAAAGCACGTTCGTTGTAGAAAGTTTTTGAGGGGAAGAGGCAGAGGTTTAATACATCGACTTAATATAAAAAGAAGAAGACAGCTTTCGACTTTGTGTTGACTGAGGAGGATACATGAGAAGCTGTTTCTTTTTTTTCTTAGAGTGCGCGTGCTTTCGAAATGTTACGTTTCTCACAAACAAACAAACAAACAAACAAACAACAAACAAACAAAAAACAAACAAAATAACTAACTAACGAACCAGCCAACTAACTAACTTTTTCAGCTGCCTGGAAATAGAAACAAGATTACCAGATGAATGCGCTTGCACAACTAAGGAAGAGTATAATCCAGGTGAGGAGCCAGAGCCAGGCGGGCCGTGTTCCGGCCCTGGCTTGATAAAACAGGCCAACTCCGGCGCTATGCCACAATTCGAGCCACGATCCAGAGTCAGAATCAACGGATCTCCCACCCCCAAAATCCAGATTTTATGGTTAAGTTACCCATGTGCTCTTCTGAAGACCCCAGTTAGAATACAAAACGCATGTGCTTTCTGCTGAAACAAGCATGACGCAAGGGTCATGTTTCTAACACGCAATGTTTGTTTTCTTGGCAGATGGGATGTATGGTAAGAAAACCCCATATAACCCCACGAGTGCTTCCGCAAGGCCTCGGCAGGCAAGAGGAGCACCTTAATTGCCTATTACTCGCATAGACTCAAAATTCCTTTGGTAGCTGAGTCGACGTGTTTCATGAAAGACGCTTCTATAGGCTCTAGCAGCCTGTCTCATGCTCACTGAAGTCGTTATACTCATCTAGCTAAAATTAGCTTAAGGCTTGGCTGCACTAAGTACCACTGTACGAGTTTAAAACTGCTGTGAATTCTTCGCCCGTAAAAAAGGACTGCTTGCGCTCTTGGAACAATGAAAGCGCATCGTTCTGTAGTATTACTGAAAAAAAAAACACGGCTTAATGAGGCTTAATAAAAAAAAAGCCTTATGTGCATGTGTGCCCGTTTTGGTTCCTGCGTTTTTTTTTAATACGCAAGGTTTATGTGACAAATCAGGCCAAACACCCGCAGCAGCATGTCAACCCGCGAAACAAGCGAGTCAGGAATGATCACCAGTCAACACCGTCATGGCGAAAGAATTGGCACGTGATAACAGCAGTCAAGTAGAAAGAATAAATGTAAACAAAAAAACATGTGAGCGCACGCGCACCATATGAGAACCTCCCGCTGAGAGAATATGGCTGAGCGTCGACGAGAAATGGACCCTTCGAACTTTTCTCTCTTGTGATACCGAGAGTTTCGTTTCACTTCTTTGGTTGAGCAAGATGACCTCAACGCGCTTTAGATGCAATGTACGCGGAAACCCAGAAAGGAACAAGTAAAAGGAAGGGCAAGGGGGAGGGGGGGGGCATTTTCTTTTTTGTTGTTTATGCCTCGACCGGCTTGCACGCTGGAAATCGTACTTGCTCCGTTTCTTCGAGACATCGCTGCTGAGAAGCGCAAGCCGCAGGTTAAAAACTGAGCCGCGGCCAGAACACAACGGCACGAACAAGGAGGCGCGCACTGAGAGGCAACCAACGATGCCACGAGTGAGCGGAGACGGAGCCAAGAGCAAGGAATGTCTGGAGCAGCGTAGAATCGCACCGAGCAGTAATTTTTCACGGCCCCGTAGACCCCTTCTGCGTGTTCTCTTCGCGACTGGCTCGCCATCTTTCTTATCATGCTGTGAATATCGAAAGACAAAAGATCAAAGAGAGAGAGAGAGAGAAGACAATAAAGAATGGGAAAAACGTACGCCGACCGCAGAAAACGAATGGATCTGACGGATGTAGCTGGGAAACAAAAAATAAAGAGAAAGAAGAGAGAAGCGAGCAGCTCCAGACCACATCGCCACACTCGAGAAAAGAGCCCCGAGGCGAGATGCTGGAAGGAAGAGGCGGAATGGGAAGGGAGTTTACAGATTCTCCTTGTACGGCATCCGCAACAACGCCACCACGATCTCCCATTTGTTTTCCAGCCAGTTGGAGAGGCAACAGCGCGCCTATATCACTCCCGTTTCATAGTTACAGCGGTGGCCCTTATCTTTTGGCCTGGACACCACACACTCAGCCGCGACAGCTTTCAACAATAACAAACAAACGAAACAGAAGGCAGCAGTAGGATGAGAGTCTTGAATGCGCGTGCTTGCAGACGTGAAAGAAATAGCGCCTGCGGTCTGCGAGGGGAAACCTTGAAGAGTGCGCGAGTGAAGGCCGGGTGTTTTTTCGCGGTGGTCACGTCCCCTTCACTCCAACTCCAGCTTACAATCCAGATGTACAAAAGCTGTCGGGAGTGGGCGTCGTAGCTGGCCGATAGAGCCACGCCGAAACACACGGAGTCGACGCTTTTGAAAGATTGAAAGTTGGCCGCCATGCGTCTGTACGGAAGTGCGTCCTTCAGAAACCGCGTCGCAGCCTGTTTACATCGAAAAATTCGAAAGCTACAGCGTATCATTCTTCCCGAAATAGCTACGTTCGCACGCGCAGATTATTGTGAGTGAACCTCTTTTTTTCCAGGACAATAACTTATCGGAGAAAAAAATGTATCCCCTGTAATACTTTGGCCGGCTAGGTGAGGTTAGTTTGGGAACCCTGTCATGTGCCGTCCTGAATTTCACACACTTTTTGTAAGCTATATATATCATCAAAGATATAGTCTTTAGATGGGAATGAATTTTTATAATGTTAACAGACCCAACTAAAAATGTAACGTCTGCTGCACTACTAAACTGACACTGTGTATAATGCACTGATTGTCATGTCGCTTGCTCACGTTATTATATGAACAAATATCACGTTGCATGCACTGAATTTCTATGTCCCATGTTAAACGAACTCCTCGCAGGACCTGACTACTCAAGACTACTCACAAATACTTGCAACACCTGACTGGACCAAACGAAATGAACTAATCGCACTCTGTGAATGAATAAATGAATGACTCTTGGTGTAAGCAGTTGCATATTTATACTAAAAGCAAAACACCGAATCGCTCGAAGAGTGAAAAAAAAAAAAGCTGGCAGATGAGTGAAATAGACGTGCTTATTTGGATTGAATGCTGCCCGCTGAGAGAGCCGACGAATCACCGGGCGCAGAGCAGCTGGGGAGTTTGAGTGCCATGGGAAGCGCGCCGTTTCCGTTAAACTATGCGTGCGCAGCAAGAGAAGCCGAAACGGCTTCTCCCGCTGTTACGTATGCGCATAGCCTCACTTCTGACGTGCTTTCTCTCGCTCCACCGTTGCCAACGGGGAAGACGCAAGCGCATCCCGAGGGAGGGCTTAAAATCTCGAGTGCTCGCGCCACGTTGGACGGTGTATAAAGAGCGTCTTGCGAAAATGTCTTGCGAGAAGGGAATAAGAACTAACGCATCAGAATAGAAAAAAAAATAAAAAAAACAGATGCCAAACGAGGATTCGCTTTTATTTCCCTTTTCGGCATAGGTAAACTTGCGCGAGAGACAGCCTCGGTGAAATCTGCACGCTAAGGAGATGCCACAGCTAATGCAGAGGAGCGCGTGATTTGAATACCTTTCCTCTGTTACATTTTCCCGTCACCTTTCTTTATTTTCATTCTACTACATTTCTCCTGCGCACTCTAGTCATTCTAGGAAGTTTATGCACAGCGCCATGACGCTCCACTTTATCCACGCACATGTGCACAGACTCAAAAAAATATCTACGAGCGCGCTTGCGCAGAGGAGTATTTTTTTTTTCAATTTTTAATTTATTCATTTTGTTTAGGCGAGCATGACATATAGCCACTGTGGTACGCATTGTGCGTGCAAGCTCTGCACATTCAGTCAGCAATTCTGACCTACAATGCAGCCGATTTTCATAAGCGGTTCATTTGTACACTGTGTACGAATTTTTGTGCGCTAAGGAAATTAGAAGGCGTCCTCCAAACATGTGTACCTACATACACGCTTGAAGAGAATGTCCCTCCACCCGGATCACGGCAAGCGGTATTGGAGTGTGAAATACGCTACACCGTCGGCAGCGCTATAGTATATCGAAAAAGAGAGGAGAAAAGAAAATGTCTATTTTTGCATACTGTGCGCTCATCACCTAGTTTGACCATAATGCACACGCTAGGCAAATTGTTATGCTTGCTATTGACAGGTAATTTTAGCAGCGAGTGCAAAAACAAACAAACTGCGAAATAAATAAAAAGAAAACCTTTTCTGCGAAAAAGAGAAAATTCGGCAGATCCCACGTACCATGGGAATCGATGTATACGCGAAACATGCGGAGGAAAGGTGACTGTGGTTAATTTTTTATTGAGCCAAGTGTTACAAAATGATGCTAAAGATATGTACAAATGTTGTACGCACAGACATACGTGAAACGGTCGCTTTTGTTTTATATAGCCAGTTCTTTGGAGTTGCGCAACGATGCCAACAGCAACATCGGTGTTGCGAGCACCAGAAGCGGTAAGCTGATATGTATACCGCTTTTGCTTGCAAAGATTATGCGTGCATAGGGTCTTTTTAGAAAGCAGTTTAGAGATTTGGCGTGGCTCTTTGGTATTGCTTATTGCCACGAATAATACGTGGGTCCAATTACAATGCTCGGACCTGATATTTATTCATTACATTCGTCGGCTCAACGCTCTCGGTGTGAGCTTTTCTTAACGCTTACACATTTAAATTACCAATGTTTGTTCTCGCCATTCCTGGGCAGACCTATAAACAAACAATCTCCTGCAGCCATACCCGCATACCACAGCTTATGGCATACGAGCATGTGCCATACGTGTCCCGGTTTGACGACGTACGTGACAGGACTTTTGCACTGTTTATTTCCTGACCAGCAAGGTGTATCTGTCTTGCACTACCCCAAGTTAAAAATGCGATTACGGGAGCACTCAGACGTATACAGGCGACTATAGATAAATGTGAAGCCCTCAAAAGGTCTGCAGTTCGCTAAGAAATACTTCGCATTAAAAAAAATTAGGCTGTAGTCATCTTTTCACATCGAAGCAGCTTGTGCGTGCTAACAAAATTACAAAATGCAAGCACTATACTCCCGCGCGAAAGATTTATTATAATGTAATAAACCTACGTGCACACGTCGCGCCGAAATTCACTTCAGCGAGATCGTTTGATGTGAGCGAAAAACTTCGCCGATATGACCGACTTTGCAAGCTTTCTATTAACTGTCTAGTGCAACGGGCAACCGCGCAACTTATGCCTACTGCTCTAAAGAAGAAAAGGACTCACGAGTTTTGAAATGGCTGCCCACGCGCGCCCATTACGCATTCAAAATTGAGAGCGCTCCCTCCTTTCCTCGTATCCGGCACACCACAAGTGCGATGCAATCAGCATTCATGACCACTGACTATATCGAACTGCTCGGTCTTTCATGTTTAATTGATTCTAATTTCTTGCCTTCTATTTCCTACCCCCGCGCGCCTCTTTCTTTCCGACGCTGGAGCCGAGCAGCTTCGATTTGCACGGCCGCAGAAGAACGGAAACAAGTCGGCGCTCCGGCCACCCCCTCACATCGCAGCCTGCCGCAAAGTCAGTTAACGCTCCCGCTCATCTTTTATTCCGGGTGTCTAAATTATCGCCGCGCTGTTTGTTCGCGCCTCAGAAATCTGCAGGCCGCAGAAAGTTCTTTGTGAGGTATAAAGAGGTGCGTCCGAAGAATCGCCCGCCGTGTTTCGCCAGAGCGCGGGGCCCGGTCCGCGCCTCTGAATTAAATTATTCTGCGTTCTGCGGACTCCCACGCTTTTCAACCGCAGCCCGCTCTCTCTTGCCCGCGAGCGGGGAAGTCCGCTTGGCCGCTTCCTTGTCGCGGTTCGTTTCTCATTCAGTCTATTATCAGATTCATCTCGCTTAATGCATATATTGCTACATACTTTCTTCGGCACGGACAAAGCGAGTGAACGAGATAAAAAAAATTGAAAGAAGCTTCGCGTAAAAGACGGCTACGGTGTGCTGGGGTCAGCGAAATCAAACTCTTGTATTTACCAGTCCAAAAGTATGACTACAACAGTATTTTCAAAATGGACCGCTCGTCAAGGCACGGAGCAAATGATAGCTAACTTCTGAGTGCACTGGGGGAGCTTAAGGCAGTTAAGTGTATACGTTCACGCTCGTTTGCCACCCGCCGCGGTGGTTTAGTGGCTAAGGTACTCGGCTGCTGACCCGCAGGTCGCGGGATCGAATCCCAGCTGCGGCGGGTGCATTTAAGATGGAGGCGGAAATGCTGTAGGCCAGTGAGCCCAGATTTGGGCGCACATTAAAGAACCCCAGGTGGTTGAAATTTCCAGAGTTCTCCACTACGGCGTCTCTCATAATCACATGTGGTTTGCGACTTTAAACTGCCTGTCTGCCTGTCTGCCTGCCTGTCTGCCTGTCTGCCTGTCTGCCTGTCTGCCTGTCTGCCTGCCTGTCTGCCTGTCTGCCTGCCTGTCTGCCTGCCTGTCTGCCTGTCTGCCTGCCTGCCTGTCTGCCTGCCTGCCTGTCTGCCTGTCTGCCTGTCTGTCTGCCTGTCTGCCTGTCTGTCTGTCTGCCTGCCTGTCTGTCTGTCTGTCTGTCTGCCTGTCTGCCTGTCTGTCTGTCTGCCTGCCTGTCTGTCTGTCTGTCTGTCTGTCTGTCTGCCTGTCTGCCTGTCTGTCTGTCTGCCTGTCTGCCTGTCTGTCTGCCTGCCTGCCTGCCTGTCTGTCTGCCTGCCTGCCTGCCTGTCTGTCTGTCTGCCTGTCTGTCTGCCTGTCTGTCTGCCTGCCTGCCTGCCTGCCTGCCTGCCTGCCTGCCTGCCTGCCTGCCTGCCTGCCTGCCTGCCTGCCTGCCTGCCTGCCTGTCTGTCTGTCTGTCTGTCTGTCTGTCTGTCTGTCTGTCTGTCTGTCTGTCTGTCTGTCTGTCTGTCTGTCAGGAGACAGCTGCCAAATGTGCGACGTTGGAGCTGTCTACGGTGAACATGATGACAGCTGCGGCCATGTGTAGTGCGAAAGCACTTCAGCGTGCGATTCCAAGTAATCAAAAACGAAATGGGCTTCAACATCATCTTGCTCGCAGCCAGGTGGACGCTCGTGGTCGGATTCCCCCAACGGGGATAGCGACAGCGAGATGTTCTTGGGACCGGAATACGCAGCTGGGAATTTCGGTGGACCCTGGTGCGGCAAAAGTGAACGGTGGGTATATAAAACGTGGCAGACCACACAACAGTTTGTCAATGTCAATGCTTGGGTACTCAACGTGATGTTTGCTGTCTCGTGATGCTAATTCTTAACGTAACACTGAGCATTTTGGGCGTCAGAAATCTTCACCGAAGATATATCGTGTCTACGCTCCTTCAAGGCTTGCGCTAAAGAATATAGCTTGGTGGACAATGTTTAGATGAGCTGCAAAGGTTGTGCTGCGTATAAATTGGAGCATCGCTTTGTGGTATCTTCGTATGGGCCAACAATCATAACTAGTCAAATAGTTGCAGTGAAAACCCACTTGGAATAGGATATGCAAGCACTCCGCTTGCAAGACGTTCGTAAAGTGTGGTTTATCACACCCCGCTTACATGCAATAAGGTTTACATAACACAAACTGGGCGATATTCACACGAACGGCTAAGAGAACATAACTGTTTACTTGATAAATGGGGCGGATTAAACCTGGCGATTCATTGCTAAGCCTGCGGATGCATATCTAGTTTAAGAGAAACTGCCCTATAGACATAATTGGAGATAACGCTACACGTAAGCTGTAAGAATCCGTCTTCATTAAAACGAAGGACTTTGGTTGCGTCAGCGAAAAATGTTGTACAAATGTGAGGTGTTCCTTTTAGAAGCTCTGAGTTCAAATACTGCACAATAGTATGGAGCACCGACCACACATGCATGATCTGAGAAATGTTTTTGTCCTCTGTTGTAATAGGGTGTACCCTTGCAGCTGGTTATCAAATTTGTTTTTGTAATTTTTTTCCTATTCATGTTTTCTCTGGCCCTATACCCCAAGTGTCAAAGATCCCAAAACCATTACTCGCATTCGAATTGTGTCATCTTACACAACATTTTTGAAAGCGTTTATGACTTTGTTCACCATGTAAATGTCGACTACATGTGATTAGTGCTAACAGTAGTGTTAACTGTTGAAATTTCATGTCTCAAAACCACAATATGATTATTAGAGACGCCTTGGAGGAGGGCTCCAGCGATTTCAACCACCTGGGGTTTTTAACGTGCACACAAATCTAGGCACATGGCCTCCAGCATAGATTCCATTAATATGCAGCCGCCGCAATTGCGATTCCTTTTCGTGACCTTCAGGCCCACAGCCGAAGACCATAACCAGTAAGTCCCCGTGTCGGGTGCAGCCGTCGATTTTGCTTGCAAATAACAATGAATTGCAGTGCCTAACCTCTTGTCTCTCGCGTAGACATCGATGTGTGCCAAATCAGCAGGTGGCTCTAGAGACTTGCGCATGCGTCGACAAGCTTTTTTTTTTTTGTCCGTTTTTCGTTCCGTCGCAAAATACCTTTTCAGATGATAGTCGACGTTTGTGCTGCCTCAATATTTTCTCTGGTGTAGTCTGTTTTACTCTTAAGAAAAATCTCGGATCGCATGATAAGTGGCGCGGCCAGCACTGTACCCACGTGCCGCAACAGCAGATGATACGATTCAACACTACGGCCCTTCAAGTGTCTAAGCATGTGCAAGCTGCTGCCTATACGCGACTGCAGCGCTGGCCGCACCACGATTTGTGCGTTCCGAGATTCCACTAAGTGTGAAACAGACTGTACAGCTTGCCCCGTCGCGGTGGTCTAGTGGCTAAGGTACTCGGCTGCTGACCCGCAGGTCGCGCGATCGAATCCCGGCTGCTGCATTTTCGAGGAAGGCGGAAATGTTGTAGGCCCGTGTGCTCAGATTTGGGTGCACGTGAAAGAACCCCAGGTGGTCGTAATTTCTGGACACCTCCACTACAGCGTTTCTCATAATCATAGCGTGGTTTTGGGACGTTAAACCCCACACATCAATCAATCAACCATACATATTAGCAGGAATACCCCCCCCCCCTCCTTTTTTTCCCGTTCTGGATCCGTGTCTACTATCTCAACTATCTGTTGTTTTAAGCGCCCTTTCTTCACTCATCGATGGCCTCATGCGAATGAAACATATCCAGGTATCTGAGCGTATTAGCAGGTGTCACCTAAAAAGCGGCTACTAATGATCGAACACCTCTTCGATATTTTATTTTATTTTATTTTATTTTGAATATCCTCAAGGCGATTGCAGTGAAGAGGGGAGTAGGTGAATACATTACAACAAGTCAGGAAACTGCAGTACAAACAGCAGAACAGAAGTAGCTATAACCTCTACAAAACAAGTTATACGGTTCAGAAAGGTCGCAGTATTCCTGTTGCGACTAGAAAAAAAATGCGGCTGAGGTTAGCATATGCGACAATTTTTTGGCATTCATTAAAAAAAATACATACATTGGACAAGTGAATTTCACAGATATCAATGCAACGTTATACAGAATCAAATGGCCTAAAATTTTATATTAGATACAGCGGTACGAAACACATCAGGGTTGCAAATTGTAGCAATGTTAGAAGGAAGGTGGTTCCAGTCGCTAGAGGTATGGGGAATGAAGGAATGGAAAAAAGGCGTTAGTGTTGCAAGAGGGAATGCCAACTTTATGAACATGATCTAAACGCGAGGATATGTATGAACGTGGAGTAAGTAAAGCAGGGCGAAGCATATTGTGTGAGAATACTTTATAGAATAAGCACAACCGTGCAATTTCGCGACGTGACGTCAGAGATGTTAGACCCAAGTTACTTTTCATTCCGGATACGCTGGCTGCTCGCTGATAGTTAGAAAAAAAAATGAAACGTGTGGCGTTGTTTTGAATCATTTCGAGTTGATGACTGAGAATTTCAGTACACGGATCCCATATCGGTGATGCTTAGTCTAGTTGTGAACGTACAAGAGATTTGAAAAGGAGCAGTTTTATCGAAGAAGGGGCGGAATGAAAAGAGGTGCGTCCAGAGAATCGCCCGCCGCGTTTCGCCAGAGCGCAGGGCCCAATAAACACGGAACGTGCGTTATGCATAGTTCCTTATGTATTGTTCCCACTATAACATCGTCGCACTGTCCCACGCGAAGATGTTCTGACGCAGCAACACTGAGAATTTCAAGTTGAGGGATAAGTGCTAAGGACTCGGTCGTACCGCCGGAATTCAAGCGCGTGCGCAGGCTCTCTATAGGAGACGTACAGAGAAGTGTGCACTCGCTCCTAATTCCGCGCTCTTCTCTGGGCTCATTAGCGGTGCCGTGGTCACAGATTCACCAGAGGCGCTAGCTTATGATTTTCACTTTGTTTCAAGACACATCGCTGCACCCGGTTCAAAGTCGCTGGCACGGATATAGAGCCAGGTACAAGAGTGAAAAAAAAGGAGATTGTAAAATTTTGATGCGCTACAGCTTTTTCTAAAAGGGAAATCAAGGAATGCGAATTGGGCATGCATTATCTTGTAAATAAATGAATGAATAAATAAATAAAAATAAATAGGCGAGTCGAGAAAGATAGGAAAGGGGAGCGGCCGAAAATAAAGCAGCGTGGTGGTAGAAGTAAATGGACGAGGATGGAGGTTTATAGAAACGGCGCAGAGAGGTGAGGGAAGTGGGGAGAGCAAATTCGATCTTGCAGAACCCGCCATCGCGAATACTATAGGCGCATTATAACCGGCCTGCACGCGCTATGCAAATTACCACGCAATTTTCTCCCGGCAGTCGTCCACCTCCGCTCGGCTGCCCGTCCGATGCGGGAACGCGGTATTCGAGAGATCTCGCGCGTTTTATGCATATGCTGATTGGAACGCGAGTTCGGAACTATACTGGACGACAACTTTCTGTGGAACCACAGCCAAGGCTACGAAGCCCTCGCACCCATTTTTTTACTACGCTTCTGCATGTAGTCCACGAACGCTAACTTTTATATAATAATAATAATAATACCTTTCATTTCTTCAAATAAAACAGTACATGTGACTAGGCCTGCCAAAGCCAATTGGTGGCTTGAATGGCAGAGCCTGGCAGACAGCAAAAAAAAAAAAAAAAAAAAAACCGGATGCGTTACAAGATTGTATCTTATGGCCTAAGAGGGATGACAGGGCAAAAAACAACGTGCATATAACATTAGAAACAACAGAGCATATAAGCAATGGTTACAAGTATTATACAATATATATATACTGCGTAGCATAATGGAAAATATAAACAGAAAAGATGTGAATATTATGTTAAAGATTGTTTAATTTATTATTAGAAAGGATCACCCAAGTAGGTTTCTCGTTCTTTGCTGTTTCCACTTTTCTGGTTTTCTGGTGCCATTTCACCTTTTTTCTGCCCCGGTATACAGCAATGGCGTCACTCGGTTGCAGCAAGTTCACATCGAAGCTTGTGAGCGAGCATGAGTGCATGTTCGTTCGCGGATCTGTATTCATCGAGCAGGGAGAAACAAAGACAGTGGTGCGTCGTGAAATAGTTTTGTTTTCCGCATACGCAATCACCGAGAATTGGTGTTCGAGTGACATCATCAGCGAAAGTGGGACTCTACTCTCTATAGCCCCCTCAAAAGTGACACCGGCGACCTGCCAGTCTTCAGCAACACCAGCAGCGCAGCTTGGACGAAAAAATGTGATTGGAAACTGTACGTAAAACCAATGACCCTTTTCCTAAAAGTGTGGCAGCTTGGGCTAGTTGGTATGGCATGACGATAGTTATAACGTGAGAACAAAACGACGACACAGAGATAAGAAGGACAAGAAGGTTAGCGCTCGTGTCGTTCGTGTCCTTCTTGTCTCTGTGTCGTCGTTTTGTTCTCGCGCTATAACTATCGTCATGCCCTTTTCCTAAGTTGCGTTGAATACGTGGTCGGCGTTTCGGCTGCCTAATGTTGTTGTTACAGTAACGCTGAAGATCGCGTACCGCAACATCCGCTCCCGTCGGTGTCTACGGAGGATGTTGTTCCTTGCGCGTTGCCTACATAGCAGACGTGTTCATGTATAAATACTCTGTTGACTGTGGAAAAGCAGCGCTCTTGGCTGAGTAAAAATTGTGTTTTGTCCACTTGGATTTACAAACGTCAGACGCCCACTCATGACCGATCGGTGCCGAGATTTCTGTTCCCCATCGTTACCTTCGCGCCCCCCCCCCCCCCCCCAAAAAAAAACGTGAGCATCTCCAGAAAGTTCTTGCGTCTCTAAAAGAAGGAAAACAATGATGCCGACCAAGTATGCACTGTAATTTAGGAATTGGTTTTTTTGGTTTTGCGTTGTTACAATCGCCCAGTACCTTTTCTGCCGTACCTTTTTTTTTTCTGAAATAAATCTCAACGCTTCACAGAAGCTTCGGGCTCTTTCCCTTAAAAATGGACATAATATATATTTGCTCCCAAATAAATGTAAGATCTATTGCATGGTGGTCGTGCGAAAAAGTACATGTTAGATGCGCTTGCGAAACAGAAACCGAAATCACACGAGCACAAAATACTCGATGGTAGCACCTGTGCAGAAGCTCCGCCCCCGTAGCTTTGGCTGTGCCACCACAGAAAGTTATCGCCGAGTATAGTTGTGCCGCTCGAGCCGGCGTTGGCCGCTGCTATGAGGTGTTATTTTTTTGCGTGCGTGATTGCGAGTAAAATGAAATACGAAAACCGCGTGTGATGCATATAATTTCGGCAACGTCAGGAGGACGTTCTCAGCTCAAAGAAGGCGGAGGATTTCTGGTATCTCGAAGGGGGCGAGAAAGTACGAACTGAGGATCGTTGCTGCAGTCAAAGGAAAACAAAACAAAACAAAAAATAAACTTCCAAGTAAAGGGCCAATCTTTATAAAATATTCCTGCATCACTCGACTGCCAAAAAATAACGGATAGAACAGAAGGGCACACACACATAAAAAAGAAGCAAGAAGCTTATTATACCCCAAAGGAAGTATCGCTAGATTATCTACCACGTTGGTTGCGCTATAATGTTTTATTTATTTATGATTATCAATTTTGGCTCACGCTCAGTCATATCAAGCTGCCCAAGTAGATATGATTAGGAAGAATCAATACAAAGAGCGCGCGCCGTTATGCACGGACATGAAACATGCGCTTCATTATCCACTCGAAAATTTTCGACGGAGAGCGCTTCAAAACGTTCCCGGCCGTTCGTATATAGCTTTCCAGGTTTTCGCGTGATTGCGCCGTATATATTCTCCTGATGAATGGGCTTACGGTCGAAAAAAAAAAGAACGTAATAAACGATTAGTACAGACAGAGGTTAAGGGTGTATAGTATAATGCGGTTAATACCGTAGTTGCACAACACTAAGATCATAGCAAGTGGTTCTTCCACGGAACGAGTTTCCTTTTCCAAGCGTGACGCATTGGTTAAGAAAAAAAAAAAGATGAGGACCATTTTTCAAAGAACGCGAGCTTGCTTTGTGGCAGGCAATTTCTACGCAGAAGTGATTACAAATGTGCGCCCTAATGAACTTGAGAACTTTGCTGACCTTTTCGAGCACTTCCTTGACGTCTCTCGCGTTGAGTTTACGTCTATTCTTCGTCTGTCTTTGTGCGGTATAACAGCAGCGCAGTGGTGCGAGGGTGGAAACATTTGTAAAACTTGAGGAAAAATACGTTTATTTTCGAGCTTTTTTGCGTGCGGACGTGATTGCGCGAGTGGTGTGTGGGCGTGCAGCATGGATGTACACTTTTATTCACGACACGCGCGTGCCCTTTGAGCATACTTGCGGATACACATCGTATATGCGCACGTATCAGTTTTATATATTATAAGAAGAGTCGACCACTCCGTCGAGCCAAGAATGCAGTTTTTTTAATCAACGCGCTACATCACGGAAGACTGTAACGAACCACTCTTTAGGAGCGCTCTCTGCAACTTCTGCATGGGACGTAATTGGTAGCGGAAATTAATTAAGGTCAAAGTTCGTCATGTTCTACACTCGCGGCCATGCATAGCGCTAAGTTGAGGATCTGCGTATTGCGTCACACTCCAATGGCGTGTCTCTCTTGAGTATATGTGCCACCCTCGCTTAACTCCCTGAAAGTTCAGTCCGACAATTTGCTTTGATGAAACATGGCTTTTTTTTAGTGCGAAGCATTTTCTGACTGATCAGGCTGTGATTGTCCAGCCAACCTCAAAAGAGCGCACCCAAGGAGAAAATCGCTTAAAGTTGACTGTAGAAATAGAAAGTACAGCATACAATCATGTTGATGAAACAAAAAATGAGTCAATATTTGTGTCTACTGACTGAAAGATACTTCATACCGAACGTGGTTTGTGAGAGGGTGGCTCGTAGAACAAAGTTTCAATATGAATCTACGTCTAATAACGAAGTTACTTCTTCCCGCAAACGCATTCAGAAAGTTACGTACTTGTCAATCACTCTGTATAAGCCTCTCATGATAATGGCGAGGACGTATAGAAATAGCGTGTGTTCCAATACTCACCGTAGACGGCTAAATAGACAGCTAAATGGACGGCAGCCATCTTAACTCCCATTCCAATTCTCACGTAGCCAGCAACATAAACAGCTCCGAGAAGACCGCATCGTGGACAAATACGATGCAGGCTACACTGCTGTCTAAATAAGGTGGCGGCTCAGTGAATCGCTCAGATATATCAAATCTCGCCAGAATGATCATCTGCACAGAAGCAGACGCTTTCCCAGACGCTCAATATGAGTAACGTTTATTTGTTTTTTTATTTCAACACGAAATAAACCAGAAATTACAACTGTTACGCTTATTATTTTAGCCTTTTCTTCTCGACGCGAGGTGGCGCATCGTCGCGTGAAAGCCGTCTAAATCTGTTCCATTTCTCGGACAGCATGGGCTGGATGCTGTCTTCTAAGCAGTCTTCGTAGACTGTCTACGTGATGTCTAAGAGTTGGAACACAGCCATAGACACACTTGGTATTTAGTTTCTTCATTGTACTTGTGCATATACGCTTTGTCCGAAATGCCAGCCTCATCTACAAAAAATCCTAGACGAAAAAAAAGTGTTGTGATGATCAACCCACTAGAGCACCGACGTTCTAAAATCATGATGCGCAGGGAGGTTGATACACTCAGTGTGCCATCATAATAGGCGCGACTGGCCGTTTTCTTGGTGCCGTGGTGTGAAGTCGAAATTCCGTCTTGTTGATTCGACACGGAGGGTTGCCCAAAATTCAGTTCCTGAAATCCAGTAGATATACCTACTCGTGTATCTATTTACTTAGTTGACTACTCATTAGTTACTTTTGTTCTAAGCGTTTTTAAATATCACCGAGCCGGGTGCCGCAACCTGACGAGAAAATAACTTAAATAGAAGGTCCAGAAGTAAAAAGTATGTGCTACACGTATTATGCAGCACTAAACGTTCTTCTGAGTTCCATTTTTGCAAAAACAGTCAGCGGTTTCCTGGCAAAGCGTTTTAAGCCTCCCTAATTGCTTTCTTTGTCCACTTGAACTCTTCTCGAGGGAATGCAAGAGCCCAACTCATAGCGACGTAGTGCCATACGGTGTATAGAGTAGCGAACTATTGTCAACCGCCTCCGGGCCGGCACGCACGTTTAACCCACTGATAAATACACCGTTCACTTGGAGCTCAAGCTTGAACCGCCACACGTCTAGAAGCGCATGGTGTGCAGGTGAAGCTGCACGGGGGTCGCGACAGCGAGCGTCGTAGCTGCCTGTATTTTTTTGTTTTCCCGGCGGCGTCGCATATACGAGAACGCGTCACGCGGGACAGCTCGAGTTCCATTTCCGCGCTCGCATTTCGCGCAGTGATGAGCGCGCTATTCAGGCATGGCACGCGGTGAGGGGATATGAGTGCGAGCCACATGGGCGGGCAGACCGCGACTTATTTCTCTCATTGCAGGTACATGGCCGTTCTCAGCGATGCCCTGCTATAATGGCCGGTGTGTGTGTCTCGACCCCGCCTTCGCCGATTTCATTTCCGAGCCAGAAACTGGCTGCGTAGATACCGTGTTTTCTTCCTTGAACGTCCACAGCAGCGCTGGCTTTGCTCCTCAACGGGACAGCCGAACACTTGTCAAGCGCGCACAAACAGCAAACTTGTCAACCGCATAACTAAGGAACACAACATTAACATAAGTATATCCCCAGAGAAGAAAAGTGGGTTAGGGGAAGACAGACGGTTAGGTGGACAGATGAGATTGAGAAGTTTGCGGGTATAAATTGGCAGCAGCAAGCACAGGACCGGGTTAACTGGCGGAACATGGGAGAGGCCTTTGTCCTGCAGTGGACGTAGTCAGGCTGATGATGATGATGATGATCCCCAAAACAACTGCGGTTAGTGTTTGTATAATGGTGTGATGTGGCGACTACTATTTTCTATGCCTGCATTGTGATCTCTTTTTAAGCCCATTATGAAACATACTCTTGTTTTATTAGGTTGTACTTGGGCGCACGCCTTCTGTAGTACCCTGTGTACCACGGGGTGAGGGCTACACAAGCTGTTCTCACAGCTTTTGCCTGCCCTCCTCATAACAGGTTCTTGTTGCGGAATGCATATCGACTTCAATTTCAAGCAAGGACACATTGCTTGTGTTGTCATCTCACTCTGTCCTAGTTCGCGTGCCTTTGACAGTGCTCTGCTGCGCAAAACCAACCCACCTAAAACTCGCTGCTTTCGAGCCTAATTTCGAGACCATCGATAGCAGAGAAACGTGAGGCGCGAAGGCCACTGAAATTTGCAAACGTAGCGTACACCGCAGCCTCACAGAGCTCTCTACAAGTTTCTCGTCCCTAAAAGCAAGTTCGCGTTCTCAGCGACGTCGGGTGGAATTCAGGCAGGCGTCAGTTGTTGTCGTAAGCGCTGTTGCGGTATACATTGCCTACGCGCCTGACACGACACGCGTAGAGTATTATTACTTTTACCCGAATATGGGAGCCACCGGGCCGGCAAGCAGGCAGCGAGGACAGCGAAACAGCACAGTTCGCGGTGTGCAGCCAGTTTTGGAGGTAATTAGAGAAAGAAACTATGCGTGACGCGGAATTCGGGCGAGGTAACGCCCAAAAAAGAGTTTTGTGTCCTTCGTTGTTTACACAGACGAAACAACGTGGGCCTCAAAGCGGGTGTGGGAGATTAAGCGTGCGACGATGCGGTACCCGCTTCTCGCGAGCCCTCCGATGCGACGCATGGCCCGCCACGGGGACAACGCATCATTCCATTACGGGAGGAAAGGGGCTGGCGGGAAAACACGCCCCCTAATCTAGCACGACGCTGCGAGAGAACTGATCATCAGCGGCGAGACGACCCGCAAAAAGGCAGCGATGGGGGGGGGGGGGGCGCAGGCGACAGCTCACGCGCACATGTGAGATCATCAGAGAGACCGCTCGCACTTTGCATCCGCCGGCTCATTTCGACAAGGCAGGCACCGGCAGAGAGGGCAACGCGCTTGAATGCATCGGCCCACACGATGGCAGATGTATGCGCCGAAAGATCCCCCATTTCTGCCGCGTGCGCCTAAATATCTGCGCAGGCACGACCGCAAGGGGTTTTTGCATCCCGGCGAAGAAGAACTCTATACCGACTATGCCACTCGCTCGAAACAAGGTATAGAAAGAGACAGGAACGTGTCAGCCGGGGAGACACATGTGTTAGCGAGAACACGTTGCCCAGGATGCGTTAACCGAAATTTGCACTCTCAAACCTGAAGTTTAGGAACGCGATCAAAAGTTTGCTATGTAGGCATGCACACTCCTCGAAGCGTGGTGGTTGACTTGTATATATATATATATATATATATATATATATATATATATATATATATATATATATATATATATATATATATATATATATATATATATATATTTCCGACGAAGGCCGGACCCCGGCCGAAACGTAGGAGTAATAAAAGTTTTCGCACGTTTGTCCGCTCAAGCCAATTTCTATATATATATATATATATAAAGAAGGGACAGAAGGGATACTTAAGAGCTCGTTTTGTTTTGACACAATATTAATGAAATCTCATAGACAATAATGTCAAAAAAGTATAAGGGAGGTTACTAGACCAAATTGTAAGGTAAATGTGAAGCCCCGCCGCGGTGGTCTAGTGGCTAAGGTACTCGGCTGCTGACCCGCAGGTAGCGGGTTCGAATCCCGGCTGCGGCGGCTGCATTTCTGATGGAGGCGGAAATGTTGTAGGCCCGTGTGCTCAGATTTGGGTGCACGTTAAAGAACCCCAGGTGGTCGAAATTTTCGGAGCCCTCCACTACGGCGTCTCTCATAATCATATGGTGGTTTTGGGACGTTAAACCCCACATATCAATCAATCAATCAAGGTAAATGTGAAGAAAGAAAAGTGGGTGAAAAAATAACTTGCCGTGGGCAGAAACCGAACCTGCGACCTTCGAATAGCGTTATTCGGGGTCGCATTAGGGCGTTGCTTTATTGAAGGGCAGGAGTTGAACATTGTTGTGAAATGCCAGTCATATATGGTTCCCGGTATAATGTGTACTCTGTTCCCACTCTTTACCAAAAGTAAGTGTGCCAGTTTTATTTAAGCCACATTTAAAGCAGTTCACATTATTACAAATTACGCAAAAAGGAAACTGTAGCACGTCCACGCTGTAGAAAAGGTGGCCGCATGTATGGCAGCTACAAAAGCCCGACCCTGACAAAGTATCTTCAAAAGGCGGGATGCGATCTGAGACAGAAATAAATACAGAATGTTGGCGTAGGGTTAGGAGACTGCTAAAATTCAAAAACAGAGCACTACTTTAGATTCAAAAGATATACAAACGCTATAACAAAATAGCTGTTCAGAATTTGAATGAGTCAATTTCTGAAAAAAAAAAAACGATACGCCCCGTTCCTCCGCCCTCACTCCCCAAACAAAATGTGCAGAATAGAGGACGCATGCGCCCTATGATGTGTGCTGCAAGCAGTATAAATAACGCGCCTTTATAAGAAAGCACACTCCGAAGTGGCACTGTGAGTCTGTGGATGTTAAATGTCATTGCTTGTCAACAGAGAATGGCGCCGGGGCCAGTTGCATAGTTAAGTATTGAGAGAAAGAATATAAGAAAGGTAGGGAGGCTTGAAATCTTGAGCAAATAAGATGCTGCCGTAACTAGCTCTGACCGGAGCACGCAGGAAACCTGAGAACGAAGCCTTTATTTTACGGCTACTTCCCCGCTACTTTCCTGCTACTTTCCCGCTACTTTCCCGCTACCGGAGACTCTGTTCAAGGCATATAATGAGCATGAAAGTCCATGGCAGCCGCGCATAAACAGTACGGCTAAGAGTGCATTGAGTAATGCGCAAAGTGTCACAGAAGGCATGCGTCAGGAAACTCGCTCGAGCTGTTAGTAGACCATTAGTTAGTCAGGTTAGCATACGTGCAAACTAACACTACGCCAGCAGGTATAAAAAAAATTGTGGTTAACCCAACGAGAGATGCAAATGACAACAACATCAGCCGCATGAAAAACGACTCCGAAGAACACGACCGCACTTTCCTGCTATACTTCTATGAAGGCGCCCTCTCGGATGCGGGAGCGGTGTGCAGTTTCGCAACCTATTCATTCGGTTACTATGTTTCGACAGGCAATCGCAATGGGAGGCCTAGTGTTACCTCATGCGTCGCCGAAGAACACCAATTAGCGAGTTCGGTTAAGTGAGCGCACACATTTTCTTGGCATGTTGGGAAAGGCCACAGTCTTCGATGACCTCTGTGTAAACTCAAACGCGATACGCGCTTATGGCAGCCGCTATCACTTATCATAACAAAAGTATTGAAAAGGAAACAACGCGTTCAGCTTGTCGTTGCGGCAGTCTGCAAGGACTTTTGAAGAAAACCCGAGGAAGACTAAAATAGAGCGAAACCAGAAAGACAGGCTGAATCTGGTATTGTGCGGTAGCCCCTCTCTGTCCCTCCCTATGCTATTAAATTGCCCAGAGCTCCATTCACAATGCCTTAATCAAGATGTACCAGTTCAGCCATTGTTCCTTCGATTTATGCTTTAGAAGAAGAAGCCTTCGGGATGAGTCTGCACGACCTAAACGATAACACAAGATACGCTTGTTCGTCCGTCATTAATAAACAAATATAAACAAAAGTAAATTCATCAATCCTAGATAAGATAATAAAAGAAATAAAGGAAAGATACTGAAGTGAAATACTTATTTTGGAAATGTAAACCTGGAACAGATTTCACACAGGCTTCCCTTTCGGTAGTGCTCCCGGCCTTTCTTCGGCCGCCTTTGTTAATGTTTGTTATGTTCTCTGTAAGGATTGGCAGCACTTTGAGCGCAATCCCTGTTGGGTGTGTGTGAATGCGGGCGTTCAAACGCCGCTTTGCATGTTGATTTCTCTTTTTGCCATCTCTGATCTCCACTAAAGGAAAGAAAACGACTACACTGTCATCATAGCAGCTACATTACTAATTTTTTTCTAACGCTCATCGTGTATTTGTAGTTTTGTAAAGCTCTGCATGCTTGCAACCGTATTCTAAAAAATACCTGGGAAGCTTTTGTGTCATAAGTGATGTCTGTCATTCGCCGACCACCATTTAAGTAACATGCCGAACGTTAGGAATAGTAGAAATTTCCTCTTATGGATACCCAGCGTAAGATGTGTGTGTGTGCGTATGTGTGTGTGTGTGTGTGTGTGTGTGTGTGTGTGTCTATGTGCGTTTGCGTGTGTGTTTGCGTGCGCGTGCTGGTAGCTGCTAACCAATGCGGCACTTCAACAACTTTCGAGTCTCAAATACTTGGGACATTGACTGTTAGCGCAGTCGCTTCACTCAGTGAGAAACGCGTTCACAAAATTCCGTTTCACTGGAAGGGCGATGCAATGAATGCATCAGCAACAAACTGGAGTACCGTATACGAGCAAATGCTAGTAGCTGACTGCTATATGAAATGCCGTTGCTGCAGCGAGCGCGCACATCTTCGTTGATTGATTGATTGATATCTGGGGTTTAACGTCCCAAAACCACTATATGATTATGAGAGACGCCGTAGTGGAGGGCTCCGGAAATTTCGATCACCTGGGGTTCTTTAACGTGCACCCAAATCTGAGCACACGGGCCTACGACATTTACGCCTCCATCGGAAATGCAGCCGCCACAGCCGGGATTCGAACCCGCGCCCTGCGGGTCAGCAGCCGAGTACCTTAGCCACTAGACCACCGCTGCGGGGCGCGCGCACATCTTCGTGCTCGCTATCCCTGGGTTCAACGAGAACATTCTGATGAGAGCCCAACACGTAAAAAAATCATGAGCTGTCTGTTAATCCCCTCCAAAGAAGCTCATACGCCCACACTCGGTCGGCCACATAAAAGCTTTCCTGCCTGAGGCATAGAGCCCTCTCCCCCCTTTGCCCTCCACTCTGGCTCTTATCTCGATGCGCCTATTGCACGACAGAGAATACCGGCTCGTTTCCTCTCGGCTTGACTCCGTGTCCTTCAGCTTTAATTAAATAATTGTTTTTTGAATAACTGCATTGACAGAGTGGTATATTCACAGTATGGCTAGGGCTGAAAAAACAAACAAACAGAACGTAGTTCGCAGTGAGGAAAAAAAAGCGTAAGTGAATAACTACACCAGCATCTCATAACGGCTTCACAAACGCAAGAAAACAATTAAATGAGATACACATAAATTCACGAAGCTGCCCGAACATGCTTACGTAGAGAAGTGGTCACTCCCGACCACTAATCTCACGAGTAAAAAAATCTGAACGAAAAGGGTGTGATCCAATAAATCTTCAATTTCAAGAGCGTGACTAAGGCGACGGAAGACTTATGTGAGCTATTTAAACGGACCCTGAAAACTTTTTCGAGTAACCATGAAATTACTTCACTCGAAAAGCGTATTACCTCACAAATTGAACGCCGCAAAAATTTTAAGAATCCGTCCAGTACGAACGGAGTTACAAAGATTTGTCACACGCTGCAATCACATTCTCTCTTCTCTCGTCGCGACGACATCGCTGGAAGCTGAGTAGGGAGGGATGGGAGGGGCAAACAAAAAACGTCACTCGCGTCTCGTGACCTTCAGCATTTTCTCTCGTTTTCTCATTCGAACACGAGACTTTTCCAGTGCGATCGCGCGCGCACAAGCGTGCACAAGTGGCGACCTCTCGCGGCGACCTCTGTAACAGCCGAGCATGCCATGTTCAAATCAGCCAATGGCTGATAGATGGGCTTGCTGGGAGTGTGGCAGCTTGGGCTAGTTGGTATGGCATGACGATAGTTATAGTATGGCATGAAGAAGGACAGAACGTGTATTTCGTGTCCTTCTTGTCTCTGTGTCGTCGTTTTGTTCTCGTGCTATAACTATCGTCGGGCTTGCTGGGCTTAATTTTGTGATTTGTCGAGAGAAGAGAAAGCTATTTTTAGCTGACTTTGATAATTTATTGTGAATTCCTGGCCGCGTGCTGCACTATAATATTTGGTTCGCGTGTTGTCAGGAGCCTCTACTACCGATCGGCAGCATTTTCTGACTATGCTCAAAAAGAGTTGCAGGGCCCCTTTAAGGTAGCCGTCTTTAATCAATGCTGCACGGTAGAAGTACATTGCAAGCGCAGAGGAGATACGAGAAAAAGTAGGACGTTGAGCGAGCGTGGGCTCTGATGTATTAGCTTGCGAAATCTCCGCTCAGGTAGTTCCATTTAATTTATATTTAATTTCACCCCCACCAATACACGACTGCCCCGGCAGTGTTCCTTCAAAGGTAGAGGTATACAAAGGCGGATGCTTTATTGCTGCCCGACAAAGTATATGAACAGCGTCACTTCTCAAACGTGTAGGCAATGTTTAACACAGCACTTTGACCGGCTAGTTGGTGCTTGTCCAAAGTAACCTTCAGCGCAACAAAATCACACAAGAAAGACGGAAACAGCGCTGCTTAGTTGAGAGTAGCACTGCGTCCTGTCCACTTTATTATGTCATCTTTTTTTTGCGAGTGAAAGGTTACGATAGAAATTGATCGAGTGTTTTTTTATTTCCCTGACGCAAATAATGTCAGCGTCGGAGTCCATAATGTCCTGCACGCACAAATATATGTCAATTAAATAAATTCAGTTAACTGTTCTCTTTCGACTAATTACCCATATATTTCCGCACTTTCTCGCAGCTACGCTATATGATTGGCCATCGTATATAGTGTATATAGCAAAGCGGCGAAAGTGGCATCACTTGCAGGCGAAGGTCAATACCATCCCCCTCGACACAAAGAGCGGTGAACTTGGGGGAACGTCATATCGAATCGCCGAGTCAATCAACAAAATGGCGACATCAAGTGGGGAGGGGGCCCGCTTCCCGGAACACTGGGATCGATCGCAGCTAGCGCCAGGCGTCTGTCGTTTCGTCGGGCAGCTTTTGACACCGCCGGCACTGCCAGCCCTTGTCGCCACTCAAACTATATAGCTGCGACCACATGCGACATCTCACTGCCAGCAGTACTTTCTCTCGCCTCTTGTAGCGTATTTCGTTTGTTTTGCCATTTGAACGGTGTTACGATGTCTTTACTTCGTCTTTACAGATAACGCGATGAGCCACCATTACCGTAGGCGAAGGAGAGAAAGGGGGGGGGGGGCAAAAAACCACACGAAAGTTTTACATATTGTATGTTTATATATAGAAAAGGAATACACGATTCGACATGACAACCGCAGCGGTTGTCCTGTCCAGCCGTGTCTTCTCGTCTCCATGCGCTGCTTGCCACGTTGAAATGAATGAAATGGCCCCGCCGCGGTGGTCTAGTGGCTAAGGTACTCGGCTGCTGACCCGCAGGGCGCGGGTTCGAATCCCGGCTGCGGCGGCTGCATTTCCGATGGAGGCGGAAATGTTGTAGGCCCGTGTGCTCAGATTTGGGTGCACGTTAAAGAACCCCAGGTGGTCTAAATTTCCGGAGCCCTCCACTACGGGCGTCTCTCATAATCATATAGTGGTTTTGGGACGTTAAACCCCACATATCAATCAATCAATCAATCAATGAAATGAACGGTCTCTCCAACTCGCCTAAATTTAAGCATTGTTATATATATATATATATATATATAATGTGTGTGTGTGTGTGTGTGTGTGTGTGTGTGTGTGTGAAATCTAACAGACAATAATGCCTAGGAAAGTATAGGGGAGATTATGATTAGGTAAATGTGAAGAAATAAAAAGAAATGAAAGTGGGTGAAAAGATATCTTGCCGTGGGCAGGAACCGAACCTGCGACCTTCGAATAACGCGTTCGATGCTTCGAACGCGTCTGTCACTGTCACGGGATCAGCTCTTCGTCGTAGTCGTCTTCTAGCTGCTCCGACTAGACACTGTCTCTCTTTTCCCCACTACACTTGCCCCGGGGGTGAAGAGGAGCCATCCTGGCGACTCACGTCGAAGCAAGCATAAGGGTATAATAGTAAGGTTTTAAGCAGCTGATGTGGACTGTCTCACGGCTACGTCATCGTCTGTTATTGGCAGGTGTCACTGGTTCGACGACGTTGTTGATCGGTCGTGTGCATTGAATGATGCGGTACGGACCATTGTATTTGGGTGCAAACTTTCGGGAGAGGCCGCGGGACTGGAATGGAACCGAAAGCCATAAAAATGAGCCTATGGGGAAGCTGCGAGTAGGCTTGTCTTGGTCAAGTCGTTCTTTTCGGAGACCTTGTGCTACGGACGTAAATGAACTTGCTAATTGGCGGCACTCTTCGGCCCACTGAACGATTTCGGACGCTGGGCGGCATTCTGAAGCATCTGGACTGTAAGGAAGTATCGTGTCAAGCGTAGAAGAGGGCTCACATCCGCACAATAGAAAAAAAAAGTGAAAACCCAGTAGTTGCTTGCGTAGCCGTATTATACGCATATGTCACGAAAGGGAGCACCAAGTCCCAATTAGAATGGTCGGAGGATATGTACATAGAGAGCTTATCACCGAGCGTGCAGTTAAAGCGCTCCGTCAAAGCGTTTGTCTGCGGGTGATAGCTCGTAGTGGTGCGATGGATAACATTGCACTCACTGAGGAGCTCCTGGACGACTTGCTATAGAAATGCACGCCCACAGTCGCTAAGCAGCTCACGTGGCGCTCCATGGCGAAGGACGAGCAGCAGCGGCTGGCAAAGCGGTGGTTTCAGCGTAACGGTTGAGATGGTGAACGGCCACAATAATCCAGCGATTTCCAGCAGGAGTGCAAGGTAGTGGGCCGTATAGGTCGATGCAGATCATATCAAACGGCCAAGCTGGACACGGCAATGGTTGTAATTCGCCGGAGGCATGACCAGTTGTTTTCCGTCGCTGACACGCAGTGAAGGAACGTGTGTACTTGCGAACGTACGAGTGGACTCGCTCTTTTGATTTCGAGTCAACCGGTTGTGCCCCCGCGATCTCTGACGACAGCGCAGCTCTGGCCGACTGGCTCGCCCTGCGCCATCTCCTGCCGCCGACAAGAGCTTTCGCAGAGTGGTGCCCCGTCCTCGGACTCCTGCGACCGTTTCCATCTTTCCTGTCTTCTCCTTGATTCTGGGTGTCGCTGTCCCTGCGCCGCGCTCTCTCCTTCCCCATCTTTATCTCTATACCTTTAATCCTATCCTTTTAATCCCTCCTTACCCCCATCCCTCGTGACCTACTGTTGAGGTGTCGCACTCTGATGCAGACAGTTACGGGGATCTCTTTCCTCTTCTTTTCTCTTTAAGAATCACATAACAACGTACGAGTACATTCCACGCCAGAAAAATTGCTGGCGAAGCCGGTCGTATGTTTTCTAAATGCCAGCGTGGGCGTTTTGAGGGTCTGCGTGGAAGTACGCGCACATGTTGGAGCGCGAATGGCGAGGTATAACAAGAAGCGATTTTCTTCCATCCGGCTGATAGTTACGACGGTACAACATGGCATCCCGTATCGCATAATGGGGAATTTGTCGACGTAGTGCACGAGGTAGACGCTGGCGTGGTGTCACCGAGGATGAGGAGAGAACGTCGATGAGCGAGGCTATTCAAGGGTCCTTGCACTGTTCCGAAGGCATGTCAGTGGTATCGATGCTGTCGATGGTAGCGTCGGCAAAGGAAACATGTGCAACAGCTTAAGGAAGCGGTGAGCGAGAAAGAGCGTCTGCGTCGGTATGCTTGCGGCCTGAGCGGTAAATGACGTGAATATCAAATTCATGTGAACGTAGCGCCCAACGTCCGAGCCGGCCCGAAAGATCCTTCAATGAAGCGAGCCAACAGAGTGAATGATGGTCTGTAACGACGTCAAATGGCCATCCATATAAGTAAGGACGCAATTTTTGTAATGCCCAAACAATGACCAAACATTCCTTTTCGGAAACCGAGTATTTGTGTTCTGCCTTGGTGAGGGCGCGACTTGCATACGCAACTACATACTCCGAGAAGCCAGGCTTGCGCTGAGCAAGGACAGCGGCAAGTCCTATGCCACTGGCATCCGTGTGCACCTTGGTTGGAGCAGTAGGGTCGAAGTGGCATAAAATAGGTCATGAAGTAAGGAGATTGCGTAATGTTGCGAAAGCATCATCACATGCTGGCGACCAGAGAGGTGTCCATCGCCATTGATCAGCTGTGTCAGTGGTGCGATTATCGAAGCAAAGTTCTTCACAAAGCCGCGAAAGTATGAGCTCTGTCCGACTAAGCTGCGAAGCACTTTCACGGTCGTAGGTTTCGAGAACTCAGCGACAGCACGAAGCTTCTCTGGATCTGGGAGGACGCCATATTTTGAGACAACGTGGCCAAGTATTGTGAGCTTATGAGCTCCAAAGTGGCACTTCTTAATGTTTATTTGAAAGCTTGTGCTCGTGAGGCAGCTCAAGACTTCACTGAGGCGATGGAGGTGGCTGTCGAAATCAGGGAATAAATTAACGACCTCATCCAAGTACCATACGCAGGTCTTCCATTTTAGCCCACGCAAGACGCTATCCATCATCCTTTCGAATGTGGCTGGCACATTACAAAAGCCGAAGGGCATTGCATGAAATTCGTATAGCCCATCGGGTGTCACAAAAGCAGTTTTTAGGTGATCCGATGGTGCCATGGAGACCTGCCAATAACCGCACCGTATGTCTAGTGATGAGAAGAATTCAGGGCCTTGCAAGCAGTCCAGGGCATCATCGATGCGCGGCAAAGGGTATACATCTTTAAGCGTCACTTTGTTTAAACGTCGGTAACCAATGCAAAAGCGAATCGAGCCGTCTTTTTTCTTTACAAGCACCCCTGGTGAAGACCAGGGACTGATAGACGGCCGAATGACGCCACGTTGAAGCGTGTCGGCCACTTGCTCGGTGATCACACGACGCTCAACAGGAGATACACGGTAGGGAGGCTGTCACAGAGGTGCTTGGAAGCTGGTGTTAATGTGATGGACAACGGTGTGCGTTCGGCCTAAGGACGTCTACTGGCAATCGAACGAGCCGAGAAACTGGTGAAGAATTTCTAGAAGCTTCTCGTGGTGTTTTTTTTTTCAAGTTCGTCATCAATTGAGAAGCCAAATAAATTAATGTTTGCGTGAACAGGCGATTCAGCACATGACATGAGTGCATTAAGCTGCAAATCACTTTCACCGTCAAGGCTGAAGATGAAACAAACGTCTAAGTCTTGGAATGTTCCAACACATTCTTCGCGACGGAAGGTTGTGGGACACGGCAAGCGATTCGTGACAAACAAATTGGTAGCGCCCGCCGAAATACCTTAGACACATCGGCACAAGACACGGGAACAAAGGCTGCGCTAGTCGGTGGTATGTCAATGTCATCGGCGACAAACAGCTTGTTCAACGCAAGTTCCGGAGACGAGGTACACAACGCAGAGAAGGCCACTTCAGCACGAGCACAGTCAATAACCACATGATTAAGAGACAGAAAATTCCAGCCGAGGATCACGTCATGAGAAGACGCCTGTAGCACAAGAAATTCAACGGTATATAGAAAACATCTTGGATGAGAACACGGGCGGTACAGGCAGCTGATGGTCGAATATGGTGAGCACTGGCAGTACGGAGGGACAATCCCTTTGGCGTCGTGGTAACCTTCCGAAGCCGACAGGCGGAAAAGTTTTAAATCGATTACTGAAACGTCAGCACCAGTGTCCGCAAGCGCAAGGATACGGTAACCATCCACAAAAACGTCGATGAGGTTTGTCGGAGAAAAGCGAGGACTTGATTCTTTCGACGACAACGTAGTTCGTGCCCCGGGAACTGCGGCATCTAGTTTTCCGCGTCTGAAGGGCAGGGTCGACGGCGCATAGGTGACAGGAGATAGAGATTGGTGAATGACTGAGGAGGGACGGTCGGGTGAAGAAGATCCTTGTTAACGTGCTGTGTCGTTAAAGCGCCGAGAGTCGTCTGACGGTCTCTGCATGGTGTCGCTGTGAACGAGAGGGCGGCGGCTGCAGAAGCCAGTGCCTCGAGCGTGCAGCGGAGGCGAACGAGTGCATCAAGTGACGTCAGACGTAAGATGTGAGCGCTATCTGGCAGTTATATTGAAAAAAAAAATGGTTCCAAATTTGCATGTTACACCGCAAATGTCGTCTAAAGACGATAGTCTTGCGTCTGGAGAGAGTGAATAAAACGTTCATTTGATGTTCTGCGCAAGAAAATCGGTGAATGGTATTCTGCAGGCGCTGCGTTAGAGTGCCCCGAGCCTGTAGCTGAGGCGAACAAGCGCATCTATGCACGTTAAACACGAGCGCCATCTGCCAGTTACCTTCAAAAACGAAGGCGTGCAGCCCGCGGAGAAAGATGCGCGCCAGTCTCGGAGGTGATAAGGCGTAGAACGCAAAGCGACGGGCAGGTGCCACCACCGTGACGTCGTAGCAAAGCGTTGGAAACACCTTTTTGAGCGTCACGTTGCACTGTCAGCGCAGTGCGATCTTGAAGTTACTTGTGTGTGCCTCTTCTAGTATAAAGACAGACATACAAAACATCAAAGCATTGTTCTGGCACCTCAGATATGCGTAATAATTGCTTTTTAATTGACAGTCGCACAACTATGAACGCTAAACCTTGAGCAATATTAATATTGGTGGGCGCTGCGGATGGGGTTGGCCGTTTGGTGCCGTTTGAGGTATCGTTAAGGGTGGACAAGCATATAAATGTACAGACAGACAGACAGACAGACCAAATTTTTTCCGTCGAAGGTCCCCAAGAAAGACTATTGTCTTTAAAAGTGCACGCGGCCTGCGTGCCCCTCTCGGGAAGATAAGGTGTGGAATGCAAGGCGACGGGTAGGTGCCACCACCATGTCGTCTTAGGAAAGCGTTGGAAACACTTGCCTTTTCGTGCAAGGGTTGCCTGGTCAGCGCAACGTGATAAACGCTACGGCCCTAATAAATACTTAGTATGACTTTCTAGTAAGAAACACACATACAGAATATTGACTTGTTGTTCTGGCGCCTCAGATATGCTCAATAATTGCTTTTTAATTGACATTCAAAACAAGTATGAACGCTGAATCTTGAACAATATTGGTGGGCGCTGCGGATAAGGTCGGCCATTTGGAGTATCGTTTGGCCACTTTGGTGCCGTTTAGAGTATTGCTAAGGGCGGACAAACAGACAAATGTAGAGACAGACAGACAGACAGACAGACAGACAGACAGACAGACAGACATACAGACAGACAGACAGACAGACAGACAGACAAACAGACAGACACACAGACAGACAGACAGACAGACAGACAGACAGACAGACAGACAGACAGACAGACAGACAGACCAAAATTTTTGCGTCGAAGGTCCCCAAGAAAGACTATCGTCTTTCAAATACCAACGCGTACGCGGCGCATGGCTTCGTTTGCTACCACGACGGTAGCGTTTGTTTACACTTACGCTGGCTGTTCCAGCATTCGATTTTGCGACCTTCGGGCAGCTTCGGGTTGTCTCGGGTTCCCCACACACGTGACCACGACGCTGTTTCCTGTCCCGACCAGAACTAGCTACCTGAACTTCTGGATAGCTATGGCTGCCAGGGAGCTGCCAGAGGTCGGCAAATCAAAGATACCCATTGTCGGAAGCCAGTTGAGAGGACCAGGGCAATCTGTAAAATTCATTTGTGAAATATCTGCGTATCTCTTCAGCCTGTAATTGCGGACGACTAATGGAGACCTGCAAATGAACGTACCCGGCGATTTTCATTGAGATTTATTGACCTCGAAAAATCACCGGAGTTGGCCTTTAATGGCGTACATCACTGTAGTAGGGTCCGCTGTCGACATGGAAACGTAAATGACACGTGCATCCTTACCGCTAATTCTCCTTGAAAGCGTAAAAAAGGAAACACTGTTGGCTGAATAAATAATCTTGGATATGTTCGTATGCGACAACTTTCGCAAGTAAGAGCCACAATTCAATGAGAGAAACGAAACGAGAAATGAAAGCGGAGGGAGCATGTATTATAAATATTTTTCATCTACATGCGTTTATTCATCAAACCGTGGACGACCTTCACCCCACGAAGGAACTTTCTGCGCGAAAAACATGAAAATATTAAAACGAGGTCACCACCACAGTTATCTAGCCTTCTGAACAGCTATAGTTCACCCATTCACTTGGCTTATGAGTAGAATACACTAGTATAACAAAAGCTGACAGCAGAGAGCTGATGAAACGGAAGCAGCGACGTGACGGAGAGATGGGGAATAAATGTCGTCATAAAAAATTCCCCCTTTTGAACATCCCAGAAGCCTTTCTCGCTCCAGCGGCTCTTTTCGGCAGAAGGCTCACTCCGAGCGCACTTGACCTATGGAGCTTGGCGCTTGACAATTTGCACGGCTCCAAGGCCGAACCGCAGATCTCCGCAAAGCAGAGAGCCTGAGTTCGGCCCTCCTCTCCCGCGAACGGCAACTGAGCTGTCGGCTGCGACAGCAGCGCTCAATGGGGTGTTCTTTCGCGCCACGCCGGAAGACCTTCCGGCTTTACTTGTATATCCATTCCCCGCTTCATATTTTCTCGTATCTCCTCCAGTATTTCTTATACTCTGCCCCCTATACAATCCTAGTTTTGTTTCATTCCAGCGGAGAAAAGCAAGCGCCCTATTTGTATTTTTTTTTACTCCTGCTCTGCCAGTATCCGGCCTCCGGCTGCACCAGCCATCTCCTTTGGCTGGTGGCAAGAATCCGTAAATCATCCACCGTGTGCGAGGCCCTTCGGAACTCTTCCTTTCTCCACACTCTTCTTTTTCCTGGCGCACTGCGCCGTTTCAGCTGCTTCGCTTGCCTGACACGCTCTCCTTCGTTCTCTGCTACAAGCACCGAGCGCTTCTTCCTCCACGTCTGCCGCGCGCGCACTGGTTGCTCTCAACTAGCACCCACCGGCCGAAGAAAGGGTGCCAAACGGCTGGGAGGCAGCTCAACTGTGCGCACGGTGCAATCTCGCGGAAATCGGCGACTGCAAAGTTTCCTTTCGCCCCTTCCTGCTCTCTCTTTCACTTTCACGCTCGGAATCGTTTATTTCTCTCTCTCTTCACTCCCTTTCAATTTTTGTTGCATCCGCTCCATTACACGCGGCTCGTTTTCCTCCACAGCCGTCTGACATTCGGTCACTCAGCCATTTGGACCTACACCCTGCCGCGCCATTCCTTACGCTGCTAGTTCACGGTAGTCTTGTACAGGTTGCGTGTTTTTTCTGGACTTTTGCAGCCGTTTTATATAAAGTTTCGCATTTTTGCGTCTGTTTCCTACTCTGACCTACCTCTTTCTTTCTTTCTTTCTTTCTTTCTTTCTTTCTTTCTTTCTTTCTTTCTTTCTTTCTTTCTTTCTTCTTTCTTTCTTTCTTTCTTTCTTTCTTTCTTTCCTTTCTTCTTTCTTTCTTTCTTTCTTTGTCCTCGCCAGATCCCATATCACCCTCCTCCTTTTTTATCTGGCTTTCTTTTCCCTTTCTTCGTCCTCTGCGCAGCGAGAGCGACTTCAGTCCCACGCAAAACGGTTCCACACAAAAGCGGCGCCGGCACACGTTCACAAGCACAAGCGGAAAAGCCATCCGATGTGCAGTCGGCTACGGTTGCGGTGTAGTGCGCTTGACGGCTGAATGTTGCGGTGATCACACGTGAGCTCGGGGGCAGCGGCGACCACCGCAACTCGGAAGGCTCGTGTCGCGAACAGCTCTCGGGGTCTTTGCTCGCCGCGTGCCGAAAGCAGGAAGGGAGGGCACTTCGCTCGCATTACTTCTCCGGTGGCTCCCTCTGGCTGGCGCAAGGCTATATGCCAGCACTTCGGCGCCGACGTAAATACCCTCAAGCACGCAGCACAGCAACGGGTAACGCAGTTCGTTCACTGACTGCCTGCACTGTTCCACCATTTTTCATTTCTCGCACTCACGGTCCGCTTTCTTTAGCGGTTCCTCATTCTGCGCTTTGGACTTTCTTTGATGCTCGCCACTGGGTTCAGATTGTTGCTTCTGCGTTCTGATTTACGCGCACGTATACATTCTTGCTTCTCATGCAGAAACGCGGGAGAGGGGGGGGGAGGAGGTGTTGGTGCATTTCATAATCTGCGGCCAGTCGCGTTGGCGCGTGATACGGCAGCTCTGTCAGCTGAAAGTTGATCATGGAAACTACGCATACGTTTGGTTGTAATCCTACCTCACCGTGATCGCAATCACACATAACTACGTTCACACACTGCGTACGTAAAGATTTCCGCTAGAGTTTCCTCTTCCAACAAACACGGTTCGCGTTGTATCGCTCACCTCTCTTTTTCTCTATTTTTCTGAGTTCCTTTTCAGACACGAATTAAAGACTACGCCCATTTATCTACGTGCGCCTAGTTGTGCCACCATACTTTGTTATCCGCGAAGAAAAATAGTAAATTTTCTCGATATTTTCCATTCTGTTTTATATTTCATTGAATCAATTCTGGTGATCCCCTTCGACAAAAATAAAAATAAAGCCTATGTGGAAGTTAGAGGAATGGGTGGAGGGGGGGGGGGGCGCCGCGTAAAGAAGAAACGGAATGGGTGGCAGCCTATATGGAGGCGTGGCTTCGCTTTCAATGCACTGGGACTCTGGAACATATTTACATAAACTTGCCGTATCCCCGCAGCAATTTAGCTCTGTCGTGGTGAATAACAATGCCTCTGCACTGTTTGCTTCATTTTGCATCGTGTATGCACGCCTCCGGCGATCCGTTTCATCGCGGGTTTTATAAACACCCTGATGACACGGCTTGAAGAGAATGGTTTTGGCAAAGAAATGGCGTCAAAGAACCGTGCGGCAAGATATAGTGCCTCTGAATGAGCACTTTAAAATAAAGACGTAAGAATTGGCGTTTATAATGCACCGAGTCATAGCCTCGATGCATCGAACGTAGATCAGTCGGGAGTTGAGCGACCACTAAATTCGAACACATCCTTTCGCAAGCTTTCGACCGTTATCTACTATTTTTCGCTGAATCAAGCTGCTACAAGTCACCGGTTTGTATCAACAGCTCCCGTGCCTCTGGCGCTCTGAACAGAGGTGGGATATTCGAGCGTACCAGAATGCCGCGAGTATCAATGTTTCTTATTTAGATGTACCATTTCCAAGTTGATAATAGCGATAATTGTGGCACAGTGCAAACAAGCTCGGCTTCGTAACTTCTCCAACGAACGGACGACAAATGAGTTTTCGAGTTGAGTGAAAGTTTTGCTGCGCACTTGTGTGGATAGTTTCGTCGCTATATCTAAAAAAAAGGAGTAAGTTGCGATCCCCCTTTTTAAAACACAGTTAAGGAAACCAACAAACAATAGAGCCAAGGAAGGAATTGGGAAGATGATTTCTTGTTTCTTTACTGCCGAGAAATAATTATGCCTTAAATTAAAGAAGCAAAAGTCGACGAAAAGGCACCATTTCGTTGCTAGGAATCGGAACTCACAACGTTCGAATTCAAAGGTTGCAGGTTTGGATGACGTTGCGGATAGCCCCGCTGCGGTAGTCTAGCGGCTAAGGTACTCGGCTGCTGACCCGCAGGTCGCGGGATGGAATCGCGGCTGCGACGGCTGCATTTTCAATATAGGCAAAAATGCTGTAGGCCCGTGTGCTCATATTTGGGTGCACGTTAAGAAACCCCAGGTGGTCGACATTTCCGGAGCCCTCCACTACGGCGTCTCTCAATGTCATGTGGTGGTTTTGGGACGTTAAACTCAAAAATCAAATCATCATCTCATTGCGGATAATGTATTAACGAAAAGCTGGGAAGGGTGCTATGAATGCAGGTCTCTCTCTCTCTCTCTCACACACACACACACACACACACACACACACACACACACACGCACACACTCACACACACACACACACACACACACACACACACACACACACACACACACACACACACACACACACACACACACACACACACACACACACTATGATCAAGGACGCGTTACCACCATGTATATGGAAGACGTCCAATCACCGAGCGTTTATTCACTTTCAAACACTTTCAGACGAGAAGGGAAAAAGAATTACAGTTCGTTTCCACATCTGGTGACGTCATGGATTGTCAAATAAGCCCAGTATGCGAGTCTATAAAGCTATTACGTGTGTCTCAAAGTGCTTTCAGCGGCTAAATAACGTCAGAAACACCCGACATCACAACAACAATTTCGCGGAGAGTGTGCAATGGAAGCACGTTCAATAAGAAGGAACATTTGACTTCATTTTAGTAGCGCTACAGCGAGAGGTGCACCTTCAGATAGGAACTTCGAGTGATAAATGGTTTCTTCTTCCGCAAACCACCTAACGCCACACTCACAGCTCTGCTTGTTCTGAACTTTATTGCTGTTGCGTTCTCTGAGCACTCATGCGGCGTAGTACATATATAACACAAATCGTCTTTATCTGCACCCTAACGCTTGTTTCACTCCACGAATACATTCCACATGTCTACAGTCTCCACTTCCTTTCCGTATGAGGTGAGATCGTATTGTCACCTGTTAGTAATGGTGAATAAGGTAGCGGTCAGACTGGTTGAGACAAAACTATTTAGCAAACCTGTGCCCAGGAGACTACGTAACTTAAATTACAGCTGGTGAAAACTTCAACAATTGTGCGTATACCAGCCACTTTTCTTTTTGTCGTCTGCCAGCGCGATATGATGGAGCGAAGTTGCAAAAATTGTTTTGCGGGCATGTCCTTTGTGGGCATGCACTTGTCCTCACCTTTGCAGGTGAGGACAAGTGCATTTGCGTTTGCGTCACAGCCACCTGCAAATGCAGGTGGCTGTGATTTCGGCAATGAAGGCCAAACTGATTCAACTGCAACATTGCCGTTCGTTGGTTTGTTGGCCGCGCTGGTCGCCTTCGGTCTGGGAGGCAAGGGCGGTGGAAAAGAAGGGTGATGACTCTTTTGGACGGTGCTGACAGCCTCTCGATGCGAAGAACTGTATCTGAGCATTTGTTTCAATACCGCTATTTCGCTTTGAATTTTGGGGCACTCTATTGACGAAGCTGGATGTGACCCATGGCAATTCGAGCATTTTAGGGTAGTTGCTTTGTAGTCATCAGCAGAATGGGTTTCTGCGCAACGAGGACACACTGTCTTATTTTCTTTCCGGAGCCCTCCCCTACGGCGTCTCTCATAATCAAATGGTGGTTTTGGGACGTTAAACCCCAGAAATCAATCAACACTGTCTTATTTTCGCATACGCTTCTCACGTGGCCCAGCTTCATGCAGGTATGACACTGTAAGGGCTTCGGTACGAAAGGTCCCACAGAATGCCGAAAATGGCCCACTTTTACGTGCGAAGGAAGAGAGTCGTCCTTGAACATGATCTTCAAGCAGCGTGAGTTTCCCAAACGGACAACATTTGCGATGACGCTGGCTTCATTTGCCGGTTTGACCAGAACATCAAAGTCAGAGCTGGGAATGGCGGTATCCACATCATAGATGTCTCCAGTGACGACGTTAGAACTCACAGGAATGTAGAAGCGAACTTTGATTCCACCCAGCTTGTTGACGTTACGCAGTGTATTAAGTGCAGCAGCATGTGAAACGTCGATCACGCAATACGTTCTTGCGTGTGTTCACTCTGATGTCTGTGATCTCGTTTGGCACGAGTCCTTCCAGCATCCCCGAAACAGATTCTTTGTTGAGGCGTTTCATGTTACCGTGAGGTACCTCAGGGACAAAAAGGATAGTGTTTGTCACGGGTCTCCTTTGAACTCTGTCGTTCAACGTACTCTATGACAAAGATGTTGTGATGTTCCGCCTCATCGCTTTACGGCTCAGCCCCAGCTCCAAGTCGTCGTCGTCAGGAGGCTCTTCGCTGCTCATTGAGTAGACATCAGTGTCCTCGCTGTCGTAGTCGCTGTAGAGAGCGGTACGCTTCCTGATGCGGCCACCGCCGACGCCGCCGTACTTGGCGGACGTCCGTGGAGATCCACGTTCATCGCCGACGGACACGGATGTGATGTGCGCAAAGTTCACTTACAATTAGGCGAAAAAAAAAACAGAAAACCTACTGAAACAGCGTTCTGCCAAGCAAACACTTCATCGTCGTCCATACGACTGAATTAAGTTTCAAAATTTCAGCGACTCGTGGAAAATGCATGCCGTGAAGACCCTGAACAGAACTTGTAGGATGTCATCAAAGAAACAATAAGGGAAGCTTCCTGTCTCCTCCCCTCCCGTTCACTGGCAAGCGTTCAGATTTGGACGTTGAACTGAAAAAAACTATGTGCGCTTCGCCGAAGGGCGGAAAGCAGATACAGATGGATGAAAGCAATATGGGACTTGAGGCTGGTAAAACGCATACAGAAAAAAAGTCCAACGACGTTTAGACAAACTTGAACAGGAACACTGGAAATCATTCTGCGAATCATTAGATCCCGAAAGCCGTTGTCACGCATCTGGAGCACTATTCGTGGCCCGCGTCTACTCCCCAACAAAGACATCCTTTCATTACTTTAGCCCTACATTTAGGCCGCACTTAACTTGCAGTGGCGAATGAGTTTTGTACGCGAATCACTGGTGTGTCCGCCATGTCCGCTTGCGCCGTTAAGAGTGTTTTCCCTGAGCCCCGCATCTCCGAAATGGGCAATGTTTTCACTATAGAAGAACTTGACGCATATTTGGCGGCTTACCGACGACCATCTTCACCAGGACCCGATGGCATCACCTACGCCACTCTAGCCAACCTTCAACTGGAGGTCAGGGGCAGCTGTTATGCTATTACAACCACTCATGGCAGGCGGGCATTATTTCTCAGGAGTGGAAGATAAGTCGACTTGTGCCAATGCTCAAACCCGGACAGTCACCATTTGATTTGACATTATTCCACCCTATTGGCCTTGCAAGTTGCGAAGGAAAAGTCATAGAAAAAATGATACTTACGCGCCTATAATGGTATCTCGAGCGCTACAACGTGTACACAAGCTGCATGACGGGTTTTTGGGGAGGTATATAGGTCACCTCTTGACAACGTGATTGATCTCACAACATTTATCCAGCAACAAAAGAGCCTCAAGCGCATACCACTGGCACTCTTCCTCGATGTCAAAGGGGCATATGATAACGTAACACATGAAGCCATCCTAGACTTGTTGGAGGCTTTCGGAATTGGTGGTCGGATGTTCCAATGGATCCAGGATTATTTGAAGAGAAGGTCCTTTTTTGTACAAACCGAATATGGACCTACCGCCAATTACTATACTTCAAGGAGCGTCCCTGAGTGCGCCGTATTAAGCCCAACTTTATTTAACCTCGTGATTGTAGGCCTCAGTGAAATTTCGCCCAGTACCATCCACATAGCCATATATGCTGACGATATTTGTTGATGGTCTTCTGCTGTAACTCGTCTGCAAGTACATGCAAGAGTCCAGCAGGCTGTCACTCTGACATGCTAGTATCTCCGCAAACAAGATATTTCCGTCTCAACGGAGAAATGTGCATTGGTTGCTTTTACTCGTAGAGCCATGACACAATACCCCGTTTCCATCAATGGACAAAATATTCGATACAAGAAGAACCGTCGCTTCCTAGGTGTGAATACTGACAGGCAACTTTCGTGGAGTGTCCACTGCAATTACCGGAAGAGAAGGCTAACTTACATCGTCCATATATTGCGATTCCAGTGCGGAAAATCTTGGTATTTATCGATAAGGTTAATGAAGCAGCTATACAAGGCATTGTTTCTGGGATTCTTACGCTACAGCTTGCCGTTACTGGCAAGTACATGCCAAACGAACATCCGCACCCTCGAAAGTCTGCAAGGACAGACACTATGCGTGTGCTTAGGATTGTCATGCTGCACTTCAACCTACGGGACAATTATGATCGCAACAGAGCATCCAATTTAAACATACATCACCACTGACAATTTAAGAACCCACATAACACACTTCTGCTGAGTTCCCCGTGACCATATTGCTGTGTTACCACTTCAGAGACCACAAGCGATGTTTTTAACGATTATTTCTGCTCATACAGAATGCCTTCCACCACGCTTCACTCCAGCAACAAGACCACCATCACCTCCGTGGTGCCTACAACCACCACAGGTGTGCCTATAGCTATTCCGGGAATTACGAACAAGAGCCGTCGCTTAACAGTAGTCCTGCGACAGGCGGCATTGTCGCTACTCAACGAAAAGTACGGCCAAAGAACCCACATTTACACCGATGGATCAGTCTCAGCAAACAGCTCCACAGGTGCTGTTGTCATCCCGACGTACCAGGTCACTATAAAGTTCAAACTGTCCCGTAGGACAACATCCACAGCAGCGGAGGTTGCTGCCTTACGTGTTGCTATACTTTATAACACGGAAGCTCGGCCTCAAAAAAGAGCTGTGTTCTGCGACTCTAAGGCATTCCTCCAGAGCTTGCAATCAGCTTTACGAAAAAGGGTGCACCAACAACTAGTGAATGAAATAAGAGAAGTGCTTCACGAAGTTTTATCGAAAGGACATGACGTGGTGTTCCATTGGTTACCGGAACATTGAGGCATTGTCAGTAACAATCCTGCTGATGATGCTGCCCGATCCACACACGCGGACGCCCAGACAACCCCAATACCCTTGTCCAGAACCGACGCTGCAAGGGGCCTTCACTTGTTCCCTAACACTATGTCGGAAACTTGGCTGAGTGACCCCAGTGTCGGGAACCGCCGCATACATAAACTGGACCTATCGAGAAAGCTTGAAGTTCCATCGGACTTCTCCCGCCAGGATGCAACTTTACTGCTTCGCCTGTGGTTAGGAGTAGCTTTCACGAAGGCGTACTCCTTTCGCATAGGAATGGCGGAGAGCTCCCGATGTGAATCGTGCGACACTGACGAGACAATAGAACATCTACTGTATTCGTGTGATCGTTTTGCGAGTGAACGCAACTTGCTACGCGAAACGTTAGAGACACTAGATAGTAGACATTTTTCCGAAGAGAAGATTCTCGGCTCATGGCTCTACGCGTTGCAGTCCAGCAAAACGACACGGGCATTGCTAGGTTTTCTAAAGACGACCGGACTACGCGACCGCTTATGAGCGTGCAATGAACAAGGACACATGTATCCACACGTTGCCCTTCACTTCTCTCTTTCTTCTCTTTTAATCCCCTCACCTCTTTTCGCAGTGCAGGGTAACAAACTGGACATGCGTCTGGTTGACCTCCCTGCCTTTCATTTCTTCCCTTCCTCCTCCTCCTCCTGAGACGTATGGCAGAAATACAACTGCCACTCATGCACAATAGCTTAAGATTTGTGCGACTGTACAAGCAATACACGCTGTACACGTGCAGCCACGATCACAGTCGTCGGTCGTCGGTAATCTGATCGCCGGTGGAGCATGTCATCTTCTATACACGAATCGTCAAAAATTCCAACTTTATCGCTGCGGCTCGCGTTAGCTCCAGAAAATAAACTACCCTACTCGTGTTTCGAGCGAAATCTTACCATAACGGTCTCAAACAGTCAACGAGTATCCTAAACATTGTGGCACGGCCTGCACCAAGCGACGGTCAGATTTGTATTTTTTTTGTGTGGTTGAACTGCGATCACATCAAAATAACGAAACCAATGCAACTGGTAATAAAAGGTAATAATACCTGAGATTCTAAGCCTCAAAAGCACGACGCGATTATGAGAGACGCCATAGCGAAGAGCTCCGAAATTCAAGATAATTTGGTGTTCTTTAACGCGCACTACCATCGCACGGTACACAGGGCTCTACCAATTAGCCTCTGCAGAAATGCGAACGCCGCGACTGGGATCAAACCTTCAACCTTCGTGTCAGCAGACAGGCACCGTAACTATACTGATACACCATGGCGAACACGTGCTAAAACACGGCGACTAAGAAATAAAGGACCAACGGTGGCTGAAAGCGAGTGATTTGATTGCGTTTGCCGTCGTCCTCTGCGCTGTGAAGCAGGCCATCACGATCCACGCGCAGCACTTTGCCTCAGTGTCTCGAATACAATAACTCCGACGTCAAGCCCGCAGACCCGGAATTCGACGAATAAAAGAGGGTCATCACGCCGATGATCGACCACCGTCACCGTCTCTAGCGGCGGCCAATAAGAGGCGGGCAGACAACTATCGCCGCCAAGGGGCGAATACACAAGGAACTCAATTCGCTTTTTCGCGAAAGACGCTGCTGCTGCGCGCGCGGAAACTCGCCATGAGAGATATAGGAAGAGATTACGGCCCCACGCGTTTCCGCACTCAGAGAGTCTTCCATTAAATGTATAGCACCAGGCACGTCGGGTTATTATCCATATTTCTATTTCGCTTTGTTCCTCCTCCTGTATAGCGAATAATCACTGGAGAAGCGGGACAAACACTACACATGCTAGAGTGTACACGCTACTGGAACGTCGTGTACGGAGACGAAGTCATTGGTTGCGGACGGCCGAGATTTTTTTTGTGTGTCTGGCTTTATTTTGCACAGCCTAGGCAGGTCACTCAGTCGGAGTAGTTCAATGAATTGTGAGTAGGCTAAACCGTCTGACCTCGTGGCTCTGTGCCGTCCGAGTAGGCTGAAGTTCTGCGCATGCCACGATGTACCACAGTGAATGCGTGGCTTCTAGGGTATTAAAATAATTAAGAGGGGCTCCGAAAGCTCAATAATAGGTGTACTACGCCCATCTGTCCATTCTTACCGCCACGCTGCCATCGTCATGCCGACGTCATCGTATCATTACGTCGACCCACCAGTCCACTGTATTGCCATAACTTTGGTATTATAATTTTCCTAATATAGCTATAAATACATAATGGATTATTTGGAAGAGCGAACCAACGGGACACAAGAGAAGAGACAAACAAGCTCATGTGTCCCATTGGTTTGCGCTTCCAGTTATTCCATTATGAATTTGTACCAACTAGCCCGCCTGTCAACCCTAGCTATAAGTATTTCGTCGGTCCATTCATCAATTCATAGCAGATATCACACATGTCCCTAATTTTGTAGCCCCGGAGTGACAAACGATAGGCCTGTATTTTAATCAAGAAATCATACCCAGAAGCATCTGCGAGCCACCACGGCCGTGTTATTTTCTGCATCCAAGATATCGGCTTTACACGTGATAATAGGCCGCAGTATACAGCGGAAGTGCTGTAAGAGCGACGGAAAGCATAGTTATAATAACGCAGACAGAAGTATTTGTAGATAAAACGTGTGATTGATATAATAACACGAATAAAAAGCAAAGCGTTTTGATTGCCACACGGTGCGTCCACCGCAGTCGTGTAGCGGTTACGGGGCTCGGCTGATAACCTCGAAGGTCGCCGGTTGAATCCCGCTCGCGGCGGTCTCAATTCAACAGAGGCGAAACGCTAGACGGTCGTGTACTATGCCTGTGCATGCCAAACAACACAGGACGGCCATAATTTCCGGAATCCTCCACTACGGCACTAATCGTATCATGGTTTCGGCACGCAAAGCCGCAGATACTATTATCCCTAACGGTGGTAACAGTAATACTTAAAGAAATACAGAGACAGAGGTACGCATCGATATCAGTTATCTCCCCAATGCGCTTTCGTTGCGGATATATATATATATATATATATATATATATATATATATATATAATTATTATTATTAGCGCAGTTTGCACAAGGTCACGTAGCCTAAGGCTCGGCCACATCGGAGCTTGTGTGAACGTTTCAGCTTCTCTTCTTAAGCATCCATACAGAACTCTTGGGTGGTCACTGAGTGCGCGCCCGTTCACGATGATGATAATTTTATATGTACGACACACACCTAACCTTGACCATAACAGCTGCGCTGTAAAAAAAAAAAGAAAAGGAAAGAAGAAATTACTGAAAGCTGGCTTTTCCCCTCAAACACCTATTATGCGGAGAAAACACCTCTTCAAAGCGAAGGACGACGTCATAGCTAGGTGCGACTCTCCGTTATTAAGGCGAAAGCATTAGGTGCCTCATCAAAAGCGCAACGTGACTGTCGATGACGTCGACATCAGTGATGGTAAAGATCGTCAGGTGATGACGTCTTCCTTTGAAGTCACCCTAGCGTCAGAGGTCGTCCAAGTTTGTGAAGTCATAGTGACGTGACTACAACTTCACATCGCGTGACACGTCACAAGATGAAATCATCACATGCCATGGTCGCTTGGTCAAAGAGCCCAATCACGGAGGCAGCGCGAAAGCCATTTAATAATAATAATAATAATAATAATAATAATAATAATAATAATAATAATAATAATAATATCCTCTCCACTTTTACGTCCCAAAACTAGGAGATAATTATGAGAGACGCCGTAGCGAAGGGTTCTGGATATTTCAACGATCTGCAGTGTTCTTTAGCGTGCACTGACATCGCGCACTAGCCTCTGCCATTCGGTCTCCATCGTATTGCGACCGCCGCGGTCGACATTGAACCAGTGTCCGTCCGGTCAGCAGCGGTCAGCAACCGAGCACCATAACCAATTCTCCACCGCGTGGACGCAAAGGCACGTGAGGTGCAATAACGCTTCCCATTCCTCCAATCGCGGAGGCAGTGTGATACCACGTTGGAAAATTTTCGTCCGGTGTCAATACAGTCTACTGAGAACAAAAACAAGAAAAGTGTTTGCGCCTTCCAGTTGCCTTAAGCAAAACTATGCTGGACTATGTAACTTTCTAACCACATAGCGTGACTGAGAAGGTTGAAAAAAAGTGTTGAAGAAGCTATCTGGCAGCATCGTATAATCTGGTTGCCTAGGAAGCGAAACAGAGCGAAAAATGCTCGAAACAGGCAATACAACCCGTGACTTATAACGCTGCGAGAATCCACTTGGACAATCCTTCCCACAAATAGTTCCGATGATGTATCACAAACTGTAATATTTTTTCATTCTGGCGGCAGCCTTCTGCTTCCCAACTCTGGTGTGGTCGTGAGCTGCCTATAAACACGTCTCTTTCCAATAATAAACATCCCCGAGTTTACCTTGCAGACAAAGAATACGCTCTTGATTCAATTATATAGGACTTCAAGGATCAAAAATTTATCTAAGCAGCAAAACAAGAGCATCTGCTTTCTCGTGGTACTTGTGTTTGCGTTAGAATAATGAACACCAACAGTGAATGTTGTAAAAAAATAACGAGGGAGAGTGTAAGAAAAAAAAAGGCCACGTGGTCCCATAAGCATTCACTTTAGAGAACTCGAAGGCGACACGTGTCTTCCTCCAATTTTTCTTCTAACCCAATTGTATATATTCCCACCCCCTTGAAACCTTTCTTCACCTCCCACTGTTTCGAACTGCCTACAGATCCGCCCTACTTGTGATGACGTCACCATGACATGACGGCTAACAATTTGGCGATCACTGACATCATCGCTCTGACAAGATCGCGTAGGCCTTAGACGAGATTTCGCAGAACCTTACGAAACCACAAATACTGAGACGGCAAGGTCTCGCAGTATTGCGCAAGTCTTACGAATAGGAACGCAAACATAGCCCATTCAGGCTTTAGTATCAAAGAAGTGAAACACACTTTGATCTTTAACCTCCCAATACATGTTCAGTTTTTATGCTTTCGATGTGTCCGCCAAAACTGGCTTCTCTGTCAGAAACAAAAAAAAAACAAAAAACACTCAGACCTGCTGGAGTGGAAGAAACATACAGATAGGAAATCAACGGATGAACTGCACAAGAGTTATATGCAAAATCACCGCTTATTGAGTTATAATTGAATAAAATAAATGTCAGATGTGAAAACGCTTAACCGTGTACCTCGGAACTACAACAAAAAACGTCGTAAAATATTAGTGTGTTGGTTGCCTACACAAAACCTTATAAGATCGGGACATTTATAAAATCAGATCAGTGGGATGAAACCCGCACCGTGCTCCAAATTCTTCGCAGAGATTGCGCAACGTGACCTTTTCGCCCCAGTGTTGCGTTACAATTTCCAGCGAGTGCACCACGCGCACCCTATCGTATTTACCTTCCGCACAGAGTGTCCCGCCGAAAAGTTAAAGCCAGTTCTCTCTTTCTAAGCCCACCAGAAAAGCCTCGAAAGGAGTTCAGTACAAAAAAAAGTTGTCCTGTCGACACCAAGCTGCTTTGTCCGCACAAAATTTTACGCGTTATTTTTATATGTGAAAAAAAGAAGGAACGACAACAAAGCAGTTCTTTCTCAAAACAACCCAAAGATGTGCATGCGGTGGCAACAGTCGGTCGCCTTCGATTGCGACACACCTGATAATTGTTTCTGCATCGCAACAAAAAAAAAAAAAGAAATGAGAAAGGAACATAATTCAAAAAGTAAAGATCAAGAGAAGCTGGAACTTCGAGGAGATGAAAAAAAAATAAAAAACTTCTTTACCTCGGAAAAAACAATCTCTCGGAATGGTGGCGAGGGTGCGGCTCTCGTATTGTATTTATCTGTTCGCAGAAGAGCACAGCGAAAGCCACGACTATTGCGAAAAATCCTCAAAATTTCTCTCTCTCTCTTTCTCCCTGCGCAGTTGTGTTTATGGGACCGGTGTCCGCGAAGAGACAAAAAAAAAAACAAAAAAAACAGCCCAACTGCCTCGCGGAGAGCGAAGTGGCCAAAACTGGTTTAGAAACACGCGTGGCTTCATTTCTCGCGAAAAAACAGCCGTACACACCAAAGGCCCAGATGCTGTCTCCAGACACTTTTTTTCTCGCCGCAGGAAAAGAATCGATGATAAACTTTAGGGTCGGCGGCGACATAACGAAAGCAAATAAGTACAAGAAGCACTCGTTGAGCAGTCCTGCTGCGCAGATTTTTCACCGTGTTTGTTTTTTGGTAAAAATAAAGCTATTTGATTGATTTATTGATTGATTTTTGATTGATTTATTGATTGATTTATTTATTGATTGATTGACTGACTAGAAATTGCTTGAATACTTTACGAAAATAACGAATCTGTTTTATCTTTTTGTTTGTTTTTCAGTTTGCCGAAGCGATTCCCAGGGCATGGGTAATCTCGAAACTGTTTACAGAAAAAGAGAGATAGAGAGAGGTTATCTCGCCTTGCGCCTAGCATGCTGCACCAGGTATATGTATCAGAGCAGTCTTTGACAATTCGTTCGACTTACATTTGAGGGCACTAAAGGCACCACGCGTTAGGCGGTAGTTACGTGGTATTTAACAAAGTTAGCACAATTTAAAAAAAAAACAACTAATCAGAGGTATTATCTTCGAACAGATAAAAAATTTACATCTTTCCGAGCAAGCGCTACTACTTTTGTACTGAGGACTTATCGCTATAGAAGTACTATTTAGAAAGTTCATCAACCAACCTTTGTATAATAGCAAGCTTGGCGGGCTCGAAAAAATACCCTGACGCGCCCTTTATGAGTCAGAACAATACTGCACTAATTAAAGACGAACAGCGTCTACGTTTAATTTCTGAATGCATGGTGCTTCTAAATTGAAACACTCTGTTGAGGAAAGCAAAAAGGAAACTGTTTTTTTTTAGAAACGAACTCAATACTTACTTAGCAGAGCTCAGCTACTTTAGTGACATTATTTAGTGTCTCCGCATCACTGTTCAGGCTGGCGTGAGTACAGATATGCAATTTAAGACTCAATTCAATAACGACGAGCTTGGAGGCACGTGTACTTTGTCAATAAATCCTGTCTAACACACATATTCATAATGTAGTTGAATACAGCTGCCCACATTAACTATGAAAAACATCGGCAGGTGCTTTCTGCTCTAAATTCATTTCTTTGTGGGCCAAGCCTGAACAGAGCTATGACGGAGAGAGAACTTCATTCAGCATTTATTCTTTTTTATTCGTAGAGAATTATGCAGTTATACTACCGGGCAATACAGTGCTTATTCCAAGTAATTTTTGTACATTTCGTGCTGCGTGAGTCTGCGGCATATATACATTTTTGACATTTTTGATACAAATGATCTGAAGTCACTGAAAGCATTGCATAGTCAACAAAGAAAGAAAGAGAGAATAGAGAAGATGATAAAGGTAACAAAAAGTCAGAGCTTTAATTGCCGCAATGGCGAAGCAATGAACGCAATAGCAACAAATTGGAAGGTTACGCGGTGAATGGCAAGCAGATCGAAACGTGCCCCGCGTTTTTCACGCACAAATGACGCACGAAACGTACTCACAGGTACAGGTGAACGCGAATAAGCGTCTCAGTTATTACTTCGATGTGTCTGAAAAGCACGGCCTTTTCGTAAACAGAGACTGTGCAACGACTGCAGTGACCTTTGTGCGCCCGGTAACTACAACAGAATCGTTCCACTGCAAGCCCAACGCCAGCCAAGATGTATGATGCGCACCATCGGGAGATAAGGGCGCGCGATCGAGCGTACATTCTCTCTGCGGGCCCAACTGCACGTGAGAGCACGGCGAGTGATAGCACATGATAGTTCCTCCCCCCCCCCCCCCTCCCGCCCGGGTAGTGCCCACCAACAGCGGTAAGTGGTAGACATATATACCTTGCCGTTTAAACGTTCAATGAGGTGCCCCTCGGTGGCTCAGTGGTTAATGCCTCGCATTCACGACGCGGAGGTCCCACGTTCAATTCCGCGCACCGGAGTCTTTTTCTGGATTTTTAATATATATATATATATATATATATATATATATATATATATATATATATATATATATATATATATATATGTGGGAAGTGACGGCGACGTCCACACCGACGCTGGCGGCAAAATCCAGCCGAGAGTGTCCATATAATTGCTATCGTAATAAAAAATAGTAATAAAAACCGCGTAACGGTGAAGTAATGCGACAAGGTTCAAGTGTTTAGAATAAATTATGCATCAAGGCCCTGAGGGCCTCTTACACAGAAGGCTCGACCACTAGGCACGTTCGAGGCCGCGCATTTAGCGCATACATAAAAAGGTCCGGTTTAGCCGGCGGTGGAACTGCTGTTACACACACGCGTGGCCTTTGCTCAATTAAGAATGGAATGAAAAAAACTTTATTTTTGTTCAATTAGGAGCGACTCACACAAGAGCCCCGAGAAGTAAGCTGGGCGCCGTGCCTTGTTGCGCTGCATTTAACGAGAGAGAAAGCGACGAGCACGCATTCTAGCCTGATTGGAGCATGTCGCGTGGCTTTCCAAACTAAAAATCACAAAAGAAACTAAGGTCCGAGAAAGACTGGTGGTGTGTACACGACCTGGATCTCGTACCGCTGCCCCACTCAATGTTCTGCGTCTTCTTGCTTACCAAATATCAGAGCAATATGTGATTAAAATTAAAAAAAAAAATGCCGCACCACCACCGAAGCCTCATAGTGAAAATCACGCAGAAGTCGCGACAGTCGACGTTAATTTGCGCTATAGAGCGGGCCAAAGTATTTCGCGAAAAGGCATCTTATTTTTATGCCCTTCCACTTTGCGGCAAGTGTGGTAAAGACATACAAAAAATCACTTATTATTCCACGCGAGAAATGCTTATGAATACGCACTCGAGATGCCCGATAAAACCACTTCATTACGAAGAAAAACTTTACTCCTCCGCTTCGCTTATGCTTCCTGCTACGTGTGCTCGAGTGTTAATACGTGGTTGTGGTGTACATTGCTACAGTGTGCAGTGTTAGCGAATTCTCTATACACAGCAAGACAAGGAACCCGACCAAACACAAGAGGCGACACAATCAACATTTAGAAAGTTTCTTTTGACAGCCTCTAATAGCTATTGTAAATTATGTTTCTTTTTTTCGCTTTTCAGTTAAACAAGACTTTTCAGGGTAAGCACGAGAAGCATTCCGAGTTCAAATTATCTTTCTCGTTCTCACCGTCCGAGATAGATGCCATGGCCAGACGCGCTAACAGAGTGCACGCGGTGCTACATAGTCCGTGGCTCACGCTCTACTTCCTACACAAAACGCTGCTGAGCAATTAATGCGTTCGACGGAGCAAGCAGCGGCCCGAGGTGCGCATTCATCGCGCGTTCGCCTTTCCCGCATTTGCGTACTCGGCGTTGGCTTTATATACACACCCTCTCGAAGATTCAAGGAATACGCCTCAAGTGCAGCTCAAATTTCATCACGAGTGTTAGGATGATAGTGCGTGCCAAGGGCATAATTACGATGGGGCTTGTCAACTTGTCAAAGCCTAGCTGCGGGCGTAAATGACTATGAGATGTGTTTCGCAGCGTGTGTCTTCGCCGCACGATGAGGCTTTACAGGGAGAAGCCCGCCGAAGAAACGCCTTTACGCGTGCGTAAATGTGTGTTTTTTGAGGGTGATGCTCATGAGGTAACAATGGAAAGAGTAGACGTATTTAAGATAAACACGCAACTATGCGTAGAACGGTATTAACCTGCGTCCTCCTAATTACGGCACCGGTGCTCGAGCGATTACACCTCTGCGACATTAAAGCTGCGTTGACGGGATGTAATCCCTCTGGACGCCGCACTCGTGGTGAGTACGCTGAACGACGTCGCCTGCAGCATCTTGTAATGGGATAATCCCGAAGAAAGATAGCGTGTGGGGCTGGTGGTGACAGAACCCGTACACGAATGTTCCTTCCACCCTCCATCCTGTCGCTCTTTCTAACACATGCCAGCTGCATCGCACATTGGTGAAATTTGAGATGTTTTTTTTTTCTCTTCCCATATTGAACTGCGAAAATCCGAAATGGCTATTCCTTCTGCCAGTGTCGTTGTTCCGATAATTCAGAGGTCCTCATGTGGCACGCAGCATTGCAACTATACTTACTATTCTAAGCGGGGAAAAATATAGAGTAAACAGCTGCTTTCCTCCGTCTAAGAGAATTGTGAGCATGAGATTACGTGTGCCAACAAATTATACATACTCTACCGTCATTTTTAGTGTACCAGCAGCCTTTGTATCTAGTTTTTGCGGAAGTGGATTGTCGCTATTGGCCCACGAGAAGTACGACGCTGGAAGGTCATGCGTTTGACGTAAGAGAAAATGTCGTAGCAGATATTACCATTAAATAAGCTTCCGTGCGTTGGGCACACGGGTTCATCGCTACTGTTTTTTTATTGTTTTTTCACTGAATATTGGATCTGTATCGACGAAACAGCGCTTTCCTATGTCACGCGTTTTGCGGCATTGCTGCGTGATTGCGTGCGTGTGAGAAAGGATGACAGAGCGGCATAGAGATTAAGATTTAGCATCGATTAAATCGCCGGATTCTCCCGAACCCACCCTCCAGTTCGTTGCTGATGTTATTACATTTTCCCCCAGTTTTTTTCTTCTCTTACGCACATTCCACTGAGGAAAGTGTGCTCTTCGACTCAGTTCACCCTTCACCATCGCTCACCAGGCCTGCCTACATGGAGTGCCCCACTCTCTCTTCTTCTCCGCGGGCTTCAGTCGAACACCTCGTGCATTGTCTCGTGCGAAGTTCGCCTGACTTCACGCGTCCACCCATTTCCGTGCAGCGCTCGGCTAGAGCTAAGTTCCAGCCACCTTATTACCAGGAAACACGTTCACTAGGGTTGTCACCCCGCTGCCCGTCTTTGTCTCACTCCTACACGTTTTCTCTCCGAGAGACTCATCAACGGAATTGTGCTATACCCTCTCCCGTGTCGCGTACCAGTAATCGCGCGCCGGCAAATCATGCGCGCACGCGAGCACTGTAATAAGGTCCGGCCGGATGACAAAGGTTCCGTACAGTACAGCTAGGTCGCGGAGAGCCGGTTACGACAGCCCGCTAGTTTGGGCCGGCGACTGCAGATATGCTGCGCTGAACTATAACGTCAAGGGGGGGCTACGCTACGAGACTCTCGAGGGGGCGTCGCTTTCCCTGGGAACCGCCGAGCGCGGAGACTGATAAAACCGCGTCGGCAGCCGCGGCGACATCAGTGCTCTCTCACACCGCTATTTGTCACGGCTCGATGGGCCACACCGGACACGGCGTCCGAGTCCGCCCGCCCACCCCACTTGCCTGGCCATTGTCCTTGGCGGGAAAAAAAACAGCAGGGGATATTTCAGTGTACAGGGAATGCCGGCATGACGGCACGGAGCTCCAGCCGATTTCGATCCGTCTAGCTGCTTCGAGTGGAGATTGCTTCTCCCCGCGCGGTCGCTCGACCGCCCCCTGGTAGAGGCTTCATTTGCTCTTTTCCTTTAGCGTCGACGGCCTCGGCTACAGCTAGGGTCCCGGATTACAGTTGAGCTTCACTAGGCAAGTTGTAAATCACCGCCTTTAGCTGTTGGTCGCACGGAGCTGCCTAATCCGGAAAGTGCGACATCTATGCAGATTGCAGTGCTTTCTCTGGGACTACTGTACTCTCCCTCATTTCACGTATACAGTTACTTTATATATTGTCCCTGCGTAAAGGGCAGTAATCTTACAGTTTTATCTATACACTCCTACTTTCTTCTAGTGTGGCGAGGCAGCTAGGCATTTCATTAACTCTCATATACTCCTCCTACTTATTTATATGTGCCTTTATAACAATAAAAAGGGCACCACAAGGTTTATAGCTATCATAGAGTGTGGCTTAATGAGGACTGCGTGTACAGGATCTACTGAGTAAATGTATTTCACCCGGGGAATCAGCCCACACCAAGGTCCGATTCGGAACTGCAAGCACCCACTAATAAATAATTAATGAAAATCCGTAATAGATATGGTTAAGTCGGTTGATCCGAAGTCATCTACAGGTCGAAATCGAGAGAGACATGTCAATGGGCTAAGTGCAGTCGAAGGTCTGTGACCACTGATGACATCTTATTCTGTTTGATTTGAAGGTCTTCGTGCACATATGTGTGTGCAAAGGAAATAAAGCCAAAAATATGGATTGAAGGACACACGTGGACTATCGGGCTATACTTTATTGGGATTTTTTTTTGCCACACGTTGGGACCAAAGGTCAAAGCTCTGCCATTTTTTTTATTGTTATGATTGCGCGTATACACCTCGTGCACAGCGAAATAATCGATCCTATATGACGGCGATGTCGCTTTCGAACTACGCAAACCTAATTTATCTCGCTGAAAAATGAATCCTTTATTGCAGGTTTGCGCACAAGTCACAGGTAAATACATCACTTAGCAGTACTACATTTGACTTATACCGAGCTCACAACGACAGAAACGCATGAAAACGAGCAATAAAGTTGAGTGGGCAGACCTTATACAATACATTTTTCAACACATGTCACGGTAGAAGCGACGTCCCGCTTGTTGTGTTGACGCACTTTTCTACCATGCGAATGTTGACACGCCGTCTGCGATTGCGAGAGTGAACAGAGCAAGATACAGCCAAGTCTGCGCGTCGCCACACGCTGAATTAATGTGTACATAAGTAAGTGCGACCACACCATATATTGAATTATGTCTGAGAGCCCAGTCAACAAGTTTCGGTGGTTCAGCCGAATATGCGGTATGCATTCCAGTACAAGATGTATCACTGCCCGACAGACATAGAAAAAAAAGAAAGAAAACGAGCCAACGAACTGGGATCAGATGTCTCTGTTTGCAGAAGTTATGGCGAATTTGCCCCAAATGCAGTTCTTCCATTATTGAACACACGCACGAGGTAATCTGCAGGTGTACAGAGACGTCGTTATGTATGATCGTCCGTGGAGAAGATTACACAGCTCCATAGAGCGGGATTGAATGCGTGTGCCTGGAAAACATAGGCAGTTTACTCAAAGCTGCGGCATTGCTTCAGAGCTTATAGGGTTCGCCTGGAAGTCACCCATCAGATATCAAAACATATTATACTTCCCTCAAACGACGCAAGAGTGAAATATATTAAGTCTTTTCATATATAGCGCATACTTACTGTCAAAACAGTGCTTAATGGGCAAACATCACTTTCAGGCATGCAGCAACGTAATCCACGTATCACTTGCAATAAAAACGAGCTGAAGACAGCGTGCAAGTCACGTGGAAAATACTTTACTACAGGTCTTCGTGTACAGGTACTTCAATATGTCATGCTCTTCTTGCTTGGCATATATTCGCAAATTACTTGTAGCGACCGTACAACCACAGAAGGGATCATATTCGTTTGAGTACATAGAGTAAATGAGTTGAGGTGTATTCGTGCAGTGTGTTATCCAATTCCCCTTCACTGACTTGTAGTGACTCGTGTGCGTTTTCTGCAGATGCTAGAAGGCCCCATTCTTCGCATTAAGTGCTTCAAGTAACGTGAAAAGTATAGTATAAAGGGTGAAACATGGAAATACGAAGTGTGCTTAAGAACGCCGCGGTGACTGCGGTCTCTAAATGACGGCACTGCGCCTAAGCAGGAGGAAAAAATGAAGAAGGAAAGGCGGGGCCTCGAAGCGTGCGTGCTGCGCTACACGCTGATAAGGCGCGGTAGCTGGTCCACCGTTATCGCGTCACTCTATTCATTGCCGCAGCCGATCACTATGCCAGGGGCAAGTCTTGCTCCGCTCACGCGGCAAACGACGCCGCTGAAAGTAACGGCGCGCCTTCGGCGCGGAGGAAAACGATGCGTATCATCGCCCCGTGCAGCGCGCATTCACCGACGAAGGCACAGATTAATGGTACGCGTATTCACCGACGAAGGCACAGATTAATGGTACGCGGGTGCTTCGCCTCCCGAGTTTCCACGAAGCACCCTCCTGTGTGACGAGAATTTCTACGTCTATACGCATTCGGCCAGCCGTGGCCAAGGCGTCATGCAAGCTGCCTCTATCGACAACTGTGAAACACCTTGGACAACCTTCTTCCAAAGCACTTTTCTTCTCGCCGACACCTTGCCCACCCGCGCCTTGTGGTCCTCGCCACTAAATCTCTCTTGCCCGTTATTCCTCACCCGACGTTCTTCATCGTCTATCCCTCCGCGGGAAAGCGGCGATCTTCGAGGCGAGGAACAGATGCTGTTCGAGCTATTCGGACGGACCAGGGATAGGTTCGGGGAGAGATGTACGTCGAACCCCGCACCAGGATCGCTTTCGTTGATTCCTATTCCTAACACCTTCTTAGAACACGGGTCTGTTCTTTCCCCGCTTTTTCTTGAATGCGCGCAATGTGTGTCTATGAGAACGCGCACGCGATGCGCCCGCGGAGCTCGAAGTTTCCAGCAATCCGGATCCCGTGGGAACGAACGTACAGACAGTTGTGGGGAACGCTCGCGCAAAAGGTAAATTACCCTCTCTGAAAACCCAAAAACGAGAAGAAACGAAGAGACTAACGAGGTTCTGTAAGAAGATGGAAGCTTCGCGATTCGCGCAAGCAACGGCAAGCGTCTCGTACGTCGCCAGTGTGCGAGATTCCCAAGTCCCGCGCTTTGAGAGTGCGTGCGCACACCATTGGGCCGGCGACGCCCTGCCGATCACATTAGTCGAGCCGTCGTCATTGCCTAACCTGTTTCTCGGAAACGATGACATTTCTGGTTGCTCTCTGCGGCAGTTCCTGGAAACTGCTATAAAATGCAGGTATGGTCGGCGTCTCTCATAATGATATGGTGGTTTTGGGACGTTAAACCCCACATATCAATCAAAATGTAGGTATGGCGTTGATAAAAAATAACTCATACAGCGCGAGAGAGCCGTAAATCGTCAAAGAAGTCAGTGCCTCCGGGGCGGCTGTTCACTCAAAGGGAGCGGGATTGCTTGATAAACTGAAGCGTATTTTGATAAAAAATTGAATAATAAAAAAACCTCGAAGCCTCAAGAAACATGAACGTATAACCGAGAACACCTTACTTCTGGCTCGAAATTATGCCCTGGCCCCTGAGGAGCTGGTGTCGACTGGTCGATCCGAGTCATAAAGTTAGCGGCACGCTACTGAATCTTGTGAGAACACTTGGGAAAAAATCGCCATCCACGTCCTCCGTACAGATGGTTAACAAGCGAGGCTGAAGCTTGCGACACGAGTAATAATGACTAGGTTAATCCTGACGGTTAAATAAAGCTTTCTTCAAGTATCGGTTACCTCTCTCCGCAAATCATCATTACTTTTGCCGCCCGCGTGTTTCCTTCTTGATTTTAGAGGATCAGTCGCGAGTAGCGGGGCTCGCGCAGTCTCTGTGGCCCACAAGCGCGATAGGAGTGTTTACCTACATACGTGAGAGACGAATTTTATTTTCGCCCAGTCATATGCACCGTCGCCGTATAGACAAATCGTTTGAAACAATGCCGCAATTAAACTCATTTCGTTGCCGCGACCATAAGTTTTACACGACAATAAACTACGACAGTAGCTGTAATAATGCAATTAATTACGCTGCCGCATCGCGTTTCAAGACCAATGACAAGTTCGTGCTGGATACTTAAGAGAAACGTGCTTCGAAGGCTATACTCTCGTAAACCTGGCTTCCGTCTCTATTCCAGCCACCTGACGCCTGCGCTGTTCCCGAAGGCCGAAACTGAAAGCGTACACTTGGGAGATGCCGCGCCAAATTTTCTGGTTGCAGTTCTCATGCGCGTTTTCTCAAAATTCCTACTTGAATGCATGCGCGTATCACATGCGCACTCCGTATAAATACTTAGACCATGACGGACAGCAACGTTGCTTCAATACAGATCGCGACACGACAGCTTTGAGCTCAGCCGCTGTTATGTCCTTTACACCTTCGTTCAGATTTACTTGTGTTTAAAGTGTATCAAGGCAACAACTCGCGTACTCCTTTGTAATACGTTCGGGAATATTTTATAATAAACTATAGTCAAACAACGCGGGCTCAAATTCCTTAATCTATTCAACACTTTTCTATTAGTGCTTTGAGCAACCGTATTAATCAAACGAGAAGTAAAATACGTGACAGAAGAAGAAATAAAAATAAGTTTAGTGCGACTGTCATTGGCGAGATCATCACCAACTTTAATACTAAAGGTTTGTCGTGCCAGGAAGAGTGAAGCTATCGCAGTATTGTGCCACCGTGCACGAGGTATAAGTTGTATAAAACGTCAACAATACGAGCTTTACGCGAACAAATTGACTCACTATATAATGCTTAGGCTATATAGAACTTGCAAATGATTCTTCACATTCGTCGCACCTGAATTGTCGTACGTGACAACGTAAACCGATGACACGATGCTCCTACTCATCATTAGTTTTTCGACACTGAACCACCACCGGTAAAATGTTGGGTACAGAAACGAAGCGAAAAAGTAGTAAGGGTAGACTTTTTCGTTTTTTGACAGGCGAGCTGTTAGAAGTGTGTCGTCGTCCTTGTCGTTGCCCGTCGGGCGCAAAACGTGGACCGGTATCGCAAAATTGTGCCTTACCAGGTCGACCCGCAGTCGGGTATTGACCCCTGTTGCAACATCTGAGTATAACGCGCAGTTTAAGCCCGTCGTTTGCTAATTCACAGTAGCTGGTTGATGTGGCGTGATAATGACGCATAATTACTCACCCTACCTCAACACGAATTCACTTGCTCGATAAGCTGAGACCAAACTTGTTCACTCGAAAAACACAAAGCAGCAGCTAAAGACGCCCATAAATGGGAAAAAGCTGCACGTGCATGACTGCAATGTGTGCGGTAAAATGCAACGCCGCGCGTGTATACATACCCATAGCGTTTGTATTTACCACCCTGGGCAGACATACTTCTTCCACAACCCTTCCTTTCAAGAAGTGAATTAATTTAAAAAGCAAGGCGCCGTCCCATTCATGGCCTATCACCCTACGTTGGTTGTGCCAAGTTGAGAAACCGGCCAACCAACACGCGCGCAAAACAGCCGGAACTGCAGCAGAAGCATGACGAACGAATGCCATGTCGTGCATATCTTGTATAATTCCCGTTCAGGGAAGTTGCCTAGACGAGCGCAAGCGCCAAAAGCCAAGTAAGACGCAGCAGTTCGATCGTCAAGAAGCCGAGTGCATACAGGCATTAGGTTAGGTTAGGCCAACTATTCTCGCCCATGCATCAGCCGAGGGGCGTCAAAAATCGCCAAGGCGAATCATTCGCTTCGCATAATCATCTGCAGCGGTGTTAAACAGCTTCGATGGCCACTCCTTTCATCAATAATTTTTACAGCGGAGTTCTTATGCTTTTCGTTATGCCGGTATGCGTTCGCAAAAGCTGACATCGTTGGGAATGGTCTCTATACACCTTTCTAGCGTCAGCACCGCAATAACTTGGACAAAGTGAGGTATTCGGCTGATTGATTTATATGTGGGGTTTAACGTTCCAAAACTACCATATGATTATGAGAGACTGGGAGATGATTTAGACTCCAACCAAAAGTTTTGAAGAAACCCGACGTTTCGGAACCGACTTGGTTCCTTCCTCAGGGGTGACGCCGTAGTGGAGGGCTCCGGAAATTTAGACCACCTGGGGTTCTTTAACGTGCACCCAAATCTGAGCACACGGGCCTACAACATTTCCGCCTCCATCGGAAATGCAGCCGTCGCAGCCGGGATTCGAACACGCGACCTGCGGGTCAGCAGCCGAGTACCTTAACCACTAGACCACCGCGGTGGGGAGGTATTGGGCTAGTTAGTTTTTCATGATTTAAAAAACTGCGCTACAGTTGCTGCGAAATAGGAAGTACAAGCGCACGGCGTCCAATACGAAGAGAACGTGCAGACGCCGCACGTTCTCTTCATCCTCTTCTTTATCTTCTGCTTTGCCACACGTTCTCTTCGTCCTCTTCTTTATTTTCTGCTTCGCTCCTCTAACATGTGCGCCTGGCGCACCTTTTCCCGCTGTGTCTGACGTCGGATGCAGTGACTCGTATTGCTGAGAAGATGAATATGGAGAGGGAGAAAGTAGACAGAAGAAGAAAGATGAATAGAAAGAGAAGGAATCGGAAGAAGGAGTGAAAAGATAAAATGACAGAAGAAAATACACACAGTGAGAAAGGGAGAGAAAGAAACAGACAAAAAAAAAAGATCCGAAGAACAGAGAGTGCGATAGAAAGAGAGAAAAAACAAAGAAACAGAGAAACAAGTACAGCGTAGAAACAGAGATATAAAGAGATAGAAAGAAAGAAAAAGCTAAAAAGGGGAGTGAGGGAGAAAGAAAAAGTGCCTGACAGATGGAGAGAAATAAATAATAAGAAATGAAGACAATAAATATAAAAAAGAGAGAAAAAAGAGACGGAAGTAAACAAAAATAAGGAAGACCACCCAGCTCCGCAGTTTGTTCAGGCTTGGCACCACTATAGCGCGAAGCTGCCTTTTGGGTAGCAGTGCACCATGGGCGCTCCCAAAACTTCAGCTATCAAAGCGCGTTTGGGCTGACTCAGCAAAGTTTCACGCGACGACTAGTTAATACGCCAGTCATCGATTATTCTTCAATGTGTGGCGACCACATGCTGGGTCCCAATGTTCACTGAAAGGCATCGCTGTCGAAATTAATAATAGTTAAAAAAAAGTTACCGCTTCCGAATTAAGTGCGCTGCTGGACTCGCGGGAAAAACTGAAAATAAAAAGTTAATTTCACGTCTACCTGCTGCTGTAGCTATTACGTAACGTCGTCCAGGGCAGACCTCAATAAGTTAGATTAGCGCAGCGGTCAGTGACCACTACAATGATTGCACGTGTGACACGAATATAAATAGGCATACTGAAAGAAGCATTGAAGAAAACAAAAGCCCGTTAAACTAAGAAGGCTGACGAAATAGGTTGAGAAACTGGGGTTAGGTAAGCACGCATTCGTATCGGCTACATCACGTTAAATGGGAAACAAATGAGAAGACCATCCCCTATCGGGATAATGGGGGAAAGAGAAACTTGGCATGTACGTGCTTCCTTTATCTCTTTCTTTCGTTTCTTCTTTCTCTCTTTCTTTTTTCTTTCTTTGTATGGCACTGTGCAATGATGATGATGATGATGACTCCCGGAATAAGGAAAAAAACCACCCTGGGGGATCGGCCACGAGGTGTGTGGAAGTAGAGTTTATAAAACAAAAATAAAGAAATAACAAAAAAAAGAAGACAGACAGAGGAGAAAATAGGGCGATGAATATGCGAAAAAGATAATCTATAGAGAAAAAAATATATGTGATAATTTTGATGTATTTCAATGCAATGCTACTTGACGTTAAACATATGAACGAATTAATTGATATAGTTAGGGTGAATGGATAAATCAAAGGTGATAATTTAGATATACTAATATTATTAACAATATATTGTTTTCGATTCATTTGAATTAATAAATACAGCATCGTAAATGACTCTGTTGGAGTGCCCTATAGCGCTGACGCCCCTGGGAAGAGCAATACCAATGTAGAAAGCTCAAGGCCACTTTTTTTAAAAGGTACATGGTTTCAGAATTATTTGGCTTAAGTTTTGATATCTTCGACATTTCATAAAGAAGTCCTGGATCGTATCTGCTTCGTTAGACAAGTTACATTGGGGGAAAGGAACGAATGCTACTTCTTAACGTTTTCCTTCGTCCATGCCGAGAATTGGACCCCCAACCACGTGCTTCGCAGCGCAACACTCCTGTTGCCACAAGCGATATCGTCGGTCATTCAGAATACACTAAAATGCCACCCTTAAAAGCCCCAACGAATTGTGGTAACGTACAATTACAAGTTATTCGCAGAAAAGGTCAAATGTCCATTTCAGAAACGACTGATTGCTGTCTCAACCATGGTCGAGAGAGCATCATTTCATGAAAAACTGGAACACACGAATACGCACGTGACCAGCCCCTTTTTGATTATGATGATTTTTGGGGTTTAACGTCCCAAAACCACGACATGGTTACGAGAGACGCCGTAGTGGAGGGCTCCGGAAATTTCGACCACCTAGGGTTCTTTAACGTGCACCCAAATCTGAGCACACGGGCCTACAACATTTCCGCCTCCATCGGAAATGCAGCCGCTGCAGACGGGATTCGAAGCCGTGACCTGAGGGTCATCAGCCGAATACCTTAGCCATTAGAGCCGCGTATGTACCTTAGCCATTAGAGCCGAGTACTTTAGCCTTAGGGCCGCATATGTATATACACCACGTTTCTCGTCGCACATAGGCACTCAGCTTTTTTCGTGCATAATACCATCGCCATCACCAAGGTAAATCGCAGAAGTTTAAAAAAAAGTGACACCGATGTGAATAGAGCGAGGCTACGAAGAAGCTGTATCACATCGCAATCAGCGTTCGTAGGCCGTAGCTCCAAAACTGCGCCTTAAATACTCTCGTTCAATAAACAGTTCACACGCTGCTTCCTAGAAAGTGGTTTGCGTGACTTCGTCCGACCCGACGTGATACAGGAACGAGTGTCGATTGGGGCATGTAATGCGCAATAAGTGCATATGAGGTGTAGTGTCAAAAGCATGTCGGAATAGTACAGCTTGAACTAAGACTGTTGAAAGCAGAACAAATTTTGTGTACTTAGCGATGAAGTCACTCGAAACAAGTCTGCGAAAATTGTCCACTCCTCTATTTGGTGCTAGATAAGCCTTGTGTGTTATAGAGATGCTCAATGCCGCCATGTATTCCCCTCAGCCGCAGCAGTCGTCATAAGCAAGCGCATACCTACCATTGGCCAGCCGCCTTTGCTATTGACATATTCGACATCGCGATTGGCTGGATTCGCACTTACGAAAAGGTTTATGTAAACTACGTATATAGTTGTATAATTTTTTTTGAATGGCTACAAGTCAGTCAGTTGGTGACTGTATACCAGTATGTCGTTCAGTCGGTCAGTTTTTCAACATACGAGCCCTAGCGCGCCTCTACAAATATCTTACCTTGAAAGTTGTGTTTGCCATTAATTCGCCAGTAACTATACCGCTGGCACTATATCCGGCTTCAAGATTGGCTGAAACTTACACTTACCACTGCTTTTAGGTTATCCATGAATGCGGGTTCTGAGGCCCAATTACGAATTCATTTGCGAGTTATTTTCCCTGTTGGTCGACCTGCCAGTTTTGTGAGTGATAATTCTAGCATGAGGATTGGTTAAAATTTTCCTCTAGGAACCATTCTAGCATAATGTGTTTTTACGAACACGGGCCCTGGAACAAAGCCCACGAAGCTTCTAGTTTACATGTTCTTTTTTCATTTGCTTGATGCCTTGGAGAATGATGTGCTCATTGACAGGACTGCCTGAACTTTAACGAAAATTTTCAACGGAAGAGGTTTCCCGAGTATAGACCCCGACACGAACGGCGACATGCGAAGCTTGTAAACAATGCACGATCATAGAGTTCAGTGCCGGCGCAGTCTTTCCCACGGACGTGAGAACCACTCTAGACCTATACGGCGGCTTTTTATAAGCTGATCGGTTCGCACTCTGGGCGCATACACCTCTGAACTGATACCAAACAGACCGCGGTCGGCAGACACGAGAGCCTATACTTAGCCGCCATTACCACTGCGAGTTGTTTACCGAGAAAAGAAGCCAGAGGCGCAGATGAGCCGTGCACGCACAATCACCTTCTCTGAATTGACGTAGCACACGTTCTCGGTGTCCTATCTTCTCACGTACCAGCAGAAAGAAGAAAAAAGAAAATAAACTCGCGCCGACATCCCAAGAGCTGCAGTGAGTCCGCCGCGCCTGATACTGCACACACAATATATAGCCAAGCCTCGGTGGCACTTCGCCAGAGGACAACTCTGGGCGGCGTCAGGACTTAACCACGGCGAGATCGTTTCCCGTGAGAGTTTCTCACAATCTCCAAGAGAACGGAGCAACCGGAGGAGTCTAATGGAGAGCGCCCGTCATATATGGGTATAGAGAAAATGACGACGATGGTCCAAGAAAGGCTGTAAAAAAAAAGGCGTGTCTCGTGTAGCGTCAGCGTCGTTGAAAAAGTTTGCTTTACGCGATGATGTGTCACTCGAGTAGGCGGTGTATGCTGCATCGGGGGCGAAGCTACTGAGAACTTTGATCACGAGGGCGCGTTGGTGAGAGCCGGCGTGCGTGCTATCTAGAAGACATCAGGTGCATCAGGAGACGGTGGTCGCATACGTGCCATACTCTCACCGCTTACCTCGCTTTGACACGACAGATAGCCCACAAACTGCTCTGCTCCCTAGTGCGGCTAAAGAAGCTTAAACCATCGTTTTGTAGAGTTACGCCAGATCGCATCCAAAAGAGTTAGCTTCTAGCCTTATTTCGTATATTACAATTTGTTGCTAGTGCATTCACTTCTTCGCCCTTGCGACAAAACTGTGATATTTTTATCCTCCAATTGTTTCACTTCATTGCTTTTTCTCCTCCTCAGGAGTGCCAGATACTTCAGGTGTGACCTTGCCCGCTTCACGTACCTCTTCTATCGTAGGTGAATCGCTCCACGCACCATGTCCACCTATGGCTAAGTCCGGGCGCCATTCCTGCCTGTGGCGTGTTGCATACTATACTAGCTTCCCGAGGAGTCCGGACAAGACGTCTCGCCTTTCCTGCCTATGACGCGTTGTATACTATACTAGTTTCCCGAGGAGTCCGGCCAAGACATCTAACTTGCAGCTCGCTGCACGAGAGATGTTTTTTGTACCAGTAAAGTTACCCAAAAAAATACTGAACGCCGTCTGGGTCAGCCTGTAAAGTTCGCGTCTTACCCGAGCGATGGAAAGCTACGAACTCCAAAAAATACAGCGGCGCCCGAACCTTACAATGTCGATAAACTGAACTATTACAAAAATATTCAAATAGATTTGAGAGCATGTCAAACAGCCTACGAGAGAAGCGAATGACGCGCGATTCGCTACAGTGAACAGAGACAGAAAGGACGCAATTAGTGTCAATCAGTGTTGCTGGGAATTGAACTAAGAGCCGCTGGGTGAAAAGCTGTGCGGGGGTAGGGGAAGTAGTCGTAAGAGAAGTCGGCTTCGGGACTTGTCGGAGCAGAGCTAAAACTAACTTGCATGCAATCACTTAGCCTAAAGTAGGTTACGTTAATTAATTTATTCTGCTTTGTTTGTTACACACGTCTGACCGACGGAGGCCGAGTCACCAAGACAGTCAAAATAAGGAGGTTGAACGCGGGGACGGGTTTAGCTCTTATCCGGTCCCTGGCATCCGCTCATGTGGCCGTCAAGCGTGAAAAGACTTCCGCGATAGGCTTATGGTCGTGCTCCTGTGTACGCGCACTTTGAAAAACAAGTGTACCACATGCTCACTCTGTTTCCTGTGCCCTGATATGTAGATTGTGGGAGTGGCATTATATTGCTCGACAGCCTTTCAAATCCTCTGTGTACGTTACTGTATAAAAGGATATATTTTTCTTCATGTGTGAGGAAGGAGCGGGGCAGGAAAGATAGTGAAGAGATTTTGTTTGTGTACATAGTGTGTCCACCTCGGTGGAACAGTGGCTAGGGCGTTCGGCTGCCGACTCGAAGGTCGCCGTTTTGATCACGGCGGTCGCTTTTCGATAGAGGTAAATTGGCCCGAGTACTGTGCGATGTAAGTGCACATCAAAGAACGTCCGATGGTCGAAATTTCCGGAGTTCCCCACTACGGCGTCTCTCATAACCATATCGTGGCTTTGGGTTGTAAAAACTGGCACATATTATTATTACAAAGTGTGTGGAACTGACAGAGGGAGACAGTTCCTGAAGGCTTGAGATGCTAACGTGGCCAGATCCGGAATATAGAATAAAATACATGCTCACACCTTTAAAAAAGATATATATATATATATATATATATATATATATATATATATATATATATATATATATATATATATATATATATATATATATATATATATATATATATTTATATATAGAAGAAATCTTGATATTTTTGACGTACCAAAATTATGACCTCATGCCGACGCACGCAATCGTATCTTTGACCAGCTGGGACTCTCTAACGAACACCAAAATCGGCGTTTTCATTTCTCCGCCATAAATATATGCTGCCACCGCAAAGCGTAACTAAAACCATTACCTTGATCACCGTAGCACATGCTTTGAAAAGCCATGTCCACCAGTCGTTGCCAGCAGCGGATTACTCTCATTTTTTTTTACCATATATAACTCGTCGAACTGTGTGCTGCAGTACACGCATGGTGTTCCTGACACTTCAGACCTCTGGGTGCTAAACATGAGAAGCTGATTTCGTAAACTTTCTCTTTTGTAAAAGCGTCTTCCCAGCCGGCTTCGCTAATGTCTCACATTGTGACTGGCTCAAACACGCTTTTACGAAAAATTTTAGCGCATGAATTTTTGTGAATAGGGGCCGAAGTGCTATCGCACCAGTGGCGAGTAGTTTTTTTTTTCGTCCCGGATCATTTCCATTTGTCGCATAATTATTATAAATAAATTAAAAACGCACACAACGCTCCTTAGATGTTTTCCTGTACCTCGCCATCATCTGTCGGCTTCATACGGTCGCGCCTAACGAAACGTGGTACCTTCGATTCGTTCTACTCTTTTCTCTTCGCAATACCTAAGGGAATTGAGAAATTTCGAACGGTCACAAAAACTCTTAAAACAGCCTGCGTATTCCCCCATGGTGGTTACCAACACTACACACATGTAGGTCGACCTCGCCAGTAGGCTGAAGTGTGCATGATAGCTGCGGTGCAAGAACAATAAATATGCACCAGCTCTTGGTCAACTGCAACTATGCAAGCCTTACCCAAAAATAACTGCAAACGGTCTTGGTGAAAAAGCGAACGAGATAGTCAGTAGTCATGTGAGAAAAATCGTATCGGCAATCACCGTTGCTCCGTAATGATGAAAAACTGAGAGCGCATTTCGCATGTTAATTCGAACGATACTACTACTACTACTACTACTACTACTACTACTACTACTACTACTACTACTACTACTACTACTACTACTACTACTACTACTACTACTACTACTACTATTACTATTACTACTACTACTACGACTACTACAACTATACTACTACTACTACTACTACTACTACTACTACTACTACTACTACTACTACTGATGATGATGATGATGATGATGATGATAAGACCTGGGATTTCACGTGCCAAAACCATTAGATTATGAGGCACACCGTAGTAGGAATTAGAAAATTTCGAACATATGGTGCTCTTTAACATGCTCAGTGCCCGTGACCTTCGGGTCAGTAGCCAAGCCCCATAGCCACTACCCCGCAGCGGCGAACTGTAAATTCGAACTTGGGCAGACAAGGATAATGGATGCGATCCATCCACATCAATAAAGCCGTGTCCGAAGGAGCGCTTGTAATGTCCAATACATTGTGGCAGTAACAGGGTACCCGTGCCCAGAAAGGCGATGTTGTGTTTTTTTTTTTTCTTAACATCTGTTGTGCACGTACGGCCGCTCAGCATGAGGGCAAGCGAGAACGAGTCGTATTCAGCTCCAGAAAGCTTTAACATGATGTGGAAGTACCCTAGCCAATAATTGCGCTCAGCAGCTACGTCCGACATGAAAGCACCGTACGCTAATTATGTGGCCCTGTGTGTGCCGCATCTGCATCTCGAGTAACAAGATAGAGAGACAAAAAAGAAGAAGAAGAACGGAGAGAAATGCAAAGTAGGATATCCGTGCGAGATAAGAATAATAATAACAAAGCATCCCCCGCTGCTCGGTGAAACGACATGGGAGAACATCGCGAACAGTTAAAACCTCTTAGCGGCTGCTTTCTCGAACAATAGTAAAAAAAAAAGGTTATTTAAATCCTTGTAACATTTCCGAATTTGCATAATGCGCCGTCTGAGAGCACGAAGACTTTATTCATACAGTGCGTTACCACGTCGTCTTTCCCGCGTAATCTTCTGTGAGATTTTGGTCGGATGCTCCCATTCCCTTGCATTTAATGGCCGAGCGTTACTGCACGTATAATACGCATGCACAAGGCGAAAGTGAGAAATATGTATTTCCTCATTCTCAAAAAGGGATTTTCGGTACTGGATTACAAAAAAAAAAGAGGAGGTGGCGGCGAATTTTTTGGCGATAAGCTTGGTGAGATAGTATAATGAACTTTGATACATTTCTAGCGATTACGCGAAATACAAAAAAAAAAGAGCACGCAGACACATAGAGTAAAATGGACGATAAGAATGCTTATTGTCCCTTTTACTAGTAAATTGCTTCATCGTGTCCGCATGATTTTTTTTCTATTTCGCCTAAGCGCTGAAAATGCATCAAAGTTCTCGCGATGGTCATCTTCCTACGCCTATCTTTCAGACCCTATCTACCCAGTTATAAAAAAAGTCAAAACTAAAATAACGAAGTGATATCAAGACAATCAGGCGCGCGTTAAGATTTTTTGGTCTGCTAAAAGCGCAGCCCACTAGCTTTCCAGAGGCAACTTCACGCTATGTTGTCTCATCTTGCCATTATTTCCTTATTTACTTTCACCCCATAATCACCAATACAGAACGAACAGAGTGGTATTTGTGTTTAAAATACATTACTGGTGGCGAGACGGCACCACGTATAGACACATTTGTCGCAGTGTCATCAGAGAATGATATCGAGGAGAATAAACAGAAGGAAATGACGAGTTTGTTGGTAATTGAAACTCTAAGAATGAGGGGAAGGAAAGCCACTGATCTGAAAACATAATGGAAAGAAATGGACCAGCATCATCTGGGCATAAAGTATGGGTTGAACAATGGAATTAAAATGTCGCAGGTTGCCTTTTCTTATACATCTCCCAAAACACATTTTTTTAAACAAAGACAATAAAGACTACAAAAAAAATCTGTGCGAATACCTCTAGCAGCATGAGTAGTAAGGAAAATTACTGCTCGCTAAAGTACTGAATGAAGCCTTTAATTCACAAAATGAAGAGGCGAGCACAGAAGAAGCGTTCTAAAAGAGAAAAAAAAGAAAGAACGAAAAAAGAAAGAAAGAAAGAAAGAAGGAAAGAAAGTAAGAAACTGAAAGAACGAACTCTGGACACAACCCCATTACAAAAGTGGTCGGGCCCTCCATGTCGTCACCTTAGTCGCGTACAGTTAGGTCAACGTCAGGTCAACGCGAAACAAGGAAGGCATTTGTACAGGCTAAGGAAGTGGTTAAGCGGGTGACTCATTTCGTGCGCTACGCTCTAAGGCGGTGAAAATGACCGGAAGGGGAGCTATACTTTAAAAAGTAAGCGCCTCCTATATATAAGGTGCAAAGTGTGATATTAATGCGATAGCATATTAGAGGTCGATTGCAACCCTTTGGGCCATACCAAACAGGAAATACGGCCCGATCCCGAAGGCGCCTTTAATATTATGCTCTAGTTACACGAGAAACGCATGCGACGACGGACGCTCCCAACATTGGTAACGTTTGGCGTGAAATAGGCATGCTTGCGATTGCGCCACACTGTACTGGCCTGCTAATGCACATAAGGTCGAAACATAGAAGTGAATGGTACACGCGTATCACGCTAAGAAGCCCAAATTTTAACACTGAAATGCCCACAGTTAACTTGAGATAACAATGCCCAGTTTCATAGAATACCTTGTAGTTAGCGCCTATAGTTCGTAGGAATCGCGTTTTTGGTCCCGATATGGACCAAAGACTGCATTTGTAATAATAATAATTGTTGTGTTTTATCGTCTCAAAATCACCATATGATTATGAGAGACGCCGCAGTGGAGGGCTCCGGAAATGCCGACTACCTGGACTTCTTAAACGTGCACTTAAATCTAAGCACACAGACTTCACACTTTTTCGCCTCCTTTAAAAATGCAGCCGCTGCAGCCGGTATACGACCTTCTGGTTAGCAGTCGAGCGCCTTAACCTGTAGGCCACCGCGGCGGGGATTATTTCTCACTTTCTTCACTTATTTGTAATGTTGCTGTGCGCATGAGCCACTGTTCCACGCCTTGCACTGACTAGAGATCGGCCGAACGCTGAAATATTGTTTTTTTACGTATCGTTACCACGGACGCATGCAACCTACAACCACCTTCATGGTAATAAGGGCTGCAGCGCGAGCACGAAGGTGCTAAAAGAAACAGACGAAAGGCGAGGCACGGCAGGCAAAGAGGACAACATGAGCGCTGCGCTCGTGTTGTCCTCTTTGCCTGCCGTGCCTCGCCTTTCGTCTGTTTCTTTTAGCACCTTCGTGCTCGCGCTGCAGCCCTTATTACCATGAATTCAAACCAACTAGCCCAAATAGCCATTCTACAACCATATGTAGCTTCACCGCAAAAGTGCAATCTTGCTCAAGACGTGCGAATAAGCGGCCGGCATGACACCCGCGACAAGCAGACGAGAACGTGAATGGAACATCGCGTCCTGTTAGCCTCCTTCACGCGCAACGACTGGGAAGTTCACTGCCCAGCCGTCGAACATTATTAATCGCGGACCGATGTGGAGGCATAGAGATCAAGCGGCCGTGGTAGAGCTCTGCTCCCTGTGGTAGCATATATGGGCACAGTACTAAAACGAAAGCCTATTACTGCTTAGCGAGTTCACGTTTCGCATATTGCGCACGGTAAAGTATATATAATGCTGCTAGAGACAGCCTCAAACGTTGCTTACGCATAACGCCATCCGTTGCGCATGTACAGCTTTGCGTACATCCAGCTATAAATTGTAAGTGTATAGCTTTTGTACGGCGTCCCGTCGACGCGTGTTCCGTGCGTAAAAACGCCCCGTTTAGAATAGACAGCGTGCGCAGAACCTCTGCTCATTAGAGCTACATGCGAAGCGCAGAATTCTTTTGCACGTAAGGCTGTTACACGCGCAACGTACGCGGTATGCTAAAGCTCGCGAATGGTGCACATCAATGTACCACACCAATTAAAAGGCGTGATGCATTCGAAATTTTCATCAGTGCACATATACCAGGTAAGAAACGATCCGCGAAAAGGTGGGGTTCTTACGTGACACGGAGCCAGCCCTGTCCACCTAGAAGATTGTCGCCGTCAGGGTAATGAAGATGTGCTTGCGCTGTAATGGTGTGGGAGAACCGGTTCCAAAACGAGTAACAAATGAATGCGTATACTATGTGCCCATTCCACGCGTGCGCGCGCGCTCAAAGAGAGAATATAACACGCGGATAGAGAAGTGGGCTGTGAGCATCTCGACCACAATTTATGGTTCTATAAGAGCCGACTTCTAGAGTCGTTCTCACAGAAGCATCTCACGCAAGATATACGGGTAACTTCAGCCAATCATGAGGCTGGACATATCATTAGCTAAGACATTCAATGGCAAGGAATACTTACAAAAAAAATTGTTCATTCGGTCCCAGAAGCTGAGGGCAGTTCATATCTTATTCAGGACATCTTCCTTTCGATAAGAGGCATTCTCCCTGCTGTGGGCCGGCCGTCGTTTCCATGGCGACATCGGGCAGATTCGTTATGAAGAGCTGCCATTGGTTGATCGAGATTTAGTATTCAGGCAGGATGTTTCCCTCAGTGTGCTTCTTTCTAGTATTCTGCGTAAACTAACTGACAAATGACGCGAGTAACTAAAGAAGACGGCCGCGCAGTGCACTGCATGGAATGAAACGCTATACGCAGGCGGAGTGCCACCCACACCGCCGAATTTCCAGAAACAGAGGCCATACTTTAAAGGAGGCCGCGAGCAAGGTTATAATCAAGTTCGCAATATCCGTGTTCACACAATGCCATCATATAAAAGTTATTTCGGTAATACATTAGTGGGAATCACTTTCCTTTTGAAAGTTGGTTTTGAGATTTCAAAGAAAAAAAAAGTGCGTTCAGCACAGCCAGCGTCATGCTCGTCGGCCCGCCAATGTGACCCTTGATTTTTTTCCCGCGGGCGAATTCGGTGAATAGCCAGGGGATCACTTCGCCGCCCACGACTGAGGTACCAAAACATCAGCACACTGAAAATAAACAGAAATACAGTTTTAAAGGCCGTCATTAAGGCCTTCAACGTTGCCGTTTTGTGCATGTAATTACTACTAAACAAGGAGTGGCTCGGTAAACTTGTACGCTTGAATACGACCGAATTGAATAACGCCTAATGCGCCAACTAATGTATTGGACTTTGTTGACCTTATTTTACAACACGACACACATAACTGAGAAATAATTCATTCAATAGCCCAAAATATAGCAGCCGTGAACGAATAGAAAATAAAATATTATAAAGTGCACAGTGAAGAACGCTCCATACGCCCACATCATTCCGATTTTACACTAATGAAAAAGCTGTGTATGTCTGCGTATGAGAACCACAACATATCGGTTTCATTCTCAAAGGAATGTACAGCGCACACCCATATCTTGTTTCGTAAACAACCGCCCACTTCGTGAGAAAACACCCGGCCGCCTTCCTGGCACACGGAGATGCCCGGCCTGATGGCTGTCGAACAAGATATAAACGTTTCAGAAGCAACAAAAACTATGTCGCAACAGCACGCGACAAAATTCCATCTCGCACACGTGCGGCTGCGCAAAAGCAGGGTTAAGTGCGGCGCACGCCGAAAAAGAAGTCCCAGAGGGCATTACTCTAATGCCCGGCGGATCGGTTACCATAGAAAATATATAGAGCGTTAGATGTTCGGCGTATGTATATCGATAACATCGCCATCGCAATTAACGAGACATCAGCGTTTCTTTCGCTACTACGCGACTCATTTTGTGCAATCGGGCACTTTGTGTGACCGCACGCACTTGACGTTGCTCGCTGACACGAGCGACAACAGTCCATTCATGAAGTTATAGTCCATTAAGTTTCTTTTCTCGTCGCGCACGCTCATATGAAAAGCTTGATGACGAAGACTGAATATTGCTAATTCAATGGCGATGCAGAACAAGATGCGTGGGAAGCGCATTCACTGCATGAAGACGAGCACTAATGGTTTTCCAGAGGTTTCTAGGAAAGCTATCGAATTTAATTTTTGTTGCGAACCTGTATACTCTAGGGTAAGCGGGGGTATTTCGTTTGATTAGCCCTCGGATGCCCTTTTCCGACCTTGCTCAGCGCTTTTATTATATTCTTACTTTAGTTTATCCATGCAACGTGGTACAACATTTTTATGTCACATATCTTACCACGATAGCGTCAACGAGCACGTGCCGAAGACGTCGTCGGCGCTGTCTCGTAGCAGAAAAGTCTGATGAATGCCAGTAATAAAACAAATTTGGGTGCCATCCAGAAATGAACTAGGCATTCCTGAGGGTGATCAAGCATTTTACCAAAGAGTCTCGCCAGTGCTTGAAAATGCACTCATCATGTGAATGGGGACTGATAATGTTCAAGCGTTTCCCTCTTAGAGGTATACCTCTAAGGGGATGCTTTTATATTAATATTAAAACAGCGTGGCTTATTTATTTTAGTTAACATGAGGTTAGAATCGGAAATGTTTTACCATTTTTTCCCTCTGCTGTAGTCGTCAATGTATGTAACTTTTATACGAAAAAAGAAAAGGTGTGACCGCTGTCCTCCAATGGCACCAAAGCTGTACACACACACACACACACACACACACACACACACACACACACACACACACACACACACACACACACACACACACACACACACACACACATATATATATATATATATATATATATATATATATATATATATATATATATATATATATATATATCCTGCGTCCACCAAACCAAGGCTATATTACGATTAATAAATTTCAAGACTTTACATTCGCTCTTCCCAGCAATTTCTAGCACAGATAGCGATCTTTCGCAACGCTATAGTTCACCTGTCGCGGCCTTTGGTAGCGCGATGTCGAAACAAATTATCGTATAACACACTTTCAGCAATGCACGTGTGGTCACGCGGATGGGCGCATGCGCAACATGCGATTTTTGGAATGCCCGTGACGCGGCACCTTCTAGCTTAGCATGCGTGGCACCCTATTTATGCGAGCTTAAGTGTTTTTTTCTGAAAGGGACTTTGCATGTCATTCATGTGACCTTATATATAAATCTATCTGATAACGGAATAGTCCCGCCATACATAAAAAATGCCTGTTTTTTTGTCTTCCTATCACTTAAAATAATCGTCATCTACTCGCGTGATTATCCTTGCAGTATCAACGCGGCACCAGACTTTTATGTGAACAAGGCTTCCATATGGAATGCGAAACGCGTTTTTTTTAGCATTTCAAGCCTTTTTCATTTTGGTCGGTGTTCATTAATTTCGTTTTCACCACTCCATGTATACCCTCTCTCTCTAAAACACACGCGCGCGTGACACAGGAGTATGTGTGTTACTGTGTTATTCTGTTTGGGGATTGATTGATTTGTGGGGTTTAACGTCCCAAAAGCACCATTTGATTATGAGAGACGCCGTAGTGGAGGGCTCCGGAAATTTCGACCACCTGGGGTTCTTTAACGTGCGCCCAAATCTGAGCACACGGGCCTACAACATTTCCGCCTCCATCGGAAATGCAGCCGCCGCAGCCGGGAATCGAACCCGCGACCTGCGGGTCAGCAGCCGAGTACCTTAGCCACTAGACCACCGCGGCGGGGTTCTGTTTGGGGATTCCTGACTTAATTGTTACGGCAAGCCTCCATAGGACCCCACAACTGTCCGCCGACAGTATACAATGATCTCCTATAAGAGAGTCTGTGTGTCTCTCTAAAGAGAGTCATAGACGTGGCAACTCACGACTCGTAAAAGGAGTGACATGACTCATTTCTTTTTTTTTTTATTTGCCTCATCTGTTGTACTTCTGAGTGACGAACAGAACACGCTCTATCAGCGTGGAATAGCATTTCTAGTATAAAAGGGGCAATCGCGAAGTTTAAGAAAACGAAAAGCAAGAAAGCCAGATGATATTTTTTTGCAGTACATAGAGAATGCCCATATAAGACCTATCTAGGGGTATAGAGGGCGTCATGACATCTTGCGGATAATTAGAAAATAAAAAGATTGCGTCCACTGTTTCATTTTTGTTTTTTAACCACGCCAATCGTCTCGCGTGACGCATGCGGAAGATAGGTGGCACGAGGGTCGTCTGTTGATTAACTATCTTTAACCACTTTCTGCTCACTGCTGCTGCTAATCTATACAAGTGAAACATTAAGCTTGACTTCAGGGATGCTTACATGAAATCGTAAATTTGGCAAATACGTTATCCTTGGCCGCTGGAGCAACCCTTAATATGTCTCTAAGCTTTCTCGACAGTGCACATGTTAAATAAAACTTAATTGACATGAAGCTCACGGGTTCACCCAAAATATTCGAACTACCCCGAATTCTTATCACCAGAAATCATGAAAAAATTGGTGCGTGACAAAAGAAAGCTGGCGTACGTTTTCATTAATTGCTTCTCAAGGCCTCAGCAACGTCATAAAGTGCTCTAAATGATTGACAGTAAATGTTTTAGACGTTAATGACCATATACGTACCCGTAAACATACGACACGTGCGTGTAATTATTTACCACATGTGTTGGTGGTACCTGTGACAAACAATAGCTCATTGGTAATCTTTGTACCCTTTTCCGTACGGCAACAAAGTACTGCGGCCAAAGTGACTTCAGGAGCACCATGCATGCGATAGATGAAGGTCAGAAAATTTTAGAACCGCTGTCCTTTGTTCTCGTTATTTTCTTGTCGCGCTAATGCTGGGGATACTTTTCAGCATATTTAAGGCCATACCCACTAAATTGAGAGGTTCGCTGGAAAGTCGTGAGTGTCGCCTGCAGATCGGATAGTTGACAGGTGCGCGTGTCCTCATCAATTGTGCATGGAAGAGTGGCAGCTTGTGCTAGTTGGTATATGGCATGACGATAGTTATAGCGCGAGAACAAAACGACGACACAGAGACAAGAAGGTGTCTTTCGTGTCCTTCTTGTCTCTGTGTCGTCGTTTCGTTCTCACGCTATAACTATCGTCAATTGTGCATGGTTACGATGCGAGGCCTAGCTTAACGACCATCCGCCTCCTCCTATTTCGTTCGTCGTCACTCTTCCATAAGCTGTCTGACTGCGAGCACATGGCATGCACCCACGTGGCAGGCCTGTTTAAACACAGTACAACGACGCTGCCTCTAGCACAGCAGCACACGTCGACTCATAAGGGTAATAAGAAACAGATCGCGACGCCAACGCCACCTAATATGAACGCGAAGGCACACGAAGGGGAATTAAGGCTTCCAAGATTCGCGCGCACGATCTCGGAGGCTACGGCGCGGGGCGCATGCCCGCGCTGGGGTTCGTGCGCCCGGGCGTGATGGCCGCGTCTTCCGCGACAGCGCGGCAACACCTGTGCATACCTGCGCGTTAGCGCACGCTCTTATCAAACGGCGCAAGCGACAATCAGTTCGCGTTAAGCATACTCCATAACATTGCCGGCTAATGGTGCTTGGCCGGGACTAGAGACCAATTCGTATCACTCCACAATCCGTAGGAGCCATGATAGTATTATTATTACTACCGAGGTTCTAGTAGCGCCGTCATATCATCGTGATACTATATCGCCATGATAGTATCACCAGTCGAGTACCTCATCAAGCTTTTACCGCAAATATACATACAGGTTTTGTTGGTCGACAAGCCGTATCGACTGCTGTGTAAACATAACTTGCATGTGACGTCAATTCCTCTCTTTCGTCCGCCATTACCAGCACATACGTCTCAGTGACCACGCCATTTTAAGTTCGTGCAGTGGATCACTTGGTATAGTGCACGCGTTTTGATCGTTTGCCTTGTGCGCATGACGAAGCAGAATCGTTCAGGACATCCTGCACCCAGCAGCGAAGCAGTGTTGAATGGAGAACTCGGATCCTCCGTGTCTGTAGGGTGCGAGTCCTCGATGTCATACGTAATGGGTGAAACAGCTTCGCACGAGATTTGGAAACATACCTTGCCTAATATGAAGTGACGTACTTTCAAGTTATGCATAGGCTCAATTTACAAAAAAAAATTCGTTTTCGGATGAAAAAAAAAAAACTGGACGTGTATTTTGGACTGAAAAATAGGACAGTAGCTGGACCGTAATCCTAGAAAGCTCACATGGTAGCACTAGCGCAATAGACAGCCTGCGTTGGTATCAGTGACTCTGAAGTGATTTAAGTCCATAACGCGTATAATGCATTCGTGATTTCTGCCGCTGTGGTAATGACATCCCTTCCGGCGAGCACTGAGAGGTGGCGTGAACAAGAAATACGACTCATGCCCGGCGCGAGACGCGAGCCCAGAAGCCATTTGACCATCCGTCCATCGGGGAAAGGACACAAGCCGTCGTGCACCGCGGTTGGACGCCCGGCGAAAGCCACGGGGAGGTCAGCGCACTGTCATACAGGAAGGGGACACGGACGATCAAAGAAGCGCCGCGAGTGTCGAGGCAACCGGGAGCAACAGGCGTCGTCGACCGCCGCGGTGGAACACGCGCGCTCTCACTGCGTCGTCCATTAGCGGCCGCGCAAAATAGGAAAAAAAGTAAACGTCGCGAAACAAAACAAGACGCGCGGAGACGACACGCCAAATGGAGCAAGCAGGTCTAGACGGAAGGCCGGTGGCATCCGAGGACTGCCGGCAGCTCACGCGTCGGCGGCTTGGATCACAAGAGGGGGCCGCGCCGAGCGAGGTTCTGTCATTACCGAGCCAAGAAGGCGTCACAGTGACGTCAGGCAGCGCTGTGGAGGACGGTGTGCACCTTCCCTTCGGCCAGTCGCTGCCTTACCGGTCGGTGATGGCCTTGCTTGCAGCCGACTGCATTTAGTCGCACGGCACACGGTTACCCGCCGGCCAAGAGTTCGCTTGCTGCCGCCTTTATCTCTGTGAGCAGATGCACCACCACCATGTCTTAGCTAGACGCAGCTGTAACACACTGTAGCCCGCGTTCTGCTGTTTTCCTCCCGGCCTATGCGACGACCAAACGCCGTCGGTTCCCTTTGAGCCTAGCGCTTATGCCGCGCTGTCACTCACGGCAACGGTTGATCACCGCGTGGCAGCTCCGAGAGACATCGTGTCTGTACTAGATACAGTAACACTCATTCGTAGTACATGCTACGCGCAGCTAGTTGTCGTGTCACGTTAGTCGGACAGAAGTGTCGTGGGCCGTCTCGCACTATGCACTTCCTGGATACGCGCCGAAGTCACGATTCCCGCCTGATTACCCCGACTGCGTGCAGTGCCCGCAAATCCTCCGGCTAACGCGGAGCAGAAGAGCCCGAAACGGCCATTCACTGACCCCCCATCGAATTGTCATGTGACGATAATCCGCGCCAAAGCTTCTTTCGTGCATCCCAAGTATAGATGACCCGACCACGTCGCGAAGTGACACAGCTGTGGTTGGCAGAAGCCCGGCGTATATATATATTCGGAGCGGGACTTCCCGGGAAAAGCATTTACTCCATCGCGGGGAAGTAGCGCTTAACCGTGTTCTCGTGAAGCGCCTGGTGGAGCAAACTTGCGTGACCTGAAAGTCAGTTTTTGTTATTATTATTAATACAGACTTCCTCCCTGCTTCGCTAGCCGGACACGTTACGTAATGTTCAGCGACAACTGGCCACAAGCGATCAAGCGAAGGACGCTTACGAAAAAGCCCGCAACGAATGCATAAAAACAGTGTTATGACGATCACGGCAATAACTAGCCACGACAAAGATTAAACAACCGGAATACATAAAACCCAACACTAAAGTGCAGTCGCTACTACACCATATATCGCTATCGAACATCATGTGCAACAAAATGAAATTAAAACGCGCGCCAAAAGAAAAAGATGCTAGCGCTATGACGAGAAGTACGGAGGACATCACTGTTAAAATGCAGGTTTCTTGTGCATGACATTCTGCATGCATGTAGACTAATTCTGCCTTACAAGTGCAAATGCCTTACAAGTGTAACTGCGTATAGCAAATGGTCTGTTATGCCTGCTACTTTCTCTATTTCCCGCTTTGTCTCTTTCTTTCTCACATGCACACTCAAGCATAGACACATATACAGAAATACGCATAGAGAGAAACACCACGCAAACGCAGACATTAACAACCTAGGGTGCTATTCTGGACATTGTCGAATTCCCCCATGTTGTCAGATTCCGCCATTTATCGATGCGCCATTGATCGAATTTTCATACTTTTGGCTCTGGTTGGCTTCGCGTGGCTTAAAGTCGCTTTGTCACGAAACTACAATCAGCAAATATTCAGCAGTTACACTTCACTACTATAACCTTTTAGACTCGCCATTTCAAATCGGCGCATGAAGTTTATGACCGTCTGTTCTTTCATTCGAAACAGACCCCAAACACACCAGTAAACGAAGCCACAATTGCGTTTGAGGTCCGCAAGTACGAAGACTAGGCAAATGTGTGTACTGCCCATCATTGCCATGGTCGCTGAACAGTCGCAGCGCCATGCAGAGTAGCCTCTAGTTTATTTTAGGAAACTCTATGGCTCAGCACGCTCACCTTCCCAGTGCCTGCTCGTCCCGGCTTTCACACTTCGTACTCCGCGGCAGCGGGAACCAGAATGCCTTGTACGACTTCCGGCTCTTACTAAATAGTACGTCATACGTAGGCAGCGCGCTCGGTCGGCTTTAGGTTTCGGTATGGTGCCTTTTTGCTTATTATAAGTTACATTCAAATTTGCTGAGCATTTCAGTTTTTGGGCGCTTAAGAAGAGTGTCTCAGGAACATAGAAGCACCATTGCCCTGAAATAGTAAAAAAAAAAAAATCGCCGGAGTTGGCCTTTAAATGGAAAAGCTAAAAAAAGTGCGGAAAAGAAGATAGGTGGCGACGGCGCCTTGGAGTTATCGAAACGGCTAGCTATGACGTCATAGATTCTAGTGAAGTTGCAAATGTCTGGTTAATCGCTTATCGCGAAAACTGGGCTAGATTCAGTACTAAAGGAGTCATAAAGTGAGTATGGCGAGTTTCGGGAGCTTTCATAGAGGAGTTTATATAAGACACATACACGCCGCCATCTTGGGCTATTAAACGAATGTTTTGCTTTTTGTCTATATCGCGACGTGAACTCATAAGGTCATGAAACATCGAATACAACAACCCATCCATTTTTATGCGTATGTGCAAGGCGTATCACTGTTCGTTTACTTTTTGAAGCCCTTTCATTTCTTTTTATCAGTGGCACGTACAGTGCTTGTTGGTGTCTCGTACGCTAGCATTGTGCATCAGTCTGGACTCTTCGTATGTTACCACGCCACACTTTAAGCATGCGTAACAAACTGGTTCACTGTCAAAATTCTTTGACGCACAAGTGCTGCTATGATGCAGTCGAGCTCGCGGCGCATCACCACAGTCCATTTGATGTTTGAAGAGCCCACCGCACGGTAAGTATGGCGGAATATTCTATCACTAACAAGTAGCAGCTACAGGATTTGACGTTTTAGTTCTGAGGACCGTTGAATATGAATTTGCGCAATGAAAGCCAGATGACGAGAGCACTATAAGCATGTTAATTTGCGTAGAAGTGGGTTGCGTAGAAGTGGCCGGATCTATAAGGTCCACGTTACAGGTCTTGCGTGGACTTTACGCAGAAAACAGAACTGATCACTGATAATTGATATGTAACTTGTTTTCAAGTCGCAGGGAAAACGAACACAATGGTAATCTTAAAAAATCTTTGACAGCGTAGCCCATCGATAAGTGTGTGACAATATACACGAAAGCTCAGCAGAATAATATCGCTTTTGGAAAAGAAACTCTTGAAACGTTTCCCATTTGAGAAAGCTTCCCCGGAATTAGATTAGGCTATACAAGATAATAGGAAATAAACAAAAATATTGAATTCGTAAAACTTAATATAACACCCCGGTTTTACGCCCCAAAAGCATGGACGAAGGACGCTGTATAGTGGAGGGCGCCGGCAATATCTACCATCTGGTGTTCTTTACTGTACACTGGTGTCACGAAGTACTATACCGTTTCGTCTCCCCCGGAATGTGACTGCCAAGGCCGGAATCGAACACGTGACACTCCGGTTGACAGCCGAGCATAATAACCACTTAAACACCATGACCGACGATTCGAAAGATGTCGGGTAAATTGAGACAAAAATTTTAACATAGAGAATATTTTAGCGGCGAAGCTCGATCCTTATGGCGTGGCTTGTGCGTCCCTCGTAGTACGTAACCACCAGTGGCACATATCCGAAATAGTGGTCCTTACGATTTTGACCTCCAAGGTGGTTCCGGTGAGAGATTTCTTCTGTGTGTTGTTGAACAATAAAAGATAGTGCTCAATGCACATGTTAATGGCTGCTAAGGGGGAATGAGAGACAGGAGCATTCGGCCTTTAGGTAACGCGCACGCTGCGATCCCCATTAGCAGCAATTGGCATGTACATTGAGCACGATCTGACAAGAAAGGGTTGCTACGTTATACCCGCTGGGTGTAACCTCCTTGGTTTTAGAAAGGTTTAGCGAGAGTTGGGCCGCATAGCCATGAATACAGTGAACTACTATATACCATGAACCCGAGGTGGTTAAAGGTGGGAAGTAAACCCGAAGCGCAAGCCGTAAGAAAGTGTGCATGTGCCACCTCCCGTTTAGTCCTTGAAGTGTCCGCTGGATGGCGGTGCTTCTATATGGAAAATATATGATGAAAAGGTGCGAGATGGTGGTACTTGGAGTGCTGAATAGATGGACGAACGGACACACAGACAGATGCATGGATGGAAGCATGAACGGGCGCAGGCGCGGATGCATGGACGAACGCAGGGACGGAAGCACGAACAGACGCACGCACGGACGTGTGGATGGACGCATGGACGGTTACACAGACGTACGCAGGAACGGACGGAAGCAAGAACGAATGGACGGACGAATGCTTCGCCCCACTCTCCATCATTCACTCCGTGGATATGCTGCCATTTTTTTATTTCACTCCATACAACTAAAAATCACAAGAGTGGAAGCTTGGGCTAGTTGGTGCGTATTCATATTTGCAAGGTGTTTCAGCGCGCGAACAAAGGAAAAAAGGACAGGGTAGACAGAAAGAGCGCTGACTTCCAACTAACTTTATTTCGCAGAGTGGCAAGAATTTATACGTCTAAAAAGGAAGATTACAGAGCATAAATGTAAAAAACAAGCCCAATCTACACACCAGTAACAGCACGTGTGACAGGTCCTCTAATGCCTCAAAGCCCAGCCAGGTAATCGCGTTCAGCCTGGGATAAAGCAACCGATGAAGTGCTTACGCATTTATTTCCTAAAAATCAATACAGAAACTTTCCTTTGGATCCAAGTTATTCGCTACTAAAATATTGCAATGTTCCCACCGTTTAAGACATTATTTTAGAAATAAATAAAAAAAGAAAGCTCCAAATGTCTCATTTTGCCCCAACCTGTGGGGCAAAACGAGACGCTGCGTGGGGCAAAACGAGGCAGTGTGAAAAAAATTAATTCCGTTTTTGAAGTTGAAAAACTTGAAACTCACTCTGTGGGCCCTTTATCTTGAGAAACCCAGTTCTTGGACTCCATGCGTTGAATCTCGACAGAACGCCGTGTTGTGTTGCTCCGAAACTTCTTGCAGAACAAACATCACCAGTCTTTCTTTGTGCTAATGTATTTTGTTGAACACTTGCGCCTCATTGGATCGTTCAACAAATGGAGACTAGATATACTTTGACGTATCTTCTTCACCTCTTTTTGCCGTTTCGATGCAGAACTGCTCAGACGTTTCATGGCTTATAACTTCGTCCAACAGGCTTTGTTAGACAATCAATTGAAAACTGTGCTACATTCAGATTTTCTAGACTTTAATTATTTTCTCAACTAGGGTATTAGAAAAACGTCGTTGAAACTCGATCCCAAGAAGAGTTTGTGAACGACTTGACTTGGAGGTACCACCATTTTTTCATGCGTCTCTTGAGAGCATCCTTGGGAACACAGAAAAACCTCGATGCAGCGCGAATGAAGGCAGTCATGTCCTGAACGGCAATCCGTGCCTTTTCATGTCGTTTTCCTCCCAAAAATCTCTATATGGCATTGTCTTAGATGTACGAATCCTCCTAAACAAATATAATGCATAAAGAGTGTAAGTTCACGGTTCAATTAATAAGACACACTCTAAGCCAATCGGATGTGATTTTTTTGTCGCGTTTTGTCCCCCTCACATGCCAGAATTTTAAAAAAAATTCGCTTTGTCCCCGGGCAACAAACGAACTAAACTTTTGGTATTATGTAGATCGTAGTATAAGGTAACAAAATAAATATTTACGCTGCAGTACTGACGCAGGAGCAGCTTCAAGTGCGGATTCGAAAATTCGGCAGAGCAGAATTTCGCCCCTTTTTAACGGGTCACGAAAACACTGACAGCAGCGACGTATTTTTTCCCACGTGAACACTGTGAGCCGTTATCAGCTTCTACGCATAAAAAGATTGACAAGAACCAGCACTTATTGCTGGCAAAAAGAAACAAAGAAAGGTAATTTCGGTATTAACTATACAGAGAGCGGCAAAAACAAAATGTTGCGTTTTGCCCCGTGTCTCATTTTACCCCACCTTACCCCACTCATCGATTATGAGGCTCCAAAAATACGCTGGAGCTGGGACGTTGGCTTTAAGTGTGCTAGGAGTCATGATCGCAGTTTCTTTTCGGTTCCATAATTCTATGGCTTCCCTATTATCCACTGTTACAGACCACCAGTTCCTTGATGAGGTACATGTAGATGACCTTACTGAGCAATCATAAAGCATGATGGTGAATAGCATTGTAATGAGGTGTCGTTGCATTGTAGTACGCCGGTTCTATTATAGAAATGACCACAACTGTCCGATTCAGCGCGCCTATATAACCAGAAGCAAACCCAGTATATTTATACTTCAATGTTGGTGACGTGTCAACCTTGTGCACTTTATTATGAATTACTTTTTGGATGTTCACTTTTAAATATCATCCCGGTACATTATGCACCGTATTGGCTCTGTAGGTATATTGTAAATAAATTATTATAAATAAATAAATAAATAAATACCAGTAGCGAGTCCCACGTGGTTACCTGCCTTCGCAACGTAGTGGGTCTTCCTTCAAGGAAACTATATAATAATGAAACCTGCAGGAACTATATCTCTCTTCCTTGTCATGCCTTTTCTTGTGCAGCACAAGGGCGAGGTTTGTCGCTAGCGTGTCAGTTTCGGAATATGCTGCCATTTTCTCGTTAGAGCTCTGTCTATTCAACGACAACCGCAGTACAGCATATGGGAGGCTGGCTTCATTCAGAGAGCCCGCGATGCTTCGCTGCACGGGGTCTGCAAGCAGCCACCTTGCTCTTGAACTTGGCCATGCACGCGTCTCCAGACGAGCTAAGCAGACACAACAATAACATGGCGACAAAAACAGGGCCTGGCGGGTGCCTCCCTAAACGAGACACTAAGCAGGCCTGCGCCCGACCCTCCGCGTCGTCTGCTGGAGCCATTTCCAGCGCCGCCACGCGCCAAGAGGTCGGCAGCTGGTGGAAACGACCTCTTCGTCGCCATGGGTGATGCGCTTCTTCCGCCATCGCCGCCTCCTGGACAATGCTATCGCAACAGAAGCCACGCCCAACCGATGCCAACGTCCCCTCCTTTCATACGTATTTTAAAAGAAGAATACAAACAAACAAAAGTACCACGCAGGCGATGCACCACGAGTTTCCAGGAGAAAGCGATTGAACCCCCCCCCCCCCCCCCAAAAAAAAAACAGACAAAGCTGCCAGCAGCGCCTCCTGTACGACGGTGTTCTGTAACAGCCGGTGACAGGCGACACAAATAAACACCGTGTGCTGCAGGACTTGAACTTGCATGCATGCACGCACCGGCGGGTCATAACGGAAGCTGACATGCCCCCTCCTTCCCTCGGACACCAACGGTGCGCAAGGGAGATTGACAAAATGCGGGCGCTGTTGCTGTTACACTTTGAGCCGGCAGGAAGCGTGGGGCCGTCAACGCGCTGCATGGTGTCGGGATCGCGACAGCCGCGCCATTTCTCGAAGCTTAAAACTCGCGTGCCGCAACAAAGCCACCTAGAAAGACTTGAAGTTGATGGCCGAAGCTGGCATAAATTCGATAAGAAACTTCCTCCAAGCGTGTGCTCACCGATGAATATTATGATGTATGTGCGACGCAGCTGTGTTTGCACTCTTAACGCTGAGTCACCCGGATAGACATTATTCACATACCAAGGTCAAAACGTTTATTTATTTATTTTATTTTAGTTATACAATAGTACAGGCCCAAATTGGGTCCAAGCAGGCGAGCAATACATGTCCATACATGAATGCATGTACATAGATAAATAGCCATCAGAGGAAAAAAAAGATGTTGAAGATTGTTGTTAAAAGCACACTTTTAAAATAAAGTTCCGGTTTTTCGAAAGCTTTACTTCTTGTTTCCTTTTCGATGCCGGTTACTGAATGACAGGCTTGCTCGACGGTTTTCACCACGCGCACAAAATAATAAAGTTTCAAAACTACTCTTGCAAGACAATTCTAGAACTCTACTTTTCCAGTGATAAAATTATTAAAAAAATTCAAAACACTAGTGAGGTGATATAGTGACCATTAAAACTGTCATATAAAAGTAAAATAAACAAACAGGGAACTTAGAGAATATTTCATGAGTAAAAAGTTATGGAGTTCTAAGGGTGGAGTGAGGCGCTTAATTACGAGTACCTGCGAATGTTAGCTGTTGGTCAGTGTTGCTCGTGCTTAGCATGAGATTCTAACCCTTCGCACACACAAGTGAAATTCCCCCAGAGAAATTGGTAATAACAATTATTATAACTGATCGATTTAGGTAGATATTCAGTTGAACTCAAGTGTGCCAGTTTTTAGAGTGTATTAAGTTTCGAACTTGCTACAAAGACCATCCTGACACGTTCAACAAAAGCGAAAAGTAGGAGCGCATTTCCGACCCTGCCGCAAAAGTGTTAACCAGTTTGTACACGTGAGCTACTACTGTCAATGACAACAGGTGTACAGCCAAAACGTGCGATGCGCATGTACAACCACACGGTTCGCTACAAGGCTTCAAGCAGCAGCGAGTGAGAGTAAACCATGTCGATGACTCTAACCCCCGAATTCAGAAACGCTCCTCGACTCGTATTCCATCCTTCACTTGACTGAGTTGAGCACTGCGCCGCTGCTCGACTGAAATTGACGCTGCGTTTCTCAAGAATCGCTGCAGAATATTGCCCATATGCAGTTACTTGGTCTGACAAGAGATGGCGCTCCCATCGACTTTTTCAAGTCGAGGAGAGTCTTTGAGTGAAGGAGCGTTTGTGAATACGGGGGTAAGACGTTCTTTCACGACAAGAGCGAAAAGAATCGAGCGTCATTGACGCTCTGCGAGTCAGACAGGCGCAAATGCAAAGTTGCATAGCAGACCAGCCGGCTGCACTCACAAGGCTTCCCGATTCCGCCATCACTCGCCTCAGCCAAAATAAGGCGCGGCGAAAAGAAGTGCTGCACGAAGTTAGACGAAGAGCAACGCTTCGTGAAGCATGCGGTCGAGCGAGCTTTGCGGAAGCCGCAGGAACTGACCACAACCCGAGCCTGCTTTCAACGGGCCGACAGGCGTTCTCTCGCTCTCGGGATCTCTGTGTGCAGCCACGGAGGCACGTGCGCGAGCAGACCAGACCGCTCGCTCGCTGAACATAACGAAATCACGAAGGCACGCAGCTTCCTCTCGCGGGGAAACTCGCGCGCCTAGCTAGCATGCTTATGGTTTACGATGCGAGCGAGGCTTGGGGCAAAGAAAAACGCTTGTATGTATAGGTACCACACAGCTCAAAAGGAGCTGAGGTGAGGTTGTTAATTCAAGCGTGACGACCATGGGTACAGGAGCCGCAGGCCTTTCAGTTGTACGCTCGTTATATAGCTGCTGTACCGCAAGTTGACGCCTCGGAGACGGCGACAACCTGTCCCTAACTATACTGTGAGTGGACTATGTATACCGGCGCTCAATATATTGTTAGAGCCCATCACAAATTCGGGTAGCGAGACTCACTTGCAACACGGGCTGTTGAAGCTTTCGGTGCAAAAGCCGCAGCTGCCAAGGCCCCGACATTATCGAAACGTTTGGAACGGAAAAAGAAATCATGCTCGACTGCACAGTCAGCTATAGATGAAATTAGGGTGTTTAATATAGCGTGAGTAGCCCCAGCCATGCTGCACGACAAAATATAGTGTCATTAAACAGCTCACGCGGAGGTGAGTAGTTACGCGCGCAGCGTCCGTGCGATGTTTTTGGCGAAATCCGCGTGACGTGATGGGGCACCCAAATTTGTTTAGCACGGAAAACACGACTGACTTGTCGAAGCGACACGGCTGCCTGCTTCGCACCTTTCTGATAGCCTTGCTGCCTTATAGAACTTGATTATCCGCCGTGAAGTGTCATTTTGCTTTTGTAATAGACAGCGAAAAGCGGCCCCATTGGCGTCGGTATTTCTCGCTTCACAGCGCGACAGGAAAGCTCTGGTTTATCCCGTGTGCTCAGATTTGGGTGCACGTTAAAGAACCCCAGGTGGTAGAAATTTCCGGAGCCCTCCACTACGGCGTCTCTCATAATCATATGGTGGTTTTGGGACGTTAAACCCCACATATCAATCAAGCTCTGGTTTATGCACATGTGCTCGCTTACGCTAAGCTGTTTTAGCAGTGCCAATTTACAGTAAATAAAATACAAAATACCTAATAATTGTTTGGGTTTAACGTCCGAAAACCACCAAATGAAAGACGCCGTATAGTGGGGAGCTCCGAAAACTTTGACCACCTGGGGTTCGTTAACGTCTGTTGCCGGGCTTGTTGGTTAGGATTTATAATTGATGTGGGTAGTTCAACACGGCAGCGACTGAGAAGAAAGACGTACACTGCGCCAACTTGCAACTGTAATCCAAGTTTCGAGTTAGTGCTGTGTGTTCGTGAGTGCTAGTTTGCGCCCAACTGCTTCGCCACAACTAACTAACTAACTAACTAACTAACTAACTAACTAACTAACTAACTAACTAACTAACTAACTAACTAACTAAACTGGCAACAAGTTGTTCTAAAATAACAATACAATTCGAACAATGCGTAGGCTGAGCCACGTGCTTCCTAAAAATAACGAGAAATCGGCACATTAATAAAACTGCCGAAAAACAAGTCGGAAACGACCGAGAACGCAAACACCGCAATAAAGTCCTGTTTGCGTTTCCGCGGTAAAATCCGGGCAAGATTCCGCAACCTGAACAAATCGATTCACGCTCCCACCCATGCGAACGTGGAAGTATAAGGGAAGCTTGACAGCCAACCACTGAAGTGGCTTCGCAATGATTTATTGGTTTAGAATATTGACAGTGAATTTTTTTTTTTGGTCCCCGTGGTACACCACGACGGGTTTCGCGACAACTTACCCTATATATTCGTGGCCAAGATCATACTCTATGCAATACTATCAGTACCGCGCATTTTGGCTTGTTTAAAGTTGACGCATGCGAGTGCAAAGCTGTCCCCGCAAAACGCCAGATATGCCAGTCCTCGTCGGGCTTCGCAACGTACGTACGCAATAAAATCGCTGATAATCATATATGAAAGACCGCCGACACCATTCACCACGTCTAAGAGGGCCATCGACGTGGCAGCTTGCGAGGTTGTAATTTTTACTGGAAAACGCATTCGGGGACTGCTAAGGACAAGCCTTATAAATATTCATATATTTTGGCTGCCTGCTTTGTGCTTGTTCTTCATTTAAGTGAGCCCTAATGTGTATGTCGTACGCGTCACACTAAAGAATATATGCAGCGCTCTTACGTCTTCGTCTTATTTGCATCTACATATATCAATGAATTACCAACTAGCTCTAACTATAAAACATCGTAACAGCTGCGGGCTTACAGTTCCAGTTTGAAATGAGGGAACTATATCAGTGACTCTACATGTTTTAAAATCCGGACGGACGAAGTCGCTTGTAACGCGCAAGGATGACATGTTACAAGACTGCTGTACTCAACATGTAAATGACATTATATAGTTTGCGTGGTCTCATTTCTTTACCCCCCGTTGAAATACGGTTGCCGCTGCCGGGCTCGAACACGCGACCACCATCGCGCTCATCAGAGCAACGACATAGCCGGTGGGTTATACAGCGCGGCGAATACCAAACGAATACACTATATTCGCTATCTGACATGAAATCGTGTAATCTCGCATCTACCAGTAACATAACCACAAATATTTTTGGAGGGTGTTATGTGGTAAAAAAATCGCTAATAGCCTGCGTGCAAACAAATATTTTATTGGTGATTTTTCTGAATGTTTAGTTTGGTTTTTTCGTTCACTATAATATCTACAATAAAACACGAGAGCAGGCATGACCTCGGGGGCTTGATTCGTGATGGGTATTTATTTTCCCGAAAGGAGAGTGGAAGGGGGTATGCGGCGCTAAGAAAATTTGGGTGGTGGTCCGAGAATTAAACACACCCCTGGCACCTAATGTTCTTAACGTGTAAATATATATATATATATATATATATATATATATATATATATATATATATATATATATATATATATATATATATATATATATATATATATATATATATATATATATATATATTTGCTGGCGTGGATCGGTGGATCAGTGGCTATAGGGTGCTCTCGGCTGCTGAAGGTCAAGGATTCGATCTCGGCCGTGGTGGTCGCGTTTTGATGGACGTGAAAGGGATAGCGGCCCGCGTAAAATGTCAGTGCACGTTAAAAAAATAACACAAAACGGTCGAAATTTCCGGAGTCCTCCACTAGGCGTCCTAGGATCGTATCGTGCTTTGGGGACGTAAAACCCTACATATTACTATTATTATTTTTAATGGCTGGGAAAGCACACCAGATTTGTTTACGGGCAATTTATATATGTACCAAGAGGCAAAAAATATAACAACAACACGGGGTTGTGCAGCTCCTCTCTGTGCTTAGACGATGCGCGTTGGAGACGAGCGAAGTCGAATCAGTGCTACCGTGTTTTCCCCGAACAAGCATCGGTGACGCGAGACAAAAAATACGACGTATACTTCAAGCTACATGTGTGCCTATTGGGAAAGGTGGCCTAGACAAGACGTTTATTTTCGCTAAGTAAGACGGCTCCGCTGAAGGGTGCAGAAAAAATGCCCGCAGAGTGCTTGCATATGCTTCGGCACTGCGTTGGCTCATTTCTTAACACTTTCACTTCGAGTACCTCATCCCTCACGGCGCCTGCAGCGTTCGGCCTTGATAGCTCGTGCTGTGTGTGTATACATAAAACTCGAATCCGCCATGCGTGCGCACACGCGTCCCAAATCGCTCGACGCTTGTGTAAGCACTGAGCACGCTGAAAGCGGCGCTGGAGGATAAGGCACACCACAAAAAGGGCGTTGCACGGTCGCCGTAATAGCGTCCATGCAGTCACTAAAGAAGCGGACAGCCACCGCCCCTCGCCAGCAAAGTCACCGCGCTTCCAAGCTCAGTCAGTTGGGTGCATCGCAGCAGTACCCGACATTGCGAGCAAAAGCTGCGTGCTACATTTTGCCGTTCCTCTAAGACTAGGTTTCTCGTCCTACGATCGAGGCGAAGAAGAGCATGGCAGCATGACCCAATCGTACCGCATGATATCCAGTGCTGCCCACACATACTCGGCCCGTATTCACGGAGACGTCTTACGCGAGACTCGTTCGCATAAGTACCTCCACTACTGATGAAGGCCATATCCCTATAGTAAAACCATATAGAAACATACGGAAAGAACAGACATTCCCGTTGGGCCCTGCGGCTGAGCTACTGCGCTGCTTTCAGCGCTACGAGCGGCTGGTCAGACCTGATTATGTCTTGGGCATAAATAAAACAAAAATTTTTGTTTCCGATGCTGGCATTCGAACCCGTACCCTCATGCTCCGAAAGCGATAGAGGGTTTACCACTAGGCTATAGGCTACTTACGCATGCTTCCACAGAGGGAATACATGTAGAGTACATCTAAACCACATGAATGTGTACCCTTTGTATTAAACAAATGCAGAAAAACAACACTTTCTAGTCAGATTTTACTGATTTTTGTGGTAGCGCATTAAACGTCCTCAGCGGGACACGACGTAGAGCCGATATGGAGGATTGCGCAAATCAACAATTTTTTTTTCTTTGAAAAAAAGAGTTCATGCCAAACATGAGTTTTGGTTCCCCCGAGGTGACTATTACATGTCTTGAGTAACGAGAAAAAGCGAGCCTGGGTACGCCATTCAGCGGTTGGTGAGACTCTTCCTTGCTAGGCCATGAAAACGCTCGAATGGTCACTCTTTATATATGTTTCTTTATGGTAAAGCTTGCTAGCCAACGGAAGAAAGCACTTGCGAAAGAATATCCTTATCAGTTCGGCCACTGGTTGGATGAGGTCATGCTCCAGCTACCCTGATAGACCCGAATCACTCGCAACTGAAATAGCAATGCGCTCTTCGTTTCACTGAAACATCCAGATAATCAGTACTGAACTTGAAGATGTCTTTCAAGCATGCGACGAAAACTTACGCAAGCTTGCCTTGACAGTGAATGAGATTAGGAGACTTACTGTGCAACCCTGAATAGGTTTATTTGTGTAGCAAACGACCTTTCTAGACATACACGCTCAAACTTTATCATGGTTCTGTACACAATATCACAAGGACGAGGACTGTCAAAGATAAAGTTGCACTCATGAGAGACGACTTCTTCCGTGACCGGACCTTTCTGCCAGGCGATGATTATAGTCCAACCGCATTTTCCTCTGTGCTGCACGCTACTGATGCTACTGCAGTGTTTCAAGCCTGCGCATTTGAGCAAGAAAAGAAAGCAGACCCCTGGGGCGAAAGGAAGAAAGAAACAAGAACCAGAAAGCTGCTCGACCCAGGCGACACGAAACCACGTGTCGTGCGAAGGCGGCCGCAGCGAGTTCTCCTAGCGAGTGCCCCACATTCTTCTTTCAGAAAAGGCCCGCACAAACACCACTTGAGAAAGCGCCCGCGCGCACCAAACAAAGCGCGGCGACGTTTAATTCGCGAAAAGAAAGAAAGAACGGCATAACGAATCGCGACAGAGTGCCAGGTGCGGGGTCAGCCGGCTGCGACAGAGACCCGCGCCTCGCCCTCGAGGAAAGCCCGAGGCTTACAAGAGCGACACGTTCACCTTGCACGCGGGAAAAATCGTTCGCGACCTTGATTCCCGGAGGCGCTAATTTCGTGCATATATACTTTCCACGCGATAATGAAGGTGCGCTCCAATTATCTCTGTAGTAAAAATATTTAATCGGTTTTACGTTCCAAAACCACGATGTAATTTTGCGGCACGCCGTATATAGTGAGGGTCTCCACGTAGGAGTGTACCGATCAATTTGTACTGCGCGATTGAAAACAAGACGGGGATGTAAATTGTATAGCGTAACTGATTGACGGGATACAAGCAGAATACATGTGCACACACAACAAAGCCCTTTTGTGTGTGTGTTCTGATTGTGTCCCAACAAAACGCTTTGTTGTGTGTGTATTGTTGTGTGTGTATTCTGCTTGTGTCCCGTTAATTAGTTGCTCTACACAATCTACAGTGACGATTTACCAACGCGCCCATATCTTCAAATTTAGCAACAGACGGGGACAAGCGCATACTATCAACTTACAGCTCATTTTTCGCATGTCACATATATACATGACTGAAACAGAAAAAAGAAAAGTGTTCTGCTAACAAACACCAAAAAGCAATAAAAGAACAAATATTTTGTACACTCAATGCACGAGGCAGAAGAGTGCACTCATCTGTCATGCCCACCATTTCCAAAGAACTGTAGCGAGAGCAACCGATAGTTTGCTGACGCAGTTGTCAGCGTCCTGCGCCATTTTCTCGCCTTCGATTACTCTAAGGGCACGATCGTTTTTGTGCCTATATGCATCGCAACTGTGCTTCCGAACTGCGCATGACAAGCACACCTGCTTACATGTCGTGCCACGAAATCCTCACTGCCACTGCGTGCATTACGTGCGCAACTATGATTGTTAAAACTTGTAACGCCTGAGCTTCTTCAACGATCCCCTGAAGCTAAGCACACAGGTGTTGTTTGCCTTTCACCTGCACCGAAATGCGACCGACTAGCTTTGGAAATCGAACCCGCGCCCTCGAGATTTTTTGCAGCGCGACGCCTTCCTGAGTAAGCTACGACGGCGCAAATACAACACAGACGAATGGCACATCGTACAATCATTCTCAAGCGCTTCAGCAACATGTCAAGTGTGTTGAGGAAGGGGCTGTTTAAAATAAAAGAAATTAATTGAATGCCAGGGTTCGCGCACCCCAAAACTACGATCCTATAAAAAACTTGTCGCAGTGTGAGGCTCCGGAATAAGTGAAATAAGTGTCTTTCGAATTTACCCTTCATGTTTGATTTCCGCAATACCATGGTTTTCTCACTAACTGGACTTGAACTGTTGTTGAAGACATCACCATAATCACCACATATTGCGAGGCTTTAGTGGTGTCTAATATAGTATGAGCTAGTGGTGCCTCTCAAACAACGGCTTTCCTAATAAAGTTGTTTACTATATATTTGTCTGCGAATACGGCACTAGCCAGTGGCAATGAAGCGTCACAAAGGAAGAGTTTTGCGAGTACCATTTGCTCGAGTTTCCTTTCTGTCTGACACCGCAGAATAAAGTAGGATTGCTGATTCGATTAAATAAGCCAATCTATACAGCGGGAAGAATTTAAGCATCAGGATTCATTGTCACGCTTCAGTGGCAAAATCAGCAAAGACAAGTCATTGCAGCATGACGGTGATATTATTTATAGTTTCACACATTGTATGTTTTTTAGACGACTCTTTATGTATGCTTCTCAGTGGTTAAGACGCGATGGTCGCTAGCTATATTCCAAAATCACGTAGTTCATGGTGCATACATGCTGATTGATTGATAGGTTGATTGATTGATTGATATGTGGGGTTTAACGTCCCAAAACCACCATATGATTATGAGAGACGCCGTAGTGGAGGGCTCCGGAAATTTCGACCACCTGGGGTTCTTTAACGTGCACCCAAATCTGAGCACACGGGCCTACAACATTTCCGCCTCCATCGGAAATGCAGCCGCCGCAGCCGGGATTCGAACCCGCGACCTGCGGGTCAGCAGCCGAGTACCTTAGCCACTAGACCACCGCGGCGGGGCGATTGATTGATAGGTGGGGTTTAACGTCCCAAAACCACCATATGATTATGAGACGCCATGGTGGAGGGCTCCGGAAATTTCGACCACCTGGGGTTCTTTAAAGTGCACCCAAATCTGAGCACACGGGCCTACAGCATTTTCGCCTCCATCGAAAATGCAGCCGCCGCCGGAATTCGATCCCGCGAACTGCGAGTCCGCAGCCGAGTACTTTAGCCACTAGACAACCGCGGCGGGGCATAGTGCATACATGCTATTGCATAAATGCACTATGGACAACGTCATGAATTTTAATCACATATTGAAGATGACGAAACATCATAGAAACTTGAAAGTGCTGATCACTGTCAATACCAGCCAATTACAGAATATTGGTCAATGAAGGGACCTCTTTTCCTACAGGCATGTTTTTCGTAGCACTATAGCCAAATAATGGACGCTTCGGTATGGAGTTCATAGTGCAAGCGTTAACGAGTTTTCGATGGTATCTATAAAAAATATGCAATCATATTCATGTCCTAACTATGGAACGATCCGCAAAGGCTCTCGACAATCAGCAGGCATTTTATTCGTCTGCAGAAATGCCGCAGTAGAGGAAACCTGCATCTGAAGCAACACAAACGATTTCCTTCATGGAATTCAGTCGATGGCCTGAATATATCCCATATCACGTGATCATTAGAACCTCCTAAGGAGAGCCCTCTCTACTTCACAGTTACTGCAGTATTCAACGCATAATATTACATTCACACATCATCATTGCACAGAGCCCGTATTGTCGGCAGTTTCAGAATAATGATCGGCGCAATCTGTGTAGATGTCGCTCCAATGTTGTGCATGCTGATAATCGAGTAAACTATTTGAAACGAATGCAACAAGGCATCTTTCGCATTCGATGCAAGTTCGCGCCAGTGACAGGCCCCCATTTCCCGGAACCAGAGCCAAGCAAAGATTTGCAAAGGAAGCAGGCTTATACACTGTCGCGTATACCACGATATACACAACGGAGGCACGTAAACACCGTGTTTCCCCGGAAAGAATGTGCGCCGACATATTGACAGCTACACGAAAGATTTCTTCCACGCACTGCTTTGAAAGCCCTCAGAGAAATTGTAATAGAGTTTACTGCGCGCACTTAAACAGCGTCAAAATAAAAGTTTACGGCGTGTTGAACTTAGCGCAAACTTTAAAATGAAAAGGAAACATGCTTGATGAAAGATGTGCCCCAGAGCGGGGGCTTTGAAAAAAGAGTAACGAAGCAAACAAACAAAAAAGGAGAGGGGAAAAACGCTGACTGCAATGATCGTACTTTGTAACAGTTCTACGTTTGTCTTTCTTCTTGCCCTTCATATTCGGCGTGCAAGAAGCCCGCACATTCGCTATGAAACAATTCGGCTACAAGATGGGACGCCACGATAACTTACAAGTACAAAAATCCTTACAAACGTGACCGTACACAGACAAGCAAACTAACTAAAATGCGACGAACTTCCTTCGGGGAAAAAGAATGCTATTTTTCAGAGCTCGCATTTTCCCGCAGAAAGCATGAGGCAGCCAGATTAAAACAATTTCAGGGTCGACGCACGTCACATTTATCTCCGTTTCGGAAAAGGATGGAGGCAGAGAAAACATCACACCGACGGACAATATGACATGTAGCCTGCAGTGAAACTTTAAGCAGAGGCTTTTTAGTGTTTCGAAACCACTTCTGTGTTTCGGGCAAAGTATTTAAGGCAATGTCTCACGTTAGTTCACCCACGTGCGCAGATGAAACAAATACTTGTTCCTGCGAACCGCGACAGTTTTCGATTACAAATTGCCTAAGCAAGTCGGTGCCCGAGAATCAAATGCAAAAAAAAAAAAAAGAGGAAGATAGGCGTTACAAGACAAATGCGACTGCACTAAGTAATGCTTCATACCTGCATCAGTGAAGGAAGGGTGCTTTCAAACAGCACCTTCGTGAAGCGGGTGGAACGAACAGGAGCTCTTAAAGGGTTCGAATAAAACAGCAGAGAGGGGCCCTTAGATTGTACCAAAGCGTTACAAAAGCGTACATTCTATCTAAGACAGTATCGTCTGCTGACAATCGCCATGCACGTCGTAGCCACGTACATACAGTCTGCGAACTTTCCAAGAACTGCACAAGGGCCACGTTTTATGGGGTACCCACCAACTGAATGCTCGTGCCACTTCATCAGCGATCGTAATTAACGCGCTGCCATGCTGTGCGTGCGGGGTCAGCGTCGCATTATTAAACGAGCCGAGGACCGGACAGTGCACGGCCACCTCAAACGGTAAGCATTTATTACGAAGACGATCCCGTTGCAAGTAAGCACTGACCAGCTGTTTCTAAATACACAGTCAGCTTAATTTGCCTTATGACACATAATACGCATCATTGTACGCTAAGCCGTACCTTAGCGTAAACAATTAGCGTAAACAGTGTTTACATATGAAAAGCAGGGACTGGCAATATGCGAGACGGATTTCTCGAGCAAGTTCAACTAAGTGCGTTATCGCCTCCTGTGCAGCCATGTTTTCCAGTGAACATCACTGCATAAGAAGCCAGCAGGTCATTAACACGAACATCCCAAGCAGTAAGGTCATACCTGAAGATTAATCACTGTTGTCTGCGACGGTGTTGCCTCGTTGGCGTCTTAGCAGAGCGCGGTATCCAAAGCCGGTACCAGAGGAATCATGATCAATCACTTCCGAGAGCCACGAAGATCCCTTCACAGTTTCACCAAGCACGTGAAAGCGACCCGTGCGCGAGAAGAGACGACCGCATAGTAAGTCGACAACCGAACAGGCTTGGCGGCATGCACGACCGCGAGGGCAGGTGGCAGCGTCGAAAGCCCGGTGTTCGGACGATGACGCGCAAACCGCGACAGCGGCAATAGTCACGAGCCCGTCCGAAGAGAAGAAGCGCGGGACACGCGGCAATTCTTCAAAGAACGACAGCAGCTGACGACGGCCACGACGACTCCGTTTATCGGCAAAACATCTCGAAAAGCCGCAGACCATGAGCCGGCAGCGCCGGCGGCATAAGGACGCACGCACGCACACTACTACGGGACGTACTCGGCCGCCTTCCTTCCAGAGAGCTGCCTGTCGGGGAAACCAGTCGGCGGTCGGAGATTGCGGAAGAAAAACAAGACAGCAACGTCGGAGGCAAGCGGATGTTCCTGCAGCAAGAGCTGCCTCGCCGACGAAAGGGAACAAGCAGCAACACCGGAGGAGACTCTTCTTCGGCAGTTTCGGCAGCAGCCGGCGAGCGAGAGAGTTGCGGCTTCACCAGGCCGAGGGAAGAGGTCGTGCAGGGGCTCCGTCCACGCGTGCACTGCAACAGCGGCAGTCGCGTGGCGCGCAAGAGTAGTGTCCGTGAGGCCGTCGGCACAAGGACCTGCCCCGCCGTCGTGAGTCGGCGCGAGAGGTGGCCTTCTCGCTCCGCCGCCACTCTTTCCTCCGGCAGCGGTTTTCAGTTTCGCCTGTCTTTTCACCGGCAGCTCGAGAAATGCGGCGAGGATTACGGACTTCGTAGTGAGAGAAGAAAAGGAACGAGACCACGCATGAACGCGCGCAAGTAAGCGGCAACGGCGGTAGCGAGGTGACGCGAGCACCAAATATTGGTGACAAACAAACAGTTCAAGTACCAGTCTTCAAGCAAAGATAAACTAGATTGAGTATTTTGCCCGTTAGGCTTGTCTGTAGTTATTCAGGTCTCTAGAAAGTCTGTACTCGCCCTCAGTTCGCCGCAGTGGTGTAGCGGTTACGGCGTATACGGCTGCTGACCCGAAGGTTGCAGGTTCGATTCCAGCCTCGGTTCGGTGGTCGCATTTCAATTGTGGCGAAACGCTAGATGCCCCATATACTCTGCGATGTCAATGCACGTTACAGAGGGCCAGCTCGTCGAAATTTCCTGAGCCCTCCACTAAGGCGCGCCCCGCAGTTATATCGTGGTTTTGGCCCGTGAAATCCAAGGTATTAAAATACACTAGCTTTCAGACTTTGTTGCTCAAAGTGTGGTCTTCGACATCGGTCAAGAAAGCCCCGCGAACTTACTATTTCGGTACATTTAAAAATAAACCTTCGCTAGAACAAATAACTTCGCTAGAACAACTGCGAGCTTGGAGAAATAATAAAAAAAAACTGCATTCAAAAGCTGTCTTCCCGCCTACTACGTGAAGCGGGCCTGCGCACAATAAAAAGGCTATAATAATCTCCTGCTATCACGTCTTAGGCGCTGAGCTCGGCTGTTACGGCGCTGACATATGAATGAATGAAATGAGCGAGCACCGTCTCCGAAGCTGCCGAGGTCTCACTTCTACCCTTCGGCGTGCACGGACAACGGCCACCCAGAATGACCTGCTGGCAAAATCTCAGCTGAGCACCAATTCCAAACACAAAAGGATGGCATTTTGAGACCACCCGTCGAGTGCGGCATAATTTTGGTCCTGCCAATCATCACTCCCGGCGGCTGAGGCCTGGTTGTGAGAACAGGGTGACGCCCGTGCATAATTCCAGAAAGGGAATGGCAAAGGCTGTCTCGCGAAGCTATATATACGACCTCATAGACTACGTTCGCACTACTGCCACCCGTGCGGTGAAAATTGTAATCTCCCATGGTATTGGCAAACTAAGAAAGAGAAAAAAATAATAGCAGACGGTTTCACACACACAAAAAAAATAGCCTTGCGAGCAAGACAACTCGCGTCAGACGCACCCTTGACGCTTGATGGTGAGGAATGCAAACAAACCTCTATTTAGATTTTTCTCTCTTCTTCTTCTTCTTTTGCATGAAGAATAGCGGAATGAGCCACTTCCGCATGCAAGGCCACCGTTGTGTATACGACATACTAGACGATGCAATTACGTTCTGCACGAGAAAAACCACATCACGAAGAACGTGGAGATGGAAAGCTGCCAGAGTGTTATACGTTCTTCGTGAACGTATAATTGCCTATACGCCTATATAGGCGTATAGGCAATTCCTCGGTAATGCCACTTAAATCTGGCCAGCCTGTACGCCGATGAGAGCGGAAAGCGCTACGACCAAGAACAATCGCACGTTATCGCAGGAGAACGTAAATTTATATTGAAAACATGGTAGATATGACGGGGAACCTGTTGGCTTGCTTCTCCGAAACAGCGAACGCAAGCATATCAGTTCTGGACTGCACGCCCAGCGCTTATCACACACTACCCCGGTGTTACGTAAGATATGCAAGCTGGTAATTTGGAATACTGAAGCAAAGCAAAAAATTGGCGCCGTATCTGCATGTTACACTGAATGTCGTCGAAATACGATAGTCTTGCGTTTGGAGAGAGTGAAAAAAGCGTTTATTTGAAAAAAAAATAGGTGAATGGTATTCTAGAGGCACTGCGTTAGAGTGAGTCGAGCGTGCTGCGGAGGCGAACGAGCGCATCAAGTCACGTCAGACGTGAGACATGAGCGCTATCTGGCCCTTTTCTTGAAAAACGAAGCGCGCGGCGTGCGCGCCCGTTTCGGAGGCGATAAGGTGTAAAACGCAAGGTGACGGGTAGGTGCCACCACCATGTCGCCTTAGCAAAGCGTTGGGAACATTTGCCTTTTCGTGCAAGCATTGCATCGTCGGCGCAGCGTGATAAGCGCTACGGTCCTTAGAATGACTCGTGTATGGCTGTTCTAGTAAAAAGACACACATAATATTGACGTGTTGTTATAGTGCCTCAGATATGCGCAATAATTCCTTTTTAATTGACAATCGCACGAGTATGAACGCTAAATCTTGAGTAATAATGGTGGGCGCTGCTAATGGAGTCGGCCGTTTAGAGTATCGTTTGGTGCCGTTTAGAATATCGTTAAAGTTGGACATACAGACAAATGTACCAACAGACAAAAAATTTTGCGTCTAAGGTCTCCAAGAAAGACTATCGTCTTTAAAAGTGATCAGCTTCACAATCTTTTTAGATGCGAAGCAGCTCTTTGACTAGCATGTGTAATGCCGTCTCTGCGTGCATCCGTACGAACGCGCCGCAACGCGCTCCCCTTGTCGCAGGTGTTGGAGCAGTTCTAAGCGGGTCACAACGCAGCTGCGAGTTGACGTCACGCTCCTCTCGCAGTGCACACTTACGTCACTCTCTCCCTCGCCTTCCGCGTGCTCGCTGCAGCTGCCACCTCGTTCGTTCTCCCGCAACACCTGTCGCTACCACCACTCGCTACAACACCGACTCATCGGTTCACACGCAATAAACCTGACGCACCTGCCATCACAAGACCTACGCCAGCCATCACTTCAAATGAATCTTTCAGCACTCACCGCAGAACACGCGTTAGCGCAGTTCAACCCATGCGCAACGCTACTGCTTCGCATCCCATCACGATTACCTTTAGGAATATGGTGTGAGTTTTTACGTCCGAAAGTGTTCGAATAGCACCCTGATAGACCCAAACATTCCCACTGATTCACGACTGTAAGCGTAGCAGGGTCGACATTTACAGGTTATTCTGATGCACTAGCTGGGAAAAAATAGCTGGCCGGTCCAATTCATAAAAAAAAAACGCCGCCATCTAGCGCCTTTAGTCACAACCGTGGAACAGCGCACGTGCCCTGAAAACGTCCTCGGAGAAATAAATGGGAAATAAAAAGTGGATCCAGCATTTGTGATAACAAACGCATAGCTCAACTTGCTCGTCAAGCAGGGATACCTAATATCCAAAGGAACACAAGTAAATAAAAACTAGAGCTCCCTGCCAGTCCGTCAATCAATTGAACCACATGTACAAACTTTAGCGGTGGTCATCTGCTGCATGCTTCACGCCGATGTTCCGGTGTTGAAGAAAAGTGGAGACGAGCCGTGCAGCGAAACGCTCCTTGCGACCGCGTGTGTACAGCAGGTGACTATTCGATAACATCTTCAAATTTGTTGCTTTTTAAGCAAAATGTAAAAACGGGACTATCAGAATCATTTCATTGCAACAGCAATTATATTGACCTTCGGGAGGGGGGCATACTTTCACCCGTCTCTGCGACGCCGTCATACCTGGCATGATCTCCAAGTCAATAACGTCGTCCCACCCGTCGTACATATTATGCATGAGCGAAAGCTTGCGAAGGCTCCAGACGGGAGTGGCTCAAGCAGGGATGAAACCAGTCAGCCGGCTTCTTGGGCGAAAGAACTTGAAGGAGTACGTGAAAAGGGCTGCGTCACTCGAGCAGAAAGAGAACTTTGAGAACTTTGATCAAACGCGCCCGGTCGCGTGAGCTATATTGATTGAGGTCGGTCAGTCCACTCATCCACTTGTATCGTACGCGATGTGCCACAACTTACGTCCATGTGAAGCGACTGACAGCACGAAAACAGTATCGCTCTCTGGAGCGGCCGTATGAGTCGCCAGAACACTGGCGGAGTGGCAGTTGCGCTGATGTGACGTCACGTCAAAGATTCGCTCGCTTCGCGTCAAGTATCACCTTTTTCAGCACCAGGCGTGGGCCCGCCCTTTTGCGATATGGTGGTCATTACTACTGACTCTTGCGATGCAAATCAACCAAATCAGAAGGCAGACGTTTGCCCCGCCGCGGTGGTCTAGTGGCTAAGGTACTCGGCTGCTGACCCGCAGGTCGCGGGTTCGATTCCCGGCTGCGGCGGCAGCATTTCCGATGGAGGCGGAAATGTTGTAGGCCCGTGTACTCAGATTTGGGTGCACGTTAAAAAACCCCAGGTGGTCAAAATTTCCGGAGCCCTCCACTACGGCGTCTCTCATAATCAAATGGTGGTTTTGGGACGTTAAACCCCACAAATCAATCAATCAAGGCAGACGTTTCATCTACAAGCGAAAGTGAAGTAAGCTAAAGAAAGTTTCCATAATATCGCTGAATAACCCCAGGTAGTCGAAATTTCCAGAGCCCTCCACTACGGCGTCTCTCATAATCATATGGTGGTTTTGGGACGTTAAACCCCACATATCAATCAATCATCGCTTATAATGGGCAAACTCTCCTTCGAACGGAAGAGTCAATGTGAAAAAGGTGATACAGGACAGCAATCTTGCATTCGTAGTTCTCAGCACTTTGATAAATCGGTGCTAAAAAACACGTGCGCTAATGGTTCTAACTTCATTACAATTTGGCGCACACTCAGTGGCCAGAACATGTACCCTGAAGAATTACAAATAAAATTAGAACATTTTTGATTCACTAATCACATTATGATTTTTATGGAGATCATCTGAGTGATTTGACAATGTTGCACTTTATACAACAAAATATATTAGGTGAACCTACCATAAACATTCGCTTAATATATCGAAAATATCGAACAAAAAATACGGTTACACATAATATGTTTAATGAAATGCTGAGATGTCAATATACTTGGTGTCGCACACTTCGTGTGACGCCCCGCCGATCCAACATCGACGTGCGGCACATTTGCAGGCTTCCACTTTAGGCTTCGGTTTGCGACGCCTGAAAGGCCTCGAAGTGGTACATCTCAAATTTATTAGCAGGTCGGTCGACCAGTGTGGTGTTGCACGTGGGGTGATGTATGGGCCTGACCGACGTACTCCTTGGGCAGATGCGGAGATTTCATACAAATCAAACAAGCATTTAATTGAATCAGAGGCAATAGCAAGGAGTTAACAAAAATCGACATAAGAGGAAACAAGAAAGGTTCGCGCGATGTAAAGAACAACTACAAAACAAACTACGTTCTAAAAGAACGCTAGAGCAAGTAAAAGTAACCACAGCACAGAATTTTATTAAAATAACAACATGATGGAAATAGAGAGATACAAGGAAATAATTACGGAGCAAAGATCATACTCGCACTTCTGGGCTTCTCGTCCACCGCAGCGCAGAGTACAATTATTGAAAAGCTGGGTATAATAAAATAGCAGGTGAAAAAAAACACGATAAAAAGTTCCATACGGACAAAACCAGCTCTTGATACACGTTGGGGATTTGACGGAGTGCCGCTGAAGATCTCGCCAGCTGAGTGGACGACACGGGTGCCTGGTAATGCAGCCTTCTCAATACGTTGCGCGGGTCATTCCATGCTCGTCACCCACGCGAGCCTCGCGACACTGATGACCGCGCTTCTCGATGGTTGCACGTTGTTGTGCCTCGCCCAAGTTCCACGTGGTCTTCGCGGCCTGCTGGCACCTGGCAGCTGTTGATGAGTCAACCCTGCACCGGGACGGCGACGGACGTGGACAATCTGGAAAAACCACGTCGCCGGCTCCTCTTGACACAAAAGTCGTTGGCCAAGCTTTTGTCAGCCGCCGAGAGCAACACTCCGAAGCAGCGTCGACCCAGCAGCTGTACGGGGTATTCTGCCTTGCTTGAGTCAACCTGGCTGCATCAGGGAGCGACTTTGCGCATGGGATTCCACGTCATCTCACTGTGGTGCCACGCTGGCGCGTGGGGTCTCCCTCACCCAAACAGCGAACTGGGCATGTCTTGCCCCTTTCCTAGGTTCAGAGGGAGGCGGTGTTTGGCTTTCCCTCTTCGGGGACGGAGAGGAAGACGACGATCTCATTGGAGTATCCTGCGCATAAATTTTCTTTGCAAGGGATCTTGGGAAGGCGGACGATGTATAAAAACGCTAGCGCAGAGGCGCTCGTGTGTGATTCTCTTTTCATGTTGTACCACGCTACCATGTAAATACTGTATATAAACATTTTTTTCTCCTTCTCCGGCTTCTCTACTCGTCCTCTCCGGGGACTCGGATGGCCCGAGTCCGCACCACGCTACCCAAAGGCGCAACAGTGGCTGGCAGCTTATGGGATTCGCCTGCGTCGGCTGCATCGAAGTGGTGAGTGCCGCGTGTTTGCTCTTCTTTTCGCCAGACTCGTTAGCGCAGATGGTCGGTAACGTGGTAGGGTGATTTTGGTAAATTTTGATTCGCAGACCAAGAATTGGGTGGCTCGTGGGCAAAATTACCTTAGAAGAGAAACGGTGTGCATATCTAAGATGGAGAAGTTTAAGGTCCAAGAACTCCTCGAAATTTGTCAGGAGCTGAATATTTCGGTCGGCTCGGTTAAAAGAAAACAACAAATTTTGGAGCACTTGGGAAAAGAGGAAGTGAGTTTAGAAGAGGCCATTGAGGCCAGAGAAACCATTTTGGCAAAGAAAGAGGAGCGTGAGCGCTTAGCCCGTGAACAAAGAGAGGAGGAAATAAGGAGGGATCGCGAGGATAAAGAACATGAAATCCGTCTGAAAGAACTGGAGCTTCGTATGTCCGTGGGAAATCAAAATTCAGGGGGTGGAGAATCAAAGATAAAGGATCTAATCCACACCTTCAAGGCGGGTGACGACATTGCATTATACCTCGTGCATTTTGAGCGAGCATGCGAAAATGCAGGGTTTAGTAGGGAGACTTGGCCACAAAAACTGATATGCGTACTACCAGGCGAAGTGTCCGATGTTATCGCAAGAATGAATAAAGAGGACTCCGAGGTGTATGACAGGGTAAAGGCTGCATTGCTACGGAAATGTCGCCTATCGACAGAGGCTTTCCGCCTGCGGTTCAGGCACTCTAAGAGGGGCAACGAATCTCATTCAGACTATGCCTACCAAATTAGAGCCAACTTTGAAGAGTGGCTCAAAAGCGCGCAAGTCTATGGCAACCATGACAAGGTCATTGAGTTGATGGTACTTGAGCAGTTTTACCGGGGAATTCCCGAGGAGGTAAGGCTTTGGGTGCAGGATAGGATGAAAGACGTAGACATGAACAGGGCAGCAGAACTCGCCGAAGATTACTGCTCACGCCGTAGTCTCCGCAATACACCACGAACTTCGGAAAAAAATGAAAAGGTAGAAAGCTGGTCGGGAAACCAGGGACGCAAGAGGTTTGCAAGAAATAACTGGAAACCCGAAAATTCCAAGTTATTAGACAATCAGCAGGGAAAGGACAGTGAGGGGACTAAGGCGGCACCTTCATCAGGTTCAAAGGCGCCTGGTGACATAGCGCATGCGTTAGAAGCGCGGAAGCCAGTTGTTTGCTACAGCTGCGGAGAAAAGGGCCACATGGCCAGGAGCTGTAAGAGGCACATGGCATTTGCCACAATTCAGGAGTCAGAGGATAGCTTAAAGCTGTTGAAGCCTTACATGAGGACACTCTCAGTGAACGGCCGAATGTGTAGGGTATTGAGGGACTCGGCGGCCACAATGGATGTAGCGCATCCAAGTTGCGTATCTTCCGAAGACTATATAGGAGAGTGTGCCTGGATTCGGCAAGTGGCAGAAAAGCAAAGCGTCTGCCTACCGATAGCGAGGGTTGTAATCGAGGGCCCTTTCGGCCAATTGTGTACGGAAGCAGCAATTTCAGCCAACCTCCCGGAGCACTTCCCTTACCTATTTTCAAATAAGTCTGAGGAAATGTTAAAAACACGTGGAGAATCATTTGCCACCGAAATAGCTTGCATGGCCCTTACCCGTTCGAAGGCGCGCGAGCTGACGCAACAGCTGAGCAGCTCACCCTCTGGGGAACAGACGTCCGAGGGCAGTGTAGGAAAACCTGAGGTAGTTGCGACGGAAAATGAGTCTGCCATGCGAGTTGTCGAGACGGAAACTGGGGCTATGGTCGACAACAGCGAGGAAATATCTCTAACGCCCGAAAACGAGGACTTGGTGACAGGCTCGGTGTTAACACCCGCGTCCACCAGTTGGTGTCAGCTAGCCAGAACCGACCGTGCAACGCTAGTGGTCGATCAAAAGGCGGATCTCGCACTCTCTATGCTGCTAGATGCCATACATAAGGAAGGTAACTCTAGGAAGAACGTTTCGTTCTACACCCAAAACGAGGTGTTGCATCGCAGGTATGAGAACGCTAAAGGGCGGGTCTACAACCAAGTGGTAGTTCCACTAAAATACCGGCGGAACATTCTCGACCTGGCCCACAGCAACGCCTGGGCGGGCCACTTAGGTATAAAGAAAACGAAAGCTAAGCTGGCTCAGGAGTTCTACTGGCCCGGGTGCTGGAAGGATGTAGAGATGTTTGTCCGTGGATGCGACACTTGTCAGCGGATAGGAAAATCAACAGACAAATGGAAGGCACCAATGAAACTAGTGCCAATAGTCACAGAACCCTTCCGTCGGCTCGTGATTGACATCGTGGGGCCTCTGCCTCCATCTAAATCAGGATATCGGTACGTCCTGACCGCGCTGTGCGTTGCCACCAAGTTCCCGGAGGCAATCGCACTGAAAGAGTTGAGTTCAGTATGCGTGGTGGACGCATTGTTGTCTATTTTTTCTCGGGTGGGTTTTCCCTCGGAGATACAGTGTGACAACGGAAGTGTGTTCACAAGCTGCCTTACGACTACATTCCTAGAACGCTGCGGGATAAAAATCGCGCATAGCTCTATTCACCATCCACAGTCGAACCCTGTGGAACGCATGCACTCGGTCATGAAACGCGTTTTGCGAGCTTTGTGCTTTGAGCATAAAAGTGACTGGGAGGGGTGTATACCAGCTGCGATGTTTTCTCTGAGGTCGGCCCCACACGAGAGTACGGGTTTTAGTCCGGCTGAACTTGTCTACGGCAGGAACTTGAGAGGTCCGCTGCACTTAATACGAGAGTCATGGACTGGATATGGGGAGGACCCTAATGTAGTTTCCTATGTACTGGATTTATTGGGGCGACTGGGGACTACACGCGAAGTGGTGGAGAGCAACATGCGCGCAGCACAGGCGCTTTCCAAGGCCCGTTACGATAAGTCAGCTCGAAAGCGAGTCTTTAGAGTGGGCGATGAGGTGATGCTGTTGTGCCCTTCAAGAAAAAACAAGCTGGACGTACAATGGGAGGGACCAGCGACAGTGTTGTCAGTGCTTTCAGACACCAACTACGAGGTAAAGTGGGGCCGGAAATGCCCCAAAGTGTATCACAGTAACCTAATGAAACCCTACATGCGACGAAAAGCAGTAGTAAACCTTGCACTCAATGTTCCTGAGGATGAGGGCGCGGAAATCCTTTGTCTTTCCGATAGCACGGTCAGCAGCACATTGTCCGATAGGGTAGACACAGGGAACACCCTAAGTAAGGCTCAAGAGGAAGATTTAGAGCTTTTAGTACAGGAATTCGCTACCGTTTTCTCCGAGAAGCCAGGCAAAACGGATGTGATTAAGCACGACATTGAGCTGACGGTTAACAAGCCGATCAGCTGTAAGCCGTATCGGGTGTCACCTAGACAGAGAGAGATACTAGAGGCCGAAATTCGCCGCATGATCGACCTAGGTGTTATCATCGAAGCAGACAGTGATTTCACCTCGCCTTTGATTTTGGTTGAGATTCCGGGCCGTGATCCAAGGCCATGCGTGGACTATCGCCGCCTGAACTCTGTAACAGTCGACCAGACTTACCCTATTCCTAACATTGAAGAGAGGGTAGAGACAGTGTCTAAGGCGAAATACATTTCTACGTTAGACCTTGTTAGGGGGTATTGGCAGGTCCCTTTGACAGAGCGCGCGAGTCGATACGCTGCTTTTATCTCACCCCTGGGCACTTTTCGTCCTTTGATGATGAGCTTTGGGCTCAAGAACGCGCCGTATTGTTTCAGCCGCCTGATGGATAAGGTTCTCCACGGGCTCGAGAAATTTGCGCTGCCTTACCTAGACGATGTGGCGATATTTTCGGACAAATGGGAAGACCATGTTGAACACCTTCGGATGGTTTTGGAACGGGTCAAAAATGCAGGTCTTACGGTAAAGAGAGAGAAATGTCATTTGGGCTGTGCTGAAGTAAGCTATTTAGGGCACATTGTAGGAAATGGGCGTCGTCGACCGTCCGAACTCAAGGTAGCCGCGGTGGTCGGTTATCGTCGTCCCAGCACTAAGACCGAGATGAGAGCATTCCTCGGCCTCACAGGTTACTATCAGCATTACGTCCCGAATTACTCCGAGATTGCCAGCCCTTTGACAGATAGTTTACGCAAGACCGAACCTGTGAACATTCAATGGGACTCTAAAAAGGAAGACGCTTTTCAGAAGCTGAAGCACGCATTGAGTGAGAAACCCGTCTTGAGGGCACCGGATTTTGCAAAACCTTTCACTATTCAGTGTGATGCAAGCGAACGCGGTTTAGGAGCAGTGCTATGTCAGACGGACCAGAGTGGAGAGGAGCGGCCGGTTTTGTATTTGAGTCGCAAATTGAGCAGCAGGGAAGAGGCTTATAGCACTTCGGAAAAAGAATGTGCTTGCATTGTTTGGGCCGTACGAAAACTAGGCTGCTATGTTGCTGGCTCTAAGTTTATTATAGAAACTGATCACTCTCCACTAACCTGGTTACACCAAATGTCACCTAAGAATGGTCGTTTGCTCAGATGGAGCATAGCACTGCAGCAGCACAATTTCGAGGTGCGCTACAAGAGAGGTGGCCTTCATACAAATGCAGACGCCCTAAGTCGAGCGTTTTGACTCGTCAAAAGACGCGGAAGGTTTGTTTGATTTTTTTTGTTTACCTTTACCTAGTTTATGTGTACTTTTTTTTTTTTCAATGTGTTACAGTGAGGGCGTAGAGAAATTTTTCACTGACTCCCTCGTTGTCCCGAGCTCTACAGTTTGCTTGTTTAGCTTGATTATAATGTTATCTCGATTCCAAATGGAGTTACGTATGAAAGAGTTACTGGACACTTGTCCCGATTGGTATGCACATTGTTTCCTTGAGCTTAAGTTATTAAGATAAGATGTTTGCTTTGTAAAATCGGAGGCCTGGCGATGAGAGTGGCGTGCACGCGGTGCTTGTCGCATTGTGTGTGGCTGACAAAGGTCGTTTCTTGGAGCTTGTCACCCACTTTTCACCGAAGCGGGGCGCAGAGGCCAGCTCTTGGAGCATTCCAGTTTGACCAGGCCCTTCGAGAAAGCAAGAGCCTTGCCGGAACGTCGCCGACATCGACCCGGCCGAGCTGCATGGAACAACTCGACCTCCCGATGTATCATCTGGCGGCGGGGGTGCTGTTGTGCCTCGCCCAAGTTCCACGTGGTCTTCGCGGCCTGCTGGCACCTGGCAGCTGTTGATGAGTCAACCCTGCACCGGGACGGCGACGGACGCGGACAATCTGGAAAAACCACGTCGCCGGCTCCTCTTGACACAAAAGTCGTTGGCCAAGCTTTTGTCAGCCGCCGAGAGCAACACTCCGAAGCAGCGTCGACCCAGCAGCTGTACGGGGTATTCTGCCTTGCTTGAGTCAACCTGGCTGCATCAGGGAGCGACTTTGCGCATGGGATTCCACGTCATCTCACTGTGGTGCCACGCTGGCGCGTGGGGTCTCCCTCACCCAAACAGCGAACTGGGCATGTCTTGCCCCTTTCCTAGGTTCAGAGGGAGGCGGTGTTTGGCTTTCCCTCTTCGGGGACGGAGAGGAAGACGACGATCTCATTGGAGTATCCTGCGCATAAATTTTCTTTGCAAGGGATCTTGGGAAGGCGGACGATGTATAAAAACGCTAGCGCAGAGGCGCTCGTGTGTGATTCTCTTTTCATGTTGTACCACGCTACCATGTAAATACTGTATATAAACATTTTTTTCTCCTTCTCCGGCTTCTCTACTCGTCCTCTCCGGGGACTCGGATGGCCCGAGTCCGCACCACGCTACCCAAAGGCGCAACAACGTCAACTGCCGTTTCCGATGCAGTCCAAACTTTTTCGGGGCGTACGCGTGCTCCCGTACCCTCTGGAGGTCACTTCTTTTTCTTCGAACACATGTGTGCCCCTTTCGGTAAAGGTATAGGGAAGACGTGGCGGCGCCATGCTGGGTCGTTAGTCACCGGATGTCGTCTTCCCAATACGAAGGTGCTCTTCCTTGGACGATGGGGCGAGACGAATATTGCAGTTGTTTGTGACACTTGGATTATCTCAAGATTTCTAGACAGTCACCTGGATATAAGCGACTGTATATCCTGATTTGTGTTAACGGGCAGTCGGATAAACCACTGCATTATGAGCGGTAATGTTTAATTCCTGGGGGAGCCCTATCGATAGAATTTTTTTTTTTCAAAACAAACGTCTGAAAGCCGGAATGAGCGTTCTGAACTGTTTCAATGGCACCCTCAGCGACATGGCCCATGTAATAATCAAACGTCCTTCACATCACTGATTCAATGTCTGGTCTCACACGCCACATCAGCATGCTCAGGCGTAATCGAAAACCAGGAAATTTTTTTTACAAGCGGGCTATCTAAACAGGTAATTGGCTCACTCGCTCGCTGGATTCCGGGCCGACCAGTTGTGCCCTCGCTATCTCGGACGTCAGCGTAGCTCTCGCCGACTGGACTTGCCCTACGCTATCTCCTGACGCGGACAAGAGCTCTCGCCAGTGGTGCCCATTCTCGGACTCCTGCAAACGTGTCCTTCTTTCCTGTCTTCTCCTTACTTCCGTCGTTCGCTGTCTTTGCGCCTCGCTCTCTCCTTCCTCTCTCTCTATCTCTTTACCTTTTAACCCTATCCTTTTAATCCCTTCTCTACCCCCATCCCTCGTGAGCTGCTGCTGAGGCGTCCTCCCTCTGAGAGACGGTTACGGGGCTCACTTTTCTCTTATTTTCACTTAAAATCACCCCCCCCCCCCCTAAACAGGTTCTTATGAGTGTAACAGCGCCATTGCTAAGACGCTGCATGAACGTTTTGTAATTAACCTATACTTGGTTTTGTTTTGAAATGAAACTCCGAAATCGTTCCGAGGACAGCGTGGAACGAAACTACAGGATGAGTGAGCCAGTACGCAAGAAAAACAAACATAACAGATGCGGTGGCAAAGCTTTCGAGATACTTTGCGAGCCCCAATACTGCATGAGTTTTTGCAACTGTGTGGCTTGGCGCACCAAAAAAAAAAAAAGAAAGAAGGAAAAATATCCACACATAGGCGCATGGGTGCCATGTAAATAACACGTGAAGGAAAACAATTTATTTCTAAAATTAACCGCCCGTGAATAAATCAACCTATTAATGTAAATACAGTGTCTTACGTGTCAAAACCACGACTTGAATACGGAGTATGCATGGTGTAGAATAATTTTTACCATTCTGGCGTTCATTAACGTACTGCTGTATCCAAGCACAAACGTGTTTGTCCCTCTCGTCAGAATGCGGCTGCCGTGGCCGAGAATACAACAGACGTGATCGAAGCGGCAACCATTGGCGATTGTGCTGAACAAAAGTTAGGTCATTTTCCTAAAAGCATTATCGATGCTGTTCTCGTCATTCATACGAAGCTTGAGACAAGCGATGAGAGATCGCAAACAGTGAACAGCGTACAAAGAGAACACATGTAGGCGCGCCACGGCAGGCGTCGAAGAATCCTTGCCGTGACGTCATACAAGCCTCCCACCAGGCAGCTTCACCCCAAAATCTCGGGGCTAATTACCTTATGACGGCGTTTTGTAGAGTTACACCAAATCTGATAATAATACTGTTAGCTGCTAGCTTTACTTTGTGCTATATTCCAATTTGTTGCTGTCGCATTGATTGCTTCGCCCTTGCAGTGAAACTGACTTTTTTTAGCAGTTCTTTTTTTTTTCAACTTGGCATTGTTCTCGTAATGTCACGCGCACGTTTGTATACATGTATGTTAAAGAGATCATTCAAACTTCATTTTGTAGCGACAGCTACATCGGCCGGATGCTTGCCATTTCGCTGTGTCCGGTGGGCACATCGCGTGCTGAACCGTAGCAACCACCGCAGCTGGCAGCATCGCTCACAGCACCATCTGGCATGAAGTCAGAGGAGAAGTCAGTGAAACCGCGTTGCAACAACATAGGACGAGCCGGTGTTACATCGTATATAACGAAGGGGCAGAACGGTGGAGTTAGTGGGCATATATATGGAGAGTGGGAGATACTGAAAGAATAAAGTCAGGATTCGTCGTCGGGACAAAACCAGGAGGATGCAGCGTGCCGAGAAGACAGAGCGTAACCATACTGAGCGCCAAGCTAAACAATAAGCTCAACCTCTCGATATGCACGAGCCGGCATAAAATAATTAGTTTGGCCACCGCCATTTTTTTTTATGAAGGCTCGCTAGCTCAAACGTTACGTCGAATATGCGGGATGTTTTTGTATCTAGGCAGTGGAGACGTTCAAAGGAGCTCTTTATATTTCGCTCTCTAAAACAGAATAGAATGAACACGCAAAAGTGATCGATTCCAGTAGGCGTTGATTTGCAATAGACATGATAATGATAATAATACCTGGGCTTCAACGTGCACTGGCATCACACTTCACACGGGGTGAGTAAATCGTAGTAGCTATAAGCCTTTATGCTATTGTAAATGATGACGTGGATATTGAAAGGCACTCTCACCAGGCCCCATCGGACATTTCGGTTAATTTTCTGGCAATTGTCAGCAGCCGTCTGGAAGTGTCTTAAAGAAACAATTATTTCAAAGTGACTCAATATTGGACAAGTTGGAATAAATTAAACTGCTTGTCTACCACGCCTTAGCGAGGTATGCTTCTCAGTAAAGGCCGAAACTCTCGCCCTCAGTTGTCTCGGCTCAGCCCTCGCAAACGCTGCATGTATACTCCCGACTGCCTGGGACGAGGGAACGCGTCATGGTCACGTGACAAGCCCCGCCTGCCCAGCATGCTCTCACTTTTTCGATTTCGCTTCACGCCGCATGCCTTCGGGGCTCTGCCTTTGCTGAAGAACCGAACTCAGGGTCCGTGGCCAGCGACGACCCGAGAAGGGTGTCTTACGCATATACAAGCGCCTATTGCGTATCCCCCCTCTCTCTCTCTCTCTCTCCCTCAAAGCGTGTCCTCATCGAGAGGGCAGGCCATGTGTTTTTAAATATCGACTGTCCTAGTGCCACGCAGGCTTGTGATATATTGTGTACGCGATCGCCACCTAGTGGTCTACGCACCGCGCTTGTTAATCTGCAGTGGCCTAACCTGGTGAAGGGTCATTTAGGCCATTGAAGTGTTACCAAGTCTCTGACGACCCCACGCGAGAGCGAGAGCGTGGTCTTACCACACTCGTGGTCTCACATTAGCTCTATTAATTACCAGTTCTATGGGCTCGCCTAGACGCTTCACTGTGGCATTAACAATGTCATCTAAATGTCACGCGCGATCTCGTCGCATCTTGCACACTGACTGGTAATAATTTCGATTCATTTGAGCCGGCCAGTCAGCCTGCATGGCATAACCAAAATGAGGACGTTTTCGAGTAAGGACATTTGCTAAACACAAAATAAAAAAGTATACAGAGAGATATATTTGACATCAATCTCCTTTATAACTGAGATCCCGACTATGACTACCCAAGGCTTCAGAAAGACAGTATCCCGAACCTGGCTATATTACCGTCCTCTTCTTTTCTTTACCGCTTGGCGCTGTTTTAGAGGTATAGGCAATTCAAAAGGTCAATAGCAATAAAGAAGGCCGAAGAAGGCAATAAAAAGGCCCTGTTATCTGTGCCTTGTTTAGATAAGAAATAAAGTTCAAGCTTAAGTTGAAGAAAAGCTCTGGATTTTATAGCCCCATAAAGGAAAGCTCCTCCGACACACTCTAAAATTTAGCGCTTCTGGTAAAGTCTCGAAAAAACAGCCTTAAATTTCAACTAAAGACAAAATCCTGAAGTTCAGAACCCTATACTGAAAAGTTTAAAACGAACTGCTGAAGGGGGCCTGTATTCAGTATAAAGAGTTTAAAAGGCATGCCAATCAGCACAACACATATCTTGCCTGATCAGTGCGTATACCGTGGTTGCGTTGAGAAGAAAATGCTTCTAGTAAATCAGACAGTAGCATCTTTACAGACAGAAAAGTATATGTACAGCAAATGTGATTATCGGAGGTGTGGAGTACTGTTTCCAGAATAGCCCCGCCGTGGTGGTCTAATGGCTAAGGTACTCGGCTGCTGACCCGCAGGGCGCGGGTTCGAATCCCGGCTGCGGCGGCTGCATTTCCGATGGAAGCGGAAATGTTGTAGGCCCGTGTGCTCAGATTTGGGTGCACGTTAGAGAACCCCAGGTGGTCGTAATTTCCGGAGCCCTCCACTACGGCGTCTCTCATAATCATATGGTGGTTTTGGGACGTCAAACCCCACAAATCAATCAACTGTTTCCAGAATAAAAAAAAATTCAGAGCCCTATACCGCTACTCTAGAGATGGAAGCCAGCGAAGACAGTGGCTGCACGTTCTGTGGCAGCGGCTTCACGTCATTTTCGTGTCCATGCGCACTCCTATGCGCGTTGTCGCTTTTTAGAATAACAATAAAGATTGTTAGAATTTTACGTCACCAATCCAAGATAAGGGACGCCGTAGTGGAGGGATGCGGCAGTTTCAAGGCTCTTTAACGAGTACCTAAATCTATGCGGGCCTCAAGCACTTCGCTTTCATCGTGGAGGCGGACGCCGGGATTCAATCTCACGACCTTCGGGTCAGCCACCACTGTGGCAGCTTCACTCTCCCCGCTCTTTCTTCGAGCGAACGACGTACGTTTCATAGAAGGGCAACCGCTGAGGCGCTAGAGCAATCTCTACGTCACGAAACAAAGGAGCACAACGATTGGTGGGAAGAGCCATCGCTGAGTATGGCGACACTTGTGAAAGAGGCATTGGCGGTAGCAAGGGGCACCTGTGCACGAGGGGCTCCGAGAGCTGTTCTGGTTGTTCTTCGTGCACTTGGTCTACGGATGTGATCGGCCAGAACCTATACCTACGTACAGCTTCGCCGTAAAGATACGGCGGTGAAGGGAGCGGGGTGGCTACAATGAGTATACCACATGTTGCTGGTACACAGACGTTCTGATATGTAGGTCACCCATCTAGCATCACAGGGGCCACGGCGCGATTCTTACCAATTCGCCGAAAGATTTCCCCCGAGCCGCCGTATTTCTGTTCTCCCGCTTCGCCGGCGCGCAACTATATCGAACCATCGATATTAAAGATCATTAGCGTAATCTTGCAGATGCTGCTTCCAGGGCAGCAGAACGGGTGGGGGGTAGGGGTGTCCATTTCTGCGAAAGCGCAGCCCGTTTGCAGAACGAAATAAGACAGTGCTACTTCTGTCGCACCACTGAGAAGAACAAGTGAAACAAGATGGGGGAGAGGGGGAGTGAGGAAAAGAAAAAACAGGCGGAAACACATACGAGTTGAATTTCGAGTACGCGATGGTAGGGGAGAAAGAAAAAAAAGGGGACCGGGCACTCATAAAACTATCATTATATAGGAGCGCACGCGAGATTCACGTTATAGACAGAAAAAAAAGAAAAAAACAAACAAGAAAGCGCAGCAGCTATAGCCCACCCGCGGGCAGACGAGGAACGACGACAGGCGGGTGCGCTCGCGACAGGCTGTGCAGGGACGCATGGTAGCGGAAAAGGAAAGTGCGCCAAAATCTGAGACGAAACCATTAAAAACAAGTGGTACCAGAAAGAAAAGTATTAGACGAGAAATGCGAAACGTTGCATGCCGTCTGCCGAATAGAGAGCAAAAACGACGAGATCTCTCGAGAGCACCGCATATTCCTTCGCTGTCTCTCTCTCTATCTAATTTTCAATGCGCTGCGCGATCGCTTATTCCTTTTTCGTTTCGCCTTAAGTTCTATTGCGATTCGGAAGCTTTGAAAATAGTAGGAAACGCAAAACGGGGTGGAAGCGGGGGGTTGTGTCGAACATCACCAGGAAGCAGGTTCACCCTGTCGCACATCGCACCTTCCTTCCTCCTGTATTGCACGTTACGAGCGTCACAAGCGCTGAACAGCTGTGCGGATGAATATTAGTATGCGCATATAGTTGCATGCAGCGTGGCGAATCGCCTCTACCTCTACGCATTCTCGAAGCGGTGCTGCGGTTTGCTGGCGAACCCCTTTCTGTGATGTGCAGGTCGCAGAGAGAGAGAGTGGTGTGGAGAGAGAGAGAGCTGATACGTTGCGCAATATAACCATGAAACTGTAAACCGCGCATTTACGTCCTCGGCGCGTATATGTCACGGCTTTGGCGGCGCAAGCGAAAAGCCGAAGCCGTGACATTAGACTGATGAGACATCATACATGATTTTAGACCGAAAACTGTAATGGTGTAAAATCTCGAGGTCCACCGTACGCTATTAGAGATTTGCGCGTGCAGCTTATGCAACGCAGCACCAGGAGGCGACACCGTATGTCCTGCAGCCTCGTGCGTGCTCGACACCGTAAATGGGGGCTTCACATAGCGGCGACATTCCCCCTTCGCACACTTGCTAAAGCTCGGATGCGACATCGGAACAATGGGGCAGATGGAGCAAAAAAAAAAACTATAATTCAGAATTTTAATGCTAATTTGTTTAACTACTTCGCACAAATAACGATAATGTTAGGTAAGCCAAGTTTTGGCGTAGAGGGAAACTCCTAACAAACTTTTTACTAACCAGAATTCGGTCGTACCGGCTTACAGTAAAGAGAAGATGATCCATTCTGTACAAAATTACATTTGTGTATGCACAAGTGTTGTAACATGCCACGAAGGCTGAACACAAGTTCCGCGAATATGTGGGCCGTAGAAACAGCGCGGAAGAAATCGTCGATCGCAAAGGCTTTTCCCGTATTTTTCCGCGGTCTTCGTTCAGCGATGGGAATAGTTCAACAGGCTTAACTGAACATTAGGTGCGTGACGAAGCACATTGGCGTGCGCGATGAACGAATATCGCGCATTCAGAGCGCGCACACACAAATACAAGAGAAAAAAACAAATAAGGACACGCGTTTGCCTTCGTATTTTCCTTCCGTCTGTGTATGCGTGTGTTGTCTTCTTAAATGGCAAATTTCCCATGATAACTTTAGGTGGGACCAAATATCTCAGCAGCCCGTGCTTCTGTCGATGAATTTGCTGTAAACAATCAAATCCTTACTGCCGTGTAGTTTAAGAGAAATCTCACAGGGAACTCTTTCGATTTATACATATGCGATCGTCGTCATTGTCAGCCGCTTTTAGTCCACTGCGAGCGATGGCCTCTTCCAGTGATCCGCAGTTTACCTTGTCGTGCGTGAACTATAGAGTTTCATTTCATGGATGCGAACTTCTTCGTGGCATCATTCCCGGCTACCTTTGCCCCGCCCTCTAATGCATTTCTTCAAATAATAAAATAAATACTATATGGGGTTTTACGTCCCGAAACAATGACATGAATACGAGAGACGCCGTAGTGGAGTGTTCCGGAAAATTTCGACTGTCTGGTGTTCCTTAGCGTGCACTGATATTGCACAGTACGACGGCCTCTGGCGTTTCGCCTACGTCGTATATGCGGCCACCGAAGCAGGAATCGAACCCGCGACCTTCGGGTCAGCGGCCGAACGTCACAACTGTTTCACCCCGGCGGACGGCTGCATTTCTTCGTGGCTGGGTATCCACTCCGATTCTCCCACCAATCATTTACCTATGCCGCGTATCACACAGACGTTTAAGGTTCACTTTTTGTATTGATGGCAAGAAAAAAGGATGTCGGCTTCCCCTGTATAGGCGTATCAGGCATAATTTAAATGTAGCATTAAGATAGTAATACATACATGCACCTCGTAACATTGTGGTGATACGAAGTGACATATCAATCTTTCTCATTCGTGCTTCGCATACCATCGATTCCCACTGTACGTGGGATCTGCCAATTTGTAAGTGTGTGTGTGTTTTCATGTTACTGTAGTTTGTTAATACGCTATATGAAAGCGAAAAAAAAGCCTTTGATACACAACAAAATATGGGGGGGGGGGGGGGGTAACACTCAGGTGTCTCAGTAATATTATTGCGATACGGCGGAATAATATTGACCTATGGGAATGTTTCTTTAGCGTGCACCTAAACCGATGGGTAAACGGGTGCTTCTTTTTTTTTACGTTTCGCTCCCGTCTAAATGTGGACGTCGTGTTTGGACGCGAAAGCGCACCCCTGAGCTTTGCAGCGCAGCCTTTGATATCTATTTGTGGCCCCTGTGTTTGCCTGTTTATGAGGAAGTAAGACTCGTATGAGTCGCTGGTTTCTTTCTCTCTTTAACGCAACGTGCAATACGTAATACAGGGTGATATTTGAACCAGACATCGCGGTTTGTTGACACAGCCCCGTCAGCCGAGTATTGATCTCTTTTACGCTCGATATTGTTGAAACACGCAAGCGTGTTTTGATCGTATACCTTTCAAAAGCATTGTACACGAGGGAACGTTTTCGGCCGACGTTAACATGCCTGTTTTCTCTGCGTTTTCTGTTTTCTTCCCCCTTTTCAAGTTGGTGATACCGCGGATAACGTTTTTCACCGCAGGCAGGATCAGAGGTCGAAATAATATCGTTCGTTCCACTTCTAGTGCACGGCTGACGGAGCGAACGATATGTTAATTCGTGTTTAGACATGAGTAAATAATAGCATGACGTTACGAAAGTCTGCTTGTAACTTTATTTTCTTATTAAACACTCTGCGAAACAAAAAGTATGCACGACTGTTCTCGGTGATTCCTGGCTGACCACGTATTAGACTCACTTTTAGGAGACCCCTTACCTCTCTTAGGAGATCGTCATGTATACTGTCCGCGGACAGTCGTGGAACCCTAAAGGGAGTTAACGTGTTTCTGTAAAGGGAGTCATACGTGACAAGTCTGTCCTTTCAAGAAAGAATAAAATGTCTGGTTTTGTTTCCTTTTTTTAGAGTAGAGCGGCGTCAGCAAAGCGAGCAAAGTAAATTACGTCTACGCTTGTGCGAACCAATTTGGAAGCAGTGGAGACGACGAATGTACAAACGCAAGTATACACCACGCCCCATGCCTGCATGTGAGACTGGCTAAAACGTGCCTCAAAAACATGAAACTAGTTTGCTAATTCGAACTGGTTGGCATTTGTAATAATGGAGTAACCACGCTTCGTATATTCCTTCCGTTTGTTACACCCCTACGCTGTATACACACAGAGCTGCGTTACATCAACGTGTGTAAAGGCGCACCGGCCGACGTGACTCATTCCGAACGCTGGCATGCCACTCCGTTCTTCTTTTCTTGCCGTCTCACATCAATGCCACCCCAATGCAGGCGTTCTGCTTCTTCCCCACGCGTACGAAGCATTCCGAAGCGGTATCTGTAAACATCAACGCCAAACGGAAACCTTTCACGACACGAAAACGGCATAAGTCCGATGATCTGCGTGAGAACACCACAGACTGCGCGTGTTCCGAACGCCTGTTAAGCAAAAAAAAAAAAGTAAAGACAACGAAAGGAGACATATATAAGAGATGAGCCTTTTAAGAAAGAGAAAGAAAGAAAGAAAACGGAAGGATATAAAGAGAGAAAGGAACTGAGTACGAGTTCATATTTTAGGCTATACGTTCCATTTTCGTCATCGTTCCGTTAGCTTTCCTTGGGGAACCAATTGGTTGGAGCAAGCCGTCTGCAAACACTGACTCGCGTGACAGTGCCATATCGTTTCAGTTTTTCTGCGGCAGTACCTAGAAAGTGGAGCATATGTACCAGCGAGATTAATACTGCAGGATACAGTACATTAGACGACAGGAATAGAGATGGGAAAAAAGATTTAAGCAAATACAACAGGCGAGCTCAGTGGCGAGTAAGACGCACCTTCTCGTCAGACGGGTGGGAATGTTCACATTTGGCTTCCGTAAAGCCACCCACACGCAAAGAGAAAACAGTCTCGGCAAAATGTTCAACGGGAACCAAGCTCATGTATTCTTTGGTGCATGGTTCTAGCTTACATTTATCATGGTTATGCCCGGTACGCGTGGGCGTCACCATAGGCAACGGATTCACTAAAGACGAAACAGCGTTGCGAGCGAGGATGTCACTACAAGCCTCGTGGTATACGTGCTTAGTAACGCGGCATACGTGCACGCACTCTCTACCCCGTCTACGCAATATTTCTAGTGAGAGCGGAGAAGACCACTTATATCACTATACACTCAATACTTATCACAATTTATTATAAATAGTGTACAGTTACTGTATTAGAGTATATAGTGACTATATATTCGATCTTATCAAGTGAATGCAAAAAACAATTAGGCAAAGAAAAGTATGATTGACGTAGCGCTACCGACGAAGAAGTAAGGAACACAGAGTGCTAGTGAATGAACAGAAGAGTGAACACAGAGTTCGGCTAGTTGGAGTGTAAGCATTCGAAATAACCCAACTTTCTATTCCACTGCAAGAAAAGTGTGGGGGACCCTACTTGCTGTTTTTGACTGTTGTACAGTAATTGTGACATAAATTGAAATGAATGAATGCGGAAAGTGGGCGAAAAAACATCGTTTCTGTCGATGAGGCACAAGCCCACAACCTTATCTTTCAACCGACCTGGTATTGTTTGTCGTCGGTCATTTGGGCACTGACTTCACATTGGTCTCTCTCGCTCTCTCTCTCTCTCTCTCTCTCTCTCTCTCTCTCTCTCTCTCTCTCTCTCTCTCTCTCTCTCTCTCTCTCTCTCTCTCTCTCTCTCTTTCTTTCTTTCTTTCTTTTTTTTAATGTCTCAACCACCAACCCAATGCTTTTGTCGAGAAGCCAGGCTGCCCTATAGAGCGGGAATCATTATTTACAGCGTACTTTTCATATTAGAGGTTTTACTTTTGTACCACTGAAGCTATGTGGTGTGTGGTATGCTGGCTTCCCGCAAAACGTTCGATTTTCAGAATATTTGAAAGACGAAAGTGCAACAATATGTAAACTGGTCCGTGATAGGAAATCGTGGGGCTGGTCCCATAAAAGCGCAATGTTCACGAAAGCGAAATGCAAAGCGCTTGTACTCATGCTTTTGTGTTGAGTGGCTTTCGTTATGTTGAGTTGCTGTGTTATTCCCGCGCAACATAGCAATAAACGTACGCAGAAGTTCAATCTTGCGGAGGTCCTCCAACTCTCTAGAGGCGATCGCTAACCGCTTGACTTCAGCACGGTTATCCGGAGAGCGCGAATTGCCAGTAGTGGGACATTGTTGTTATAGCCGATAGTAAGCTAAGCTCGTCACCTGGCGCAACACAACCCAAGCTCTACACAACGCTGCCATGCTAGAACAATAGCGACAGTATGGAAAACCATCCAAAACAGACGAATATTACTTGTATGCGGCATCCTGAATACTGCCCTCAACATTTAGGAGTCGACGGATATTTCGATCGCGGGTAAGTACCCGAGTGAACATTTAGAGTTAAGTCGATCGAGCCATCGCTATTCTTCAGCCGTAAAAAGAGTCGTCTCCCTAGACATTACTCTTAATAAAACAAGAGTCGCATAGGATGGTGCGGATATCGGTAGCCGCGCGGTGTTCTTTAGCACCTCGCGCTCACAATAAACTGCGTGCGAGCCCTAAACGAGACAATGGAAACAAACGGCCGTCTTAACGATAATATAGGGCGACGAACTGACAATGGGACTGACTATGCCGAGTGATATACTTCCCACGCGAGCAGCAGGCCCAACGAAGCAGCGGAAAGCGGTGGCGGGAACGCACCTGAACGCAGTTTCCGGTGTGTGTATACAAACACTGAGTGGCGGGTTAACGTGTATAACGAATGGCGAGACGACTTCCGCGGAAGCTTGACAGCCGGTATTCTCGTTTGGTGCCGCTGTTCTTGTTTTCCGCCTCACGGTGCTATTTAGGAGTAAATCAATGTCTTGTTTATCCTTCTTTTAAAGCGTTGTTGAAAAAGAAAGAGCTGCTTGCTCGTGGAGCCATATTAGTTGGCCGGTCTCTATTAGTCCATACCTTTTATTCTGAATTTCTGCATTAGACAAGGATTACGAGAAATCTTTGTATATCGAAGGGAAGATTAGTGTTGCAGTTTAAACTTAAGTAAACTGGCTATGATACGACAATTCGAAGGAGACGCTGGGCCGTATACATGTGACTTAAGCGAGGGCTATGCTTAACAGGGCAGATGTGTCTGTTTCGATTTCCGTTATTAGAAGTCATGCTCTTGACCCGCCAAGGTGGTCTATAGTGGCTGAGGCACTCGTCTGCTGACCCGCAGGTCGCGGGATCGAATCCCGGCCACGGCTGCCGCATTTTGGATGGAAGCGAAAATGCTTGAGGCCCGTCTGCTTATATTTGGCTTCACGTTAAAGAAGGTGGTCTAAATTTCCGGAGCTCTTCTCAACGGCTTCTCCGTAAGCAAGCATATGGCGGTTTTGGAACGTTAAGCTCCAACAATTATAATTAAGCCACGCTCTCGTTGAGCATACGCCTTACAACCTGACCTTTCGTGAGAGAGGAAAAAAAAAAGATCGGGCATAAATTCACGGTGAGGGATCCAGTTGCACTGGTCAAACGAATAACTGCATCGACCTCTCTTTACATTGGTGAATATGCGATGCGCGCGGAGATGCCTCCGCATTCGCTCTTCAATGTTCTTGTATACTGCGGAAAGCATTTTGCACACACAAAAAAGGCGAACAAGAAAGAAGAGAGCACAGACAGGCGCAGTGTGCTCTCTTTTTCTTGTCTGTTTATTTTTTTTGCGCAAAATGCCTTCCACAATGAAACAACAACTCACCCAACAATTCCCCGCCGCGGTGGTCTACTGGCTAAGGTACTCGGCTGCTGACCCGCAGGGCGCGGGTTCAAATCCCGGCTGCGGCGGCTGCATTTCCGATGGAGGCGGAAATGTTGTAGGCCCGTGTGCTCAGATTTGGGTGCACGTTAAAGAACCCCAGGTGGTCTAAATTTCCGGAGCCCTCCACTACGGCGTCTCTCATAATCATATAGTGGTTTTGGGACGTTAAACCCCACATATCAATCAATCACCCAACAATCGGTTTTTCTATGTTCTTGCACACACTTAAGTAAAAAAATACTAATAATAACTGAATGTAGGACTTAGTAACATGTTCGGTTGTCTTAATCTAAAGAAGCAAATGTGAGAGTCAAAATATGCAGTGCCCATTACTATAGCATTAACCGCAGACCGGCTATCGCTATTGCGCACGAACTTGATGTTCGGTATGTCGAGTTTAACATGTGGGAGAAATAATTGCGACACTCAGTATGCTGGAGAAGTTTCAAAGGTGCATGGGGTAATTATGGAAAGCGCGCGCGATCATCGAAGTTCTACTCATAGTGCAATGAAGCTGTGTGATGGTTTAACTACTGAATTGTTCAATAATCATGGCATGTATCAAGCTGAAACGTCCAATTCAATTCCAAATAAATAAAAAAGATCAGGATAGATTATTTGAAAAAAAATCATGGGATATGAGAAAAGCTGCAGGAAGTTTCAGCCATCACAACGCTCCTTTCAGCAGTTAGTTTTAGAACTGTGACTGTAAACGAATGGGTAGACATTTCTATCAGAAACTTTATACAACATGCACAAAGCAGATCTCGTATAGGTTGAGAATCCATCGTTGAAAGTTCTGTCACGTAAAAACTTATGGTATGAGAATTTCAAATGCAACTCCGAGAAAATTTCAAATGAAGTGTATCCGGAAAAAGCGTACTTTTCTCTATGTCTCTCTCTTTCTTTCTTTCAGACAGCGTCACACCGACAAAGATTGCGCTTAGTGGTCGGCCGTACGACCAATGCGAAGTAGTACACAATTCTGTACATATCAGTAAAAAAGAAAGAAACAGAAAAACTGAACGATCGAACAAAATCCTGAATGACAAAACTCATTCCGCCTAGCCCAAATGTCATCACATCAACGTTAAGCCGAGATGCCGGCGCGCGAAGCATTTTGATTAAGTGATCGAGACATCTGCCAACGCAGATTATGCCGGAAAAGTAGTTCAAGAATCGATGAGCTTGTGAGCAAACATAAGTCAAATAGCACACCACTCAGTGAACGCCTTGATAGTGGGCGCTGGTAAAGAACTTGGAGTGACGGACGGCTTAACGCGACGCGCGTCTATGGCGCCGACAGCCTGACCCTCGGCAGTGTTTACAAGCACTGACCACGGCAGAAAAAAATGTCCCACCCAATGCACTCTATATAAAGGAAACCATATATACAAGTTAATGGGGTCTCAGGAAAGCTGTGATCTTGAGTCTGAGAAAAGCTCACGAGTCTGACAAAAGCTTAGCTCCCAACAGCCTGCCAATAGCAATCGCTGGTGATCGCGTGCGACGGAGGGGATGCTATTGATGCTGCTTTCGCCTCCGTCGCCGTGGAGCTGATGATATAAAAAAAAAGGCTCTAGGGCACGCACATGCTTTATATAATCAAGATGTTGCTGCTGCTGCACGTGACCGATCCAAATGCAAACAACACTCGTAGAAAACAGTCAGATAATAAAAAAAAGTCAGCTTCAACAACTTTCGACACTCCGATGGCAGGCCTTTCCATGTCCATACCAGATGTTGATTGATTGCTGTTTGATGAAAATGTTGATTGATATGTGGGGTTCAACGTCTCGAAACCACCATATGATTATGAGAGACGACATAGTAGAAGGCTCCGGAAATTTTGATCACCTGGGGTTCTTTAACATGCACCCAAATCTGAGCACACGGGCCTACAGCATTTTCACCACCGTCGAAAATACAGCCGCCGCAGCCGGCATTCGATCCCGCGCCCTGCGGGTCATAAGCCGAGTACCTTAGCCACAAGACCACCGCGGTGGTATGTCAACATGCTTCGGCAACATATATGTCATGTGTGTCATCATGTATGTCAACATGCTTCGTCATCGGGACTTCGAGCGCGGTGAGTGTTACTTACCTCACGCACCTTTATGTGCACGCAGTGAGTAGCATACATGCCTGCACAAGCTAATGTTACCAGCAGCAGCTGCACGTGAATAGCTTTGGGAGTGTTTTACAGTAGGCGATGCCAAACAAGTTAGAAGATGCAGGGACTGAGGCACACGAGCGTCATTTACACCATGGTTCGACGCATCACTGCGATATATTTCGGCATGTTCTAAACGGCATTCGTTTCATTTGGTATCTCACTTTTCAAAGTCTCGGGTTCGTTCCCGGTCACGGTGGTTGCAATTCGATCGAGGCGAAATGCCAAACGCGTGTGTACTGTGCCATGTCAGCGCGCGTTAAAGAACGCCAGAAGATAAGAATTTCCGCAGGCCTCCACTAAGGCGCGCCTCAAAGTCATATCCTAGTTTTAGCACGGAAAACGTCATATGTTATCATCTTGCATCTCTCTCATCGCTTTCGATTGACAGATACATCAATTAAGCTTACAAAATAACACACAGACTTCGAGGGACCCCATAGCGGATGGCTACAGATCGATGAGTTCAACGTGCAATCAAAGTTTGGTGTTCACTCGAAAACACGAAACTGCGTTCGCCAGCGCTTTTCTCCCGCCACCTCGAGAAGGCGAACGCTGTGGCTGTGCCTCGGAACTCAACGCGCATCCCCCCCCTCACTTTTTAGCGATATTTTCATATATGGTTGCGGCAATATGGCTACTAGCGTTAGTCGGCTAAAGTTCATGTCCAACTCATTTTGAAGCATGCCAGCGCCCTAAAAAAGTCACAGTTTCACCGCAAGGGTGAAGCGATGAATGCGATAGCAACAACTTGGAATGTGACGCTGAGAACGGCAAGCAGATCGAAACGTGCAGCACGCTGCTCACGCACAAATGACACACAATGACGACAGACACAGGACGATAGCCAACTAACAACGTTTACAGCTCGACACATAACACGATGTTTAAAGAGTAACGAGGAACACAACCTAATCACAGGTAGATATATGAGTGCGAACTAACAAGTGTCCCAGCTGTTACATCGCTGTGTTTGAAAAGCACGCTCTTTCCGTAAACGGGGCCTGTGTAGCGAGCGAAGTGATCTTTGTGCGCCCGGCAACTAAACGCAATCATTCCGGTCAAAGCCGAAGGCGCGCGATTCTTCCCTACCACAGGATGAGTGCGCGGATAAGGCCCCTTCCCTCCGCGGAGCGAGGCATGCGTGAGAGCTAAGTGCGAATCGGCGCATCGCGACGAGCTTGGCGCTGACCTTTACGCCAAGCGCGCTCATCACACCATCTCGACGGTATCGCTGAAAAGACGCCATTTCCCCCATGCTAGATGTAAATATCTTTCCTTTTCAACGTCGAAGGAGGTACTCCTTCGTGGCTCAGTGTCTAACGCCGCGCGCTGACGAATGAAAAATCGGACGTTCGATTCCGCGTCTTCTTCTGGATTATTTTTCTTTCTTGCATTTTCATCATCTAGATATACATATACGGTAAATGATGGCGACGCCGGCGATAAATTGCAGCCGAGAGTGTATATATAATTGCTGTTGCAATAAAAAATGATTACAGGAATGCTCCTCTCTGTTTTTTTTCCTTAACCCTTGTGTCTGCTTCCGTTCGCCTTAAAACCTGTCAATACGAACTGAAGAATTAATTATAATATCTAGGGTTTAACGTGCCAACACAACGACATAATTATGAGAGACGCCGTAGTGGAGGGCTCCGGAAATTTTGGTCATACGGTGTTCATTAACTTGTACTAACATTGCACAGTAGACGGGCCCTTACCATTTCGCCTGCATCGAAATGCGACCACCGCGGCAGGCATCGAACTCGTGACCTTCGGGTCAGCAGCCGAGCAGATGAACTACTGTTCCCTTATGGCGGACAACCGCACAATCGTTTCGGATAACCTGCAGGGTTCTTTCAACGTGATCACTGGTGCTATTCTCAGTTGTATGTCTGCAGTCGATATGAATCTTTTCTGAAGACTAATAAGCTTGTTTATGGTCGTCTTCCACGCAGGTGCCAAACTAACGAGTTATAGTTAAAATTAGTGAAACGCCGCCGCAGTATGGATATCCATGAATACCATCTGCACGAGTAGATATTGGTGAGCCATTCGTTCGCTCACTGCGACTGTTCATTTCAGCGTTTGTACATGTGTCGACAGGTGCGCTCATTATCTGTAACAACAATATTTAGCTACTGTGGTTAACAGAGCCGGCATATCTCTACGAGATGGTACCAACGTAAGTATTTGTGACAGGATTAGTTCATGTGAAAGTAGGCTATGTGTTAAAAAAACATACAAGCTTACTTTAAATACAGCTGCTCTTCGGTACCATGCACCGTGGTCAAAAAACAAGTCATGCGAACTCAAGCTCCTCTCGCTTAGCTCTTCAACGGCAGCAAACCTGCATATACCGACATGGCGCCTCTTGCAACTGCTGAGCACGTTAATTCTTATCCCGCTCGTTAAAGACCATCCACGCGACCCGTCATTGGAAGTATTTCGATCCACTTGCTTCTCATTGTCCATGCGCGTGGTGATGACAGGCCGATCGGTACATCTCGCTATTTTTTGTCAGTGACAAGCATAAATAAATAAATAAATAAATAAATAAATAAATAAATAAATAAATAAGGGTAGATAGAGAGAGAGATGCTGATAGAAGGCCATGGAGTTGTACAGCATGTTAAACGACGCAACAACATTTACCAATACCTAAAGTCACCTTAGTTGCTATTATAACACGACTCAGAAGAATAGAACTGAACGTGCGTTAATGATTCACTTATACGAGGTTCACTTCACATGGCATACCCACAAATAAACAGGCTACGAGCGTGGCGTCTCGCCCAGCTTGCGACGACACTCACGTTCCGTTTACGGAGAGTGGGAAGTATTTGCGACTTTACGCGCCGTTGCCTATATAGTGGCTTTCACTTCCCGGTAGTATTTAAAACGTTATGCTATTTGCGGAGCATTGTTATCGGAAACGCGCGGTGCAGTGGGACGAGTGGAAGCCGTGTTGAACAGAGCGCGTTCGTTATGCTGTCTGTTGTTGCCCATTGTGTGTCACTCGCAATATACAAATGCTTTTCGGCACTTTCCGAACCCAGCCGGAACGGTTCTTTTCCCATATGAATTAATTAAGGGCTTTAATTAGGTTGCTAGCAATGTTCAGTGGAGTGTTAATCGGCCGACTCATGGAAGCTGTACATGTGCAGCTCGTTGACAGTGCCCTATCCGTGCGGATGCACTCGAGAAAGCTTCGCCAGTACCATAAAAATATTATTTTCGTTACTGAATATGTCAGTTTCGAAACCTCGGCGAAAAAAAACAAAAAAGAAGGAGAACGCTTGAGAAGGACATAATGACAATTAAGTAACGTTTTGCAGGAAAAAAAAATAAGTGCGCGATCCAGCACGCGGTAAATATGCTATATACTTTAGAAACGAGACTGATCTGAGCATTTCTTCCAGGCATGGTGAATCAAAAGTCGAAATCGGTATTAAGAGGAGATGTGAAAAAATACAGCGCGTGACCCCTCTTTCGTATCCATATAGAATTGAGGCTCTTATACACCAGAAGTGTTTGTGAGAGCCTGCCGTGGTAGTTCCGCTGCAGTGTACTTCTATTAACGATGGCTGCCCACATCGCAATAGCAAGGAGCAGAAATATGAGCGAAAATTTTTGAAATTTCGGCATCTGCTTTCGGAATACGTGCGCAGATATAGCCAGAAATGTGACAAAGGGACCATGCATATGCGTTCTGAAGTGGCGAACTGGTAGTCACGTCGATAGCTCCCAAGATTTCGTTCTTTCCTTCAGCGCTCTGTCGAGGCACTCCGTACACCGCTATGTCTTTAAGTCTATACGTAGTACTTTTGGGCACACATAATAAGAAAGCACTGAGAAACTCGAAACCTGCTCTCACGTGCGAGAGTGCTCCGACAGACGTGCTCTTTTACGTGTAAGACGTGCCTCTTGCGTTCGCGGTAATGTAATTATCATTATCTCCCGCCGAGGTCGCTGGAAAAAGTGTCGCCAGTTCTCGCTCTGTTTAGACACTCTTGACGCAGGAGGGCACCCAGGACGACAATCAAAATGAATTAACGCGTACGTATATAGACACAGACAGCGAAATTCGACATGACATTACACTTAAAAGTAAAACCTGAACATTCGTCAGCCGTATATACGTTCACATGCTGATTCGAGTTCGTTTGGGCATTTAGTAGGAGAAATGCCTAATGATAATGCAAGTTTCTGCCCTCAATCGTTCTCTGACAAGCGCGCTGTTACATACGCGGGCAATATATGGAGAATATGCCCTGCACACGATAGGCGCACGAAGGCATGCGGCCTTCTCCTTGGGCCTCAACACCGTCCAACGGGCGCGAAACCCGGACTGAGTTGCACAATTCTGGAGCAGAGTACACTCCCCGCACAATATATCAAGAAGGGGATGTTCCCGGACGGTACATAGCTATAATATAGCTGTTCGATCTACAATTCGCAATATATATATATTATATATATATATATATTATATATATATATATATATATATATATATATATATATATATATATATATATAGTATATGATATATTATATTATATATATATATATATATATATATATATATATAGTGGCTACAAAACACGAGTGATCAAACTAAGCATGTTCAAAATTTCTTAGAACAAATAACAACACTAAAGAGCACTTAAAAAAGGATAAACAATGTAATACAGTAAAAAGAGCATAGTTATGAAAAAGGCGTTTGTAAAAGTGACCGTTGACCACGATGATTCATATTATTGCACAAGCGATAGGCGCCCCCTTCACGAACTAACCTCGTCTTTACGCATTTTGCATCTATTCCTAACGTGTCGCATATTCTCAGAAAGCATTGCAACTTACTGAGACAGAGCGATCGGCTTGAGAACATTTTCACTAATCACCACGAGTAGTTTATCGGAGATTGAGGAACCTGCCCGATATTGTAACTTCTTCCAAGACTAAATTCATTGCTCCTGCTGGTTGTCATCCTTATTTGTAACAAACCACGATGTAAAGTTTGTTTGCACACGACCCTTGCGACTACTGCTAAAAGCACGGCTTCCTAATTTTCGTGTAAAATTAACGGGGCCTTCAGCTGCTACAGCGCCAACATTATTTGCTTACTTGAATGCTCAATGTCTCACATGCAATACATCAGTCAAACCGAAACATTATTCCGCCTCTGGTTCTATAATCACAGATCACACGTCATCAGTTTGACACATCTCCCATTGTCCAAGCATGTTAATCTACCAGGTCATTCGTTTGACAAGGTCATGGCGACGTTATTGCAATCAGGTTTCAAATCGCACCATCACCACCAAATTCGAGAATCTTTTTCAATTCATAAATTCAATTGTGTATCATCTGGTATCAAGTAGTGCGTAGGCAAAGTGGCATGCCTTTCTGCGATGCCCTGACGTTCGCATTATTGAGATATCTTTTACGAAGCATTGCTGGCGTTTTTATTACTTCATAAATGCAATCATTTTGTTCCTTCATCTGCAATCATCGCGGTCAACGGTCACTGTTACAAATGCCTTTTTCATGTCCATGATCTTGTCTACTGTATTACATTTTTTATCTTTTTAAACGCTTTTTTGTGTTGTTCTGCTTGTTTTTAGAAGTTCCAAACATTAATATTTCGGTCACACGTGTTTCGCACCCACGTGTCTATACCAATAAAAGCGGCTACACGCTCTTTCTGTTCATTGTGACGAAGACCATGCCACGGCCGAAACGGTAACAAGTTTAAAGAAAACTAATTTTCGTAAGTGTGCTCTTTCATTTCTTGACTATATGTGCACCGGACCTGCATGCAGAAGTTCCTTTCGAAAGATATACAGGGTGCCCCGATTATCACGGAGGAAGATTTTGAAAAATATATGAACGGCGTTACGGGAACAAAACCTGATTGATTGATATATGAGGTTTAACGTCCCAAAACCAGCGAACCAAACCTTGTGCATATTATTCTCTGTATAGTGTAGTAGCGACTGCTAATTTTTTTGTTAATGACAATTAGTCATAATTATATTTGCAACTACAAACACTTGCCTATTTACCTAAATGTCAATGAGGAATATGTGCGCATGTTGAAACGACATCTGTCTATGCCACTTTCAACAACGCATTAATTGCACGCTCATTTTTTTCTCTAGATAAACAAAGCCCGCGAAATATGAAAAATAACACGTGACTGCGCTGCCACCCGCAGGAGAAAACAGCACCCTCAAATAAGCGTATACTGCTCGGAACCGGCCTCCTTTCTGCTGCCAGTGAGAGCGTTCCACACATTTCGAGGGCACGGGTCAAGCGCCAACAACATGTGCCCGAATCTTTCGCTGGATCGCGCGTCACTATCATTTGCCATATTTCGCGGCCATCTGCTTTAATTGATAAAACGGATGGAACGCTGTTCTCATTACAGCCTGACTGTCTAAGATCACAGCGGTATACGATTCTTCGGATGGGCAGTGGCAGATAACACGACCCGTATTTTTTTTTTCTTGCTGAATTTCTTTCATTCATACTGGCCAGCTCAAAGTGAGCTTGTGTGAGGCCGCTGCTTACGGACGCGCGCAGCAGTCTAGTCCCGTCTTATTTTTCATATTTCACGGGATTTCTTTTTCAGCATAAGAAAATGAGCACGTAATTAATACGTTGTTCAAAGTAGCAGATACAGATGTCGTTTCATAATGCGCACATCTGCCTCATTGACATTTAGATAAATAGGCGAGTATTTTAAGTTGCAAACATAATTATGACTGATTAATGACCTGTCACTGATAAAAAATTGTAGTGATTACTACACTACACTGGGAACAATATGCACTAGGTTTGGTTCGCGTAATGCTGTTACTATGTTTTGACAACACGCCGCGTGATAATTAGGACACCCTGTATATGTGGGTCAATCCATATGAAGTGTACCCAGTCAATTTTCGACCATCTCCGATCATGCTGACAAAAATCGTGCAGGTATATGTGAATGTGATGCTTATTGATACGTTATATTTAGCGAAAAAATTTTGCGTCGCCCACAGAGGGCGCTTCAAACTTTGGGCCCTCAAGTGAAACTTTGTCGCGCTAAATAATTTATACCTTACTACTGGTTCGAGCACTTCCTACGACACATTTTTTTTTCTTAATGTCAAGACGCTTCTTTCATGACTATGATAGTTCATTCTTTTTTGTTTTAGCTTTATCTGTCGCCTTGGAGAGAAAATTGCAATGGACGGCATGTTAGCGTTTTTTAAAGCACATATTTTTCGCTAAGAACATATTTACATGTCCTGTTTTATATGTTTTTACATTACATGATTAAAATACTTCGGGAGGGAATGACGCAAAGGTGTCGCCATGATGTTATGACAAAAGTGGAAAAAAATAGCCTTTTCGACTCATATTGCGGCTTGATGTGTAGTTTTCAGACAGCTCACTTGTGCTAAAGGAGCGAGAAAGCGCTTGAAGCGTACGACAAATTCCCGTCTCGTACCACACAAGATGCTCAAAATATTTGCGACATGTGTCCCCTGAAGCGTCATGCCCTAATAGTGGGAGTAGTACATTAAAACTCACGAAATTGTTGCAGGACACCTTTGACGTACTGCTAATCCAACAGGGCGACTTTGGTCTTGGGACGTTAAACCCCACAGATCAATCAACAAGGCGACTTCGAAGACGTCAAAACAGCATCACCCTATCGCGATATATCTGCTTCAATGTGATGATGACACCAGTGGAACGTTTCTGACCACTGCATATATACGAATAACGACTAACGTGCATGCCACGTAAAACATTAGCGTGATGCCGCAAACTCCACGCACCGCCATGTAGGTATACTTCAACATAGAATTTTCAGTGATGTCACTAAAAGCCACGCATGCTTTCCATTGCGGCGGCGCACGAAGGCTGCGCCTTGCTTCAAGACTTCAGCAGGGAGTGATGTAAAACAAGAAAGGCTGTCTCTAAGTACAGTGCAAGCACCAACACCTCTGAATTTGCGTGACTCACGAATATCTGTATAAACACGACCTGAACTCGAAAGCTTTTCCCTCGTATGTGCGCTTTGCCCTTGACCCAACTCCTTCAACAGTGGCACACCCAGCCCCGCCGCGGCGGTCTAGTGGCTAAGGTACTCGGCTGCTGACCCGCAGGTCGGGCGATCGAATCCTGGCTGCGGCGGCTGCATTCTCGGTGGAGGCAAAAATGCTGTAGGACTGTGCGCTCCGATTTGGGTGCATGTTAAACAACCCCAGGTGGTCGAAATTTCCGGACCCCTCCACTACGGTGTCTCTCATGATCATACGGCGGTTTTGGGACAATAAACCCGAGATATCAATCTTATCAGTGACACACCCAGCACCGTCACTGCCTTGACAGCTGATATTAGGAAAGTTGATAAAACGAAGAGCACGAAAACCACGTGCCGTATGCACACGGAGACGGACAGGGGAGGTACGGTCGTGGACTGAAAACGTGGTTAATCAGAATTCGGAGCCTTCGCCGCAGCGTCGTTCACAAGCCACGCGTTGCTTAGGTGCTGTAATTGACCGCAATAGTTGCTTCATTATGCATAAAACACAGAGCCCATGTTCTGCACCAGCTGCACACGGTACACACGGCTATTGCAAGCAGTTGTATACACAGCGTTTGTTCTGACGTCATTCAGGTGGGAAGTTTTGCATATGTTATAACCTATCTCCGTGAGCTGTTCCCGCATAAAATACAGCGTAGCATAGTGCATCTATGCAACTTTGTTCGTTGTGTGAGTGGGATGTGTGATTTGAAAATAAATAAATAAAAAGAGCTGGAATTTGAACGACGCACGTCACCCCGCTCACCGCTTACTCTCTACACATATACAGCCTCGAATTTAGGGAGGACCCCACCTGTACTTGTTTTTGTGCACTACGTATGCACTGATTTATAAAATTAGAAACGCCGAATCCTCGAAAAAGACCAAACATGCACGGCTATCATGGCGAAGACGATGTAAAGTGTTTTTTGGGCCAGTCAACGCGAACGCCTCGAAAAGAGGAACGCAGCTGCAGGAGGTCGTATATTTTGTATACGGCTGCACGAATGTGGGATAGTTTCTTCTTTCACACCATTGCGAATGTCGTACATTACTGGGTAACTGAAACACGGCAGTTGAACCACGTGGCGCCAGGCGCTTTTTTTACGCCACCTCTGAAAGCTGAGGACACCGATATAACTCACAACGAAACACAACGCCCTGCTGCCGCATTGGGGCAGCGTTTGGCGCCTGCGGCAAAAACCCAGCATCCACCGATGGATGTACTGTACTAATTGGCTGTACTGTACCACTGTACTAATTGCGTCAAGTGAACGAAACGCCAACAGCGGAGCGCGTGGCGGAAGCATTGGGAATGCTTTCATTCATCGTCACCGACAAGACCCGCCCATCCGGTTTGGCAGCACTGTGCGATCCTCTTATAGCATCGCTTCTATATTTTCGCTTCTGTTCGTGGTGATGCGGTGATAAGGGTGGCCAGCGTGGGCGCGCGGGGTCTTTTTGCCCGTTCAGTTTTACTTTCTCTCGTGTCTTTCATATTTACTTCTTGTCATTCAAGTATGCCAACTAGAAACCAAGCAAAAATATCTCACTATAGGGGGATTGTACCACGCACTGTCAAAACGGATGTGCGCGCCTCTCCACGGTGATAACAGAACAACATGCACTATACCATCGCTAATACTTTGAGCCCCGTGATCCGCTGTTCACGTTCAATTTTAAGTGGATAGTACATATATAAGAATGGTCTGTTAGTAATTTGGTATCGAATATTTTTTAATCGAATACAGAAGCCAAATAGCTCGGCAAATACGTTGTAGAAGCCGCAGCGAAAAATAAGAAGAAGAAAAGAAGGACAGCTTGACATACATAGCTAGGCCGGCATCGCGACCACAAGATTCCGGCCGAGGGCATTGCCCCTAGTCGGCGCAGTGCACAAAAGGAAACTTGGTGGCGTGCAGGTCAAACGGCGACCCGCGAAAAACACGAAGGACGGGTCCCGTATGTGGGACGACTGTTCGAACCCCTCGGCGGCTGTGTGCGCACACACGCCGCAGTCGGATGTACAAGTGACTGCTGGAAAAAGAAAAACAAAAAGAATAGAGAGAGAAAACAACGGGTATACGGCGGTAGAATTCAGACGCGGACATGTAACAAGCCGTACGCTCGGTATCACCGATGGAAAAAAAAAAAAAGAAATCCCACTGACAGGGCTATCTCAACCGTGAACCACAGCTGCTTATTCAAACCGCGCAAGCGCTCGTGAAGGAAAATAAATGAAACCAAAAGAAATCGGGGAACCTGTTTCACCACCGAACTGCAATACCGATCAAATGAAGAACAGAAAGACATGGAGTGGGACAAAAAGCCGTAATATAAAAAATAACAAAGAGAGAAGAGGGGGGGGGGGGGGGGGCTATAAAAGCACGCTGGTGGCTATGCCATTCTTTGGGACATCTTTCGCGCATCTCTTGGCGCATACAACCTCTATACGTCTTTGACTTTTTGTTTTTTTTTTAATATTTATTCCGCGCTACTAGGGGCAAAACAAAAGCGCCGCAACGAACAAAAAAGTCACGAGAAAACACAGAATGCGCAACGCAGACAAGCTGCAATCATTGGATGATCCGGGAAAGGGCAGAAGCATGCGCGATCTAAATAACAAAGTATAAATACGCTTATATGAAAAAGCAGAAGCAAAAAAAAAAAATGAGGAAAGAAACTCGACGCTTGCGGACATCAGCGAGCTCACTGGGAAGCGATGGAATGCAAAGCACGCGATCCTGCGTGAGTCCGCGCCGCGCATCGAGCCAATCCGAGCTGTCAATAAAACGGGACCGCTGCCGCAGCCACCATTTCCCTCACCCGCGCAGCTGCTAGTTTTTTTTACTTTACTTCTTTAGTCTCTTTTTTTGTGCTTCTCGCTTACTGAGGCAGTTGCTCACGATCGTTACAAAGGAGGCCGACAGCGGCGCTCTCCGTTTCAATAAGGACATGCTCAAGAACAGGAATCAAAAGTGGCTGCCTATGACATGGAGCAACAAGCATGGGGGAACAGAAAAGCCAATGGCCAACTAGGATTCCTGCCAATGTCTTGAATATATATATATATATATATATAGTCCAGTAGATCCTCCGTGAGCGGTCACAACGTGGTTTATTTCGACGTTTCGGCCTAGAGTCTGGCCTTCATCATCCTGATGACTCACGGAGGATCTACTGGACTATATGCAACGCTACGGCCACTCAACCATTATGCCTGCATATATATATATATATATATATATATATATAATATATATATATATATATATATATATATATATATCAGGCGAGTGTCTTCTGCGGATCCAGTGATAAATAGAAATTGGCTATAGCGAACGAACGTACGAGAACTTTTATCAACTCCTACGTTTCGGCCTGGGTCCCGCCTTCGTCAGGGAATACATTGCAAACGTGAAATGTTCAGCCTATATACATCGGGGGCCCCAAAAACGTGTCTATTTAGTATCTAATATCACATATATAACAGTGGCACGCAAATCAACATGGGAAACAGCACGATGTGATAATAACCAGACTATATCACAAAATGATAATGTACGGCGAAGTCTGCGCAGCAATAAAGGACATTTTTTTTTAGAGTCACGGAAAGGATCAACGTGATAACATGGGCGATTATGTACAGCGAATACATTAAACAACATTGCGTTAAACCAACTCGATGATCTAACAAGAAACATGAGTAAACAACCAACAACAATGCGCTAAAAGAACTACCAAGAAACAGGTGTAAAGCAATGAGAACAGCAATATAAAAAAAAAAACGTAGGCGAATTATGTGGCAATGGTGATACGGTCATTTGTGAATTAGAAGGCTGGCAGCGGCTTTCCTATACAGGTATACACATACACCGAGTGTTTGACGGCGTTTCTGATCTTGCAGGCGCGTGTGATAAAATCAAAGAAGAGTTACCTGCGGAGTTTGACGTCACCGCGACTGCTCGGTAAGTTATGAGAGACGCCATGTACACTTGACGGCTTGAAATGCGCACTGACCACCGTGAGGCTCCATAAAACGTGCATGCACGCCCATGTCGAAATGCGGCCGCTGGGGTCGAACACGAACTGTTACGCGCAGAAACGAAGCGTCACTGTCACTCAGTAGCGGTAGCTTACAGGCGTGCCTTCAAGTGAAAAAACGCAAGGCAGAAACAGGACAAAACAGATTAGTCAGAGTGGCAAGGTAGAAGTTTGCGCATAAATCCCTATAATCTAATTCACCGTAAAAAGTAGAGGCGTGCGAACACGGACACCACAAACGCGCGTCCCGTCTTTTTACAATTAATAAATAATAGCTCGGCTCTCCGTTATTATAATCCATTATCTAAAGCCTGCGCAGTGCTATAAATAAAATGCGGATCATCCTGGTTGCATTATAGCCGGCCTTAATCTTTAATTTTTTTGGTTCTCCATGGTACGTTTTATCGAAGACATGGAATAAACGAATAATAAATTGCCACAATATTCAATACAGGTAAGTCACCTGTATGTACAGTGTATACATGTATGCGCTTGGCGGTACAGAAAGGTGTTGTAGCAGCTGCTTTATATGCTGCCACAGTATAGATACAGCTGGAAAATTTCTGTTAAGAGAGTTTATATGCTGCCACAGTATAGATACAGCTGGAAAATTTCTGTTGAGAGAGTTTCAGCTGGGATTAGTACGGAAAAGAAGACGTAATACATTGTCGGCAAATCCCCGGCCCCATTGTTTTATCTTTAAAATTGCAACAGACCAGCTTCTTTAAAATTGTGACGTGACGATCATATAGATCGCCATTCATTCAATACAAACGAAATTGATGCATGGCGACATCTCTTAAGAGATGCCACTTACATCGTTGCCAACATATTTACTAAAGCTGCTGCTTGGGAAAATTGGTTCATGTTGAAGATAGATTTATTAGCGTGAAAGACGAAATACTTTTGAAGAAACACACAAACACACACACACACACAGCTACACAACATTGGTCACATAGTCAGCGTTGCACGTCTGCGTTTTCTTAAGTGTTTCATCATTTTGCACTGGTAAAGCTATCTTCAACATATTTACCCATTCATCATGCCGTAAGTGACAATCACCTCAGACTAATAGCGGGCTGTCATTCAGTCAGCATAGGCGGCAATTAGAAGTCACAATGTTTATCTGTGAGTGTTCGCGAGGAAGCATGCCAAGTTTTCGCCATATGCGTGATAAACAGTGAAAAGGCTATAGTGGGTGCCGAAGAAATTTTTCTTCACTGCGGTTGCACATGCATTTTAACACGTAAGCACCCGAAGTAAACCTGTAGTTCCACTTCGATAGGTCTGTTGCTCTTCCCCTTCAGGTATTACACACGAGCCTCACAGCCGCGTCCTTTACAGCAGCATACAGCCGACCAATCACAGTCTGCCAATATTTCATCAGCTAGATCAGGAGCTGATTTCCTGTTGCTCTCTCAGCGCGAAGACGCAGGCATTCTTGCAGAATCAAGACATAACACGAAGGTTATATCTGACGGAACACTCTCGTTAGTCCCTTGAAAGTTCAGCAGCAACTCGAAGAGATGGATATAAATGACACAGTTTTTGCATCAGGTGGACCAAAGTAATCCCACAAACTTCTACAGGGCCCTTACTTGTGCCTTTCTCTGCAAAACTTACCCTGGCACTCTGTCGTTAATGTTTGCTATTGCGACAATAAACGCCCAAGTAATAGAAGTACGCGAATATCCATTACGTTCAGACAGATTTGTTGCAGACACGCAGCGCATGGCCAGCATATATACGTTTGTCTTGCCCCAGTGTACCAAAAAACAGCACATCGCGGAGTATTGTTCAGACATCGACAACCACTGCAAATTCAATGTCGTAAAGAAAAACAAATTGTCCAGACAGTTTGCATAACAGTTTGCAACCCCCCCCCCCCTCGGTAACGAGGGGGGGGGGGGTGACGTATCCAATGTCGCTATTTCTCGATCATTGTTTGACTGTCTAGACGTCTATAACTTGCATCAATGTAAAAATATTTGTATCCTGACAAATATTTCTATCTCGTATACCATCCAAGAATACTCGACATTCTAGTTTTAAAAAGATCAAGATTTTACCGCTTTGCGAATAACGAAGCTTCGCAGTTGCGAAAGTGGTATGCGTTGGACAGCATTCTAGAGGGATTACGTTATCTCATGAGAACAGACTTTTTTTAAAAGTGCGTTATCGAGGCATGAACACTTTTAACGTGTTTGAATGTGTGGGCTACGAAATTGCAAACTTGTTTCGGAATGTAGGACGGCTTCGCCTATACGGTTGCACAATATGCGGAGGCTGGGAGCACTTGTTTTACTCCTGAAGCGTTGCACACAACGCGTCGCCAACAAACAGTGGCATACATACATACATACATACATACATACATACATACATACATACATACATACATACATACATACATACATGCATGCATGCATGCATGCATGCATGCATGCATGCATGCATGCATGCATACATACATACATACATACATACATACATACATACATACATACATACATACATACATACATACATACATACATACATACATACATACATACATACATAGATAGATAGATAGATAGATAGATAGATAGATAGATAGATAGATAGATAGATAGATAGATAGATAGATAGATAGATAGATAGATAGATAGATAGATAGATAGATAGATAGATAGATAGATAGATATAGATAGATAGATAGATAGATAGATAGATAGATAGATAGATAGATAGATAGATAGATTAGATAGATAGATAGATAGATAGATAGATAGATAGATAGATAGAGTGCATATATAGCAACTATATAGCACCTGCAGTGCGGCACTTTGTTACGTTACATATTTTGGTAAGATAGCTCTGCCACCGGCGGCTTGAAGAAAGCAGTGCGCCCTACACGACATGGATGATGACGATAATAATAATAATATATAGAGTTTTACGTTCCAAAACCACGATATAATTATGAGGGACGCCGTAGTGGAGGGCTCCGTAAATTACAACCATATGATGTTTTTATCATGCACTGACATCACAGAGTAAACGGACCCCTACCATTCTGCCTCCATCAAAATGTGACCGCCCTTACGACCGTCGGGTCAGCAGCCGAGCACCATGAGCCCTAGGCTGCTCCGCCGTGGCGGACAACGAGATGGATGAGAAATCAACAGAACAAAATAATCACCCGCCTCGGTTATGGGGCTTGACTGCGGACTCCGAGGTTGCGGGATCGAATCGCGGCGGGCGCATTTCGAAGGAGTCAAAGTGCCAGAGGCCCACGTGCTTAGATTTAGGTGCACGTTAAAGAATCCCAGGTGATAGAAATTTCCGGCCACCTCCACTACAACGTCTCGTATAATCATACCTTGGTTTTGGAACACAATACCCAGAAAATGCTTGTTACTACTCTTAAAACAAAAAGACCCCAAATTGGCATAAAATACTGTTCCTATATTTCATGAAGAGCACCAGTTTCTCTATAACAGGGTTCTCGAACTCATATCAGTTGGCGGGCCACAGTCCAGAAATTTAGTCCAATGACCGGACAACACAGAAAGTCAGATCACAGGTGGTGGTGGACGGAGTGAGGGGAGGGGGGGGGGGGGAGTTTGAACAAAATATCACTTGAAAAAAAAAATGCCTTTCCCATATTCTATATAAGGGTCATATACGCAGAAAATGTGACGTAGGTTTTGAAAAAGATATTGACACCAATCCACGGAATGACTAAAATTCCGAAATGCAGCTTTTGTTCCACAGTGTGGCTTCAACACATTGTGACTGCATAGATTATACTCCGGGGAAAAAATGCTCGAGAAGAGGTTCGTCTCCGTAGCTCCCCCGAACAAAACGTTACCAATCGCAATAGGTGATGAAATAATTCAAACACTATTTAGAAAATTCACAAGAATTTATTCCTTGTGCAACCGCGGGCCGCTAGGGAAACGTTCGCAAATCGCGTGTTTGAGACCTTTTCTCTATAGATCTGTTCCATTTTGTAAAAAGTGGTATGCGCTGTCTGCACAATGAGGCGCTTGTAGCAACGTCGTGGCTCATAAGCTCCACCCAGCGCAAACCTCACCACCATGCATCTATGATCGCTCGGGAGGCCCCGGCGACGCGCTGCGCTCGGAGGCTGCATTGCAGCTGCTGTGCTAGTTGTCACGTGATCATAGAGGATGGTGGCGAGCTCCGGGCTGGGCGGAGTCAGCGCGCCAAGACGTCGCTACAGACGAGTCAGCATATCAATGGCGCATATCGCTGCTTACAAAAATAGAACGGGTCTATAGGACCATTTCCTGATCGGTCGTGGTTTAGGTTGTACACGGTTTGGTGGTGGGCGTTGTAATTGACCTTCCACAAATAGAACTCTCGTACAGTGACACGCCACGGAACACAGACGCAGTGATGTAAAACACAAATGGAAAACTAGCTGAAGGTTCACCAGTTTCACATTTTTTTGCCCAGCCTTGGAGAAATGAAGAAGGGTGCTTGCAGAGTCAACGTGAGCGGTTTATGTCTGGCCGTTTTTACATTTCACGAACCCGAGCCATAAAACGTGAAGGAGCGAGTGTCATCTTCCCATCGGATAACAGGCGCAATAGTCGAAAGCGGGAGAAGCTTGATTGCATAAAGTTGGGTGTGCGATCGCAAAAAAAAAAAAAAAATCCTTTGACACGACAACTGCACGGAGTGTATATAGTCGTGGTGAAAGATATACGTTGCTACTTCGTGTCATTCGCCACAGTCACGGTTTGCAACGTGTAAACGAGATAACGAAATTCGGGCGAACGCACACACTACATGTATACTTGAGGCGTCGCACGTACAGCTCGGGTCGTGAATTCCGACACAAAAGCCCTTTACGATCGTCAAGTGCACGCAGCAGGATCAACGATCAGCCAGCCTGCCTTCGCAGGACCTGTGAGTGGCAAGTTTCAATCTACAGCCTTTAGACACTCAAGCTTGTTAAGCTTGTAGGTGGGTAACTAGATGAAACGCAGTGAACACAGAAATAGAAAACATCAGTGGGGAATAATAATGATAGCTAGAGTTATACGTCTCAAAACCACGATATGATTTTGTGAGACTCCGTAGTGGAGGGCTCCGGAAATTTAGACCATGTATGGTGATCGTTAGCGTGCACTGATATATCGCACAGCACGCGGGTTTCTGGCATCTCGCCTCCATTGGAATGCGAGCACCACAGCCGGGGTCAAACACGCGGCCTCCGAGTTAGCAGCCGAGCATTGTAACCAATCGCTGTTCCACAGAGGCAGACACGCAACGATGGACGAAGATGGGAGCATCCATTAAATGTTTGTTGCGGGGAGAAGGAGTGAGTATTGTATCTGGCAGTCATCAAATGCGCGACCGTTAACTACTATGAAAATGAATTCGGAGCACCTATTCTAAAGCTCAATCAAGTAGATGATCGGACCAGTTTGAATGTATTCGTTTAGAAAGTACACGCGTCGTGTACTTGTTGTCCTCGTCTGCCATGGTGGTTACCCTGCTCGTCTGCTGACCCGAAGGTCGCGAGTTCCATCCGAGCTGCGGTAGTTACATTTCGACAGATGCCGGAAGTCATGTGTACTGTGCGAAGTCAGCGCTTGTCATAACAGGGCTGTCATAACATCACATGTCATAACAGGGCTGTTATGAGACGATACTTTGGATGCAAGGTGAAGCATCGCGACTGGCTCGTGGACAGTGTGTGCGGGGTGGTTTACAGAATTCCTCTGTCGTGTGGTGCCTCCTACGTTGGACGGACTGACTTGAACGACGTGCGAATAACGTCCGGAACAAGAGGTGTGGTTTCCTGGCTCGTCACTGCGATCAGTGTGGGCGTCATCCGGTCTTTGATAATACCGCTGTTTCACACCGGTACAATCATGAGCGCACCCGCATCATTGTGGAAGCAGCTCAGATCAAGCGGGAGGGGCACGTGATCTTGCGCGAGCGAGCCATCCATTTCACTCAGTGATAAAGAAATCGCGTTTTTGGAAAGCGCGGGTTCACACATCCGCTCACACCGGCCGGGTTATTTTCGGATTTCTTGAGGGGTTCGTCTTTTTCGTTTTTCCTTTTTCTTTTCTTTTGTTTTCGTTTACTTGCCACGTTGGTACAAGCGCTGTGCTTTCTGTTGATGCGTTATTGACACGCGTCTACCTATTTTCGTTCTTTTAGTCCCCACAACCACCACCTACATATATACACCCCCACTTCGCAATAAAGCCCAGTTCAAAGTTAGCGGTGGTCTGCGTCTCTTGTGTTGTTGCGGCACTATTACGTTACTAATCATGGAGTACCACCTGACCCAATCCGATACTCTTCAACCCCCCCCCCCCCCACACACACACAAGACCTTGAAATTTTTTACACTTCTTTGCTTCATTGAACTACGTCTGTCATAAAGAAACCCGTATTTGACAGTACGCTAGACACAAAGCCGGCCCATTTTCATTTTGTTTGCTGATGCGCCTGACAAGCAATCGTCAGCTTCTCAAGTGCAGAGAAGACTACGCCGGTTATATTAGCTGTTCATTCCCTAGCTCAGCTTTTTAGCGTGTTTCCACTTACGCTTCCATGCCGCGAGCAATAAACGAACAGCAGAAAAGGCCACGAGTAGTTGGGTCAGTTGATTGGGATTCATCGCGAAACTGGTTCACAGCGTAACACCAGAAACATAGACACAAGAAAGGAGCAAAAAAAAAAAAAAAGAACAGACGGCGCTGGCTCTCAACTGTTTTTATGGGAAACTGAATTGTGAAACACATACATAGCAAGCCTATGGAAAACCGTGCTATGCGCAAGACACAGGAAACATTCCGGCAGCGTCGTCATACATACAGATAATCAATATCGACGCAAGTAATCAAATTCCTTCTCATGCAGAAAAACGGATGCTTCGCGGATACAGTTCTTGTCTCTAATCGATATAAGTCTCATCAATTTCCCTTGTCGATTGATTCGCGTGTTTAAAAATGACGGGGGTTTTGTTAAAAATATTACGACACCCACATGACCTGCAGTGAACCAGCCGATGAAGTTGCGCAACCCCTTGAAGTTAGAGCTCACATGCTCTCTCAGCCGAACATTGACACATCGCTTAGTTTGTACTAACCATACTCCCCTCCACATGATAATACAATGGCATACACAACTGCTTTGCCACACGTGATGTACTTGTACCTGTGATTAACAGTGCACTTGCCTTTACCCTGCTTGTCCTTCAGAGCATTGTCAATCATCGGGCAGATGCGAGTACGTATAGGACAAACTAAGCGATGTGTCAATGTTCGGCTGAGAGAGCATGAGCTCTCACTTCAAGGGGTTGCGCAAATTCATCGGCCGGTTCACTGCAGGTCATGTGCGTGTCGTAATATTTTTAACAAAACCCCCGTCATTTTTAAACACGCGAATCAATCAACAATGGAAATTGATGAAACTTATTCGATTAGAGTCAAGAACTGTATCAGTGAAGCATCAGTTTTTCTGCACGAGAAGAAATTTGATTACTTGCGTCGATATTGATTATCTGTATGTATAACAACGCTGCCGGAATGTTTTATGTGTCTTGCGCATGGCACGGTTTTCTAATTTTTCTATATATGTGTTTCACAATTCAATTTTCCATAAAAATCAATTGAGAACCGGTGCCGTCTTTTCTTTCTCTTTTGCTCCTTCTTAGTGTATGTGTGTTGCGCTGTAATACCCGTGCCACACGGGCATAGAAAATGACATTTGGTAGCAAAGGCATGCAGTTCCCGAATGACATTTGACTTGATGATGTCAATCGCAGCACCTTCCTCGTGAGTATTGGGTGAGTAGCAATAAAAAATAAACAAGCGTTTACAAGCTTCACACACATCAGATAATAAATAAATGTACAAATAAGCATATTACGCTGCCGTTAGATTTCGTTCGTTACTTTGTTTCACGACGTTGCAACCGTCCATGTAGCAACTTCAGCCAAAGGTAGTCATATTCGCAGCGTAAAAAGAAAATGGCGCCTGTCGCATTTACCTTACAGCGTCTACCAGCTGAAGATACGTTTTAAGCACTTGTTTAAGTGATTAGTGTAAATATTATACGCGAAAAGTCTCCTTCCAGTCGAATCAAACGTCATTTTATACAATTACTTCATTAGCTGTGCCGTCGAGAGTACGCATTTCTCAGTCGAATGAGTTCTGGCGATGGCATTATGTGATGAATGGCATTTGAGTGAATGTAATTTAGTTAATCCGCGTGGCACCGCACGAATGACAATCAACCTGAAGGTATTAGGAGGTAAATGCCATTTTCTCTGCCCGTGTGGCACGGGTATAAACCAAATTCAAGATGAAAGTACATATAAAGCCAAAGATTAACATACGGAATGACAAAAAAAAAACATTTTTTTCAACAACCTTACAAAGAGAAGACGAACATATAAAGTGATCTATGGAAAATGGAAAGAGAGAGAACAAACTGCAGGCTAGTTGGTGTTGTTTACAGATGGTTTGTAGAGTCAGCGCAAACGAAAGGATAATACAGACAGAAAAAGGAAATAATAAATTTGAGGGGTTTACACACAAAAACCACCCCTGTACAACAATTTAGGTGCACGTCAAAGAACCTCCGTCGGTCAAACTTCAGCCGAACTCCAACACCACGGTGGGCATCATAATCATGTACAATGTCAATTTTTATGAAAGGGAACACGGGAGCGCGTGGCCTGCGTGCTCCGGTGGCTGCTGGCAGCGCGTTCAAGCGGGAGCGAAAGAAACCACAGCCTCTTTTCGCGTCATCTCGCGGCGAGCAAAAAACCATGCGGATATGGAACCGACGGCCAGATTGCAATCACCTCACCCTTCAAGGTGACTACGCAAAAGGCTGGTAGTCACCTTGAAGGGTGAGGTCATTGCAATCTTGCCGCTGGTTCCATATCAGCAAGGAATAGATTTTTGCTCGCCGCGAGATGACGCGAAAAGAGGCTGTGGTTTCTTTCGCTCCCGGTTGAAGGCGCTGCCAGCAGCCACCGGAGCACGCAGGCCACGCGCTCCCGTGTTCCCTTTCATAAAAATTGACTCTGTACATGATTACGGAACAACGAAAGAAGGTGATAACCCTTATGAAAAAATTTAATGTACTTTTATAAACAGGCTAATGTCATTCGACATCACAATAGTTAAACTGTCTAATATCAGTCTAATGCGTTTTCCTAATGCGTACCTAATGTGTCTAGTAGTAATTGGCCACCGTTAGTCTATAGAGTTATGACATTAGAGTTTCTGATGACTATAGTCTAGCGTAAGTCTATAGAGGTCCGACATGAGAGTTTCTGATGACCATTGGCTAGCGTTAGTCTATAGAGTCCCGACATCAGAGTTTCTGATGGCCGTTGTCTAGTGAAGTGCCATCGATATATGCGTTAGGTTGACATCAAACGTCGGATTGTAGACTAAGGCCCCATGCCATCAACAGAACATTTGCTGAAAAGCAGAGCAATAAATCACTTCATTATTAATATGAATGTGTGCACACATTACAGAATTGTAAAGGAAATACCATCAGACCATTTCCACCAACAAACAGATCATTGTTTTTTACATGTCAGAATCTTTCGAGGCCAATAAATAATGCTGCAAGTATATAATGCCTGCGTTTGGAAACACGCATTACATTGTCAAGCAATTCAGTTCCGATAGGACAATAAATGGAGCTAGTTCGTCCTTGTTTACAATTCTTGCAAAAGTGCTGTTTTATAATTACAAACAAAGAAACACCAAATGAGACATTTCCAGGAATAACTGCATTTGTATTTAATTTTCTACTTTGCACTGATGATAGGGTCTCTTGTAGCACCGTCGTGGTGACACCGCTGCTGTATTTAAAACCTGCAAGAGAGAACATAAAAACTTAGAAGGCACTGAAGATACATTTTAGTGCAGCACATGAATAGACATTGCAATTGATGAGTTAGGCCTTTTCTAAATAGTGATATATATTTATCACTTATATTAAATAATCCATCTGGATTCAATGTGGAATCACATAGCCTTGACCTCATGCTGCGTTGAAAAAAAAAACTAACCACTATACATCAGTTCAAAGGGCTGCCGATTGATCAGTAATTGGAGAAGACGAATCAGCTAAGTCAGCTTCTATAAGGCAATATTGCAGAATCACCTCCTTTCACGATTCCAATGGCACCCAATGGATGACTAAGTCATGCAACAGTGGGTCTATTCCACAACTTTGTTTTACACAAAACTTCCACGTTAAAACCCCTCTTCTTTAACTGAGAACTATCGAGGGCTCATGCTCAGAGGTGCAAAGTCATAGGCGTGTGCAGGGTTTCCCTACACTTGGGTGGTGGGGAGATTCACCACGGCACTCCCCTTTACTTAGTTAAGTAAGTTTCCAATTTTGAAGCCCCCGTCTTAGGTAACAAGTTGGGAGAGAGGGGGCTGCCCCCCACTCCTATGCGCACGCCTATGTGCAAGGTGAAATTCAGCAACAAACAGGCACATGAAATGTAGAGCTACGTCTAGGTAATACAGCTACACAACTCTAGTGAAAACAATTAAAAAATTGTGCTTTTTGTAACCTACAGTATATTCCACAGATATGCATGTTGTAACATGTTACAGGTCATTTCTACACATCTTTCTACAAACAACATATTGGAGGAAGCAAGCAAAACATTTTTTTACCCTTGATTACTTTTTCATACTGTTCAATAGCTGAAAATACATTATTTATGTATTTGGTCACATCTTCACGGTGAAAAGGTGACCAAAGTTTTATAAAAAAGGAAGTATTTTTACCTAGCTCCATGCTATAGAATGCACAAATGCCCATGTTCACTAGCCAGTATTGCAAATTATGAAATTGACCGCTGGTCATTATAACAAGCACAAGAATCCACACAGGGGTGTGTTGGCACTTGCTGAACGTCTTGATAGGACAAGGATACGAACTCTTTCTAAAGAAAACTTTCAACAGCAGAAAAAACATGCACAATCAAAAGGGTGACAACACGAGCTAGCACTACTTTGTGTCCTCTCCCTTTTGTCAGTTGATATTTTGCTGTACCTTACAAAAGTTTCTAGGCGATGAATTACCAACCTGACCAAACACTTGCGTTACTCAAGTATTTAAGGAAAGAGCACATCACAGTGTTGAACTCATGACTATTTTAGACCATGCAGATGCCAAAAATAGCTCCTGAACCCACACGTCACAGAGATAATACAATTTAGAGTCTATGTACGAGCTTAGCGAAGAAATAAAATTTACACTCAGGAGTGAAAAACATCATGAGCTAAGACGCCGACACAGAAAGAATAATGGATGCAGGGGAGCAGTCCATGTATTTGCTTGCTCTCCTGTTTCCTCCCAAGTATGTACCAACATGCCCAGTATGATCAACATATATGTACAGTACTCACGGATTGAAACAGGACATTCGTAGGCGTGGCCGCCAATGCATGTGCCGCCGCTCATGGGTGCTCGCGGAACCAGGATGTTGCACTGTTGTATGGAGTGAGGGCAAAAATAGCTACGGAGCAGGCTAACTCATTCCGGTCGCTGAAGAGTTGGCATTTAGTTCACAAAGTGCACACTGCCAGCGTGGCGCTGCAAGGCTCGCGCATTTTTGCATGCATGCAGCCTGAATCGATGGGGTTGGTGCGAACCATTTATATTATGACGCAAGTAGATGACGCTCTAGATCGGCGCCCTTTGACGATGGGGCACATAGGCTGTGCAAGTAAGAAATTGGATACCGCTAAGATGTCGCGCCTGAAATGCGCTCGTTGACATGATAAATAACTGCACAAAAGCATAAAAAGTTTTTCAAGCTTTTTGTCACGACGAAAAAGGAAAGCACCAGCCAGGGGCCTGTTTCCATGCAGCATCAAAACAATGACTTTTCAAGTAAACTTTTCATGCTTTTGTGCAGATGTTTATCATGTCTACAAATGCACACAAGGCGCAGTCTACTAACTGAATCCTGCGTCTTACTTGCAAAGCATGCGTCCTGCATTGCCCAAGCATGCAGAACGAGAGGGTCGTCTGCTGGTGCGGCGATAAACGTGGTGCACCGCGGCGAGCCAGTTTGGTCGACATACGAATGTGCGCGAGCCTTGCAGCGCTGCCTTGGCAGTGTACACATGGTGAACTACAGGCGGACAATGTGGCAATCAAAAGGAGTAGTCCTGCTTCATAGGTCTTCCCCCTACCGCCCTATACCACAACGCAACACATTGGTTCTATGCGCACCCACATGCGACGGCACATGTACCACCGGCGACACACTCCGAGTGTCCTGTTTCAATCCGCGAGTACTGTACTTCCAAAAGAGCATGAATTTATTCAGCAATTCGACTTTGCAGTCCAACGAGGCTATTCAAGGCACTATCACACAGATTACACTTCTCTGTATGATAGGCCTCCATGTCTTGTGAGCTGTGTTACATAAACACATTCATGGTATTTTCATAGATTGTAGTGGGAACATGTTCCAAAAAATGTGATGAATCATGAGTATGTGCTGCCTCCCAAGAAAAGCTGTCCCTAATTCAGATGATCAAACTCTCAGGCATAACGATTATCTGAGAAGGCTTTGTTAGAAAGGAATAGGTACTAGCATGTTGCATGATGTTACTTAAAACAAGATTGCACTACAACTTATAAAAATACCACAAATCTGCTCATACACGTGAAAATTTGAAAACGAGCCGAAACAACCCCTGTAACTTCCTTAAACACGAATTCGCCAAATTCTTTGGGCAGAATGTGCACATAGCAAAAGTTTGCTTATTTAAATTCATTAAACTTTTAAGCTTCATTGTTGTTTGCTGTTCCTTTAAAAAGCACAAAAAATGAATGACACTTCTACTTGTAAAAAAAAGATCTTAAAGAAATCTTTTGTTTCCACTAAAAAAACATTTAGGGTAAAAGCAATCATCACGACAATAAGTGAAACATGATTATAAGTAAGATTTCATTGCACACAGTTTCATGGCAGTCCAAACAAAATAGATGTTGATGGAGGAAACTTGAAAAGACCAACAAATCCTATAAGAGGGAATGTCGCTGCAGCCAACTTTCTAACTTGTGTGATATATAGCACAACCTAACACAAAGACCATGAGAGAGGACGCCGCACGTGCCCTAACTTTATATAAAATGATTAATTGCAACTGAAGCCTAAAAAAACACAGGGTGAGCCTCACGCCGTAAATTTTTGTGCTTCTGTTGCAATAACCAATTTTGTTCAAAAAGCACCGGTCTCATTCTTGTGTTATATTAAGCTAAATATTACCTAACGTTTAACAAACAATGGCGAATGTTTTCCCTTGTGCAACCTTTTAACAAGAACTCTTGCCTTGCTCAAGACAGCAGTGACAATGAACAGCTGTTCCCATTATCAAGACGCCTTCAAGTGTCGCAACGTTGGCTCCAACAACATTCCATGTTCAAGGATTACAAACCAAATGATGCATGTTCCATGTCCAAGGAATACTGAACTGAAGTGCACGACATAGGCTTCCCACACCTAAGCTAAAAGACAGTGTATGCTATACCTACATAGGTGCTATGTGTCCGAACTATCACTCTGTGGTAACAAAAAGAAATGCCTACCACTTAATAAGGCTTGTCAGGGCTTGCAGGAAGACCGCTCCAATCGTGCACTGCAACCTGTCCTCTGTGCCAGGACCCTGAACAGCTGCCATTGCTGATACATACATAAAAGATACCACAAAAGATTACTTTCACACACAACAAAGGTTATATCACACAAAGATAGCGAGTACCAAACATGTCTTAGCAAAGTGTATACTGATACATTAAAGGGTAAATCCTTGAATAAAGGGATCATGGCACAATCAGAACAGGCAATATTGAACTAGCCCCTCCTTGCTGACAATTGACAGAGTGCCACTGAATGTTACGCATTCACAAAACTACGTAATAACACTATGCAGAGCATGCACATGTGTATGGGTGATCTAAATGATGAAAACAATATTTGCAAAGAGTGCATGATTTATGCGCACACGGCGAGTGTAAGAGGCAGCCATACATATTGCATTACATCATAAATGTAAGCTATTCAGGAAACAAACTGTTGGTACTCTAAAGCGAATTCCTATGTAGTTTGACTTTTGTTCACACAAGCTATCTGTAGGAGTTCTTTTATTACATAAGCCCTTTGCAGAAATATTAATATTCTGAAACTTTCTGTCAACATCTGGAAACATATGAATAAGATCTTTTTGCTTCTAATTTACTGCCTCACAAAACAAAATAAATACTAAATCCCTGAATGCTACACATAGGTTTACATCCTCGTCACACAAGCAAGTAGGCGATATCAGTACAACACTAATGTAAAAAAGAAAGCACAAAAATACAACTTGAAGCACCACACAATCAAGCAACAATTACAGTTTATGAGCACAGTGCAAGTTATTTGTGATGGAGCACCTGGTATGCTTCAAGGAGAAAACAAAGATTTATATAGCTAAGAAAAGTTCCCACAAATATTGCAACAATGGGTGTCATGTATTAGCTTAATTAACTAAATTGAATTCATATATTCTTCTACTAACACTCGATATCGACATATCTTCAATGCAGTGGTAGAAGTGTACTCTTAGTTTCGGCACATAGTGTATATTGCTAAAATACGTATTCTTCAAGTTAGCTCTCTTAAAATATTTATGAGGCAGCTAGGGTGAAATTCTTACCACAGAGAAATTACATAGATTTTTGGCCCAAGGATTCGGAGCGCAGCCACGAAAACATCCTTCGTGTGTGCTTGACAGGGCTGTGCATTTTTCTATCTACGTGCCTAGTCGTGTGATTGTTTTGCGCGTAAAAACGCACAAACAATCAAATTGGGTGAACGTGAACTGCTCTCGCGACACCAGTATGTTTAAATGCAGACACTCTTACAGGGCGACAAGGAATCAAAGGATATCTCGTGCAGTAAACAGCCAAGAAATAACAGCACGACAAGAGGCTTGCATGACCGAAGGATAGATCACGTAGCGCAACGCGAATCTTCAAAACATGCAATCAACGCACACAGCGTCTGTTTCTTACGTTGATATAAAATAAGCCACCTCAAAACATACCTGCCTATCGGTACTCTGGTTCGTCATCCTCGCTGTGCCAACAAGCCGCCCGGGCCACCGCTTCCTGCATACCATTTGTCACACAATGAAGTAACCCAGTTACGTAGTTCAGCAACTTTCTTCAACTTACCGAAGTTTTGACATTGGCTGAGCACTCTTCAGTCACCCGTCAAAAAGCTCACGCTCTCGCATAACATCAGTCACTTGTTGACACAGAAGGGGTCGTGGATTGTCCGCGGAAGTACACTCAACATTGAATCACGCGAACAACACGAGTAATCGATAAATGGAGGAAGAAATCACTTTTCAGAGCGAACACAAGGCGCGCGTCCGATATGGCTGTTAGGAGCGGACACGTACGGCGAGTCATAGTCCGCGACTCGATCAAAGCAGCAGAACTTCCCGACACGCGGAAACTATCCTGTAGACGAATTCCAAAGGAGTATAAGCATACAATGCACGCAATATCTATCAACATGGCAATTATGTAAGCGCGGACTTCTAGCACATGTTTCTGCGTGAAGCTGGTGGTGAGCCTGCAGTACAACGAGGCCTGTTGCAACTGCTGATTTACAAGCTTAACAAAAATAAGTGTGCAGGCGGCAGCACTAACGTATCACAATACAAATATTTTACAATAACAATCAAGTGTATTCATAACTTTTCAAGCCTAATGAAGCTTTCTAATTTATTATTTTGCACTATATGTAGTTATGCAGTTGTATGTATTTTGTTTTGCATAAAAAAAAGGTTTCCCAACTCATGTCAAAAGCGATGGTCATCTCTGAGTCTCCGCAACACAAGGCCAATAAGTACAGATCTCAGAGGCAATGCTTTTGCAGCTGCAGTTTTGTTCATGTGCAGAAAAGAATGAATGGCATGCATTCCTGCTCTACAGAGAAGAAAGGTATCTGACCGGGTGTCCGTTGCTTTACATCTCTACGCAGTGGCCTAGCCAGGGGCTGTCACACCGAGTCCGTTACCCCTTTCTGCCCTCCCCCCTCCCCACGCCTTTCGGGCGAACTTTTTTTTTTTCGGCGTGGCATACATAGAGCAAAATGACTGTTTGCCTGCTCCCCCGCCCTCCTTCCCGAGATCAACGAGGGATTCCTTTCCTTACCCTCCCTTGTTTTTTTGTTTGTTTGTTTTTTTACCGCAGTACGCCGCTTTCTCTGCGTGACAGCTAGGGTTGTGGCAGCAAAACAGTGGCGGGGTGGGTGGCATGAATGCTCATTAAATCTTCTCTTTCCCTCTCCATCACGCCTACGCTCTCCACCACCTACCGGTGGCGGGGAAGGGGGAGAGTGGCACACATTTGGCAGCTGCCGCTCCCAGCCGCATTTTTGCTGTAAAAGTGTGACTGATATTTAAATACGCTTTCAAATGCTCACTACAACGATACGATGAGTTTATCTCCTGTGTTGTCCTCGGTGTCCACTGAGCCCCGCCACGGTGGTCTAGTGCCTAAGGTACTCGGCTGCTAACCCGCACGTCGCGGGATCGAATCTCGGCTGCGGCGGCTGCATCTTCGATGGAGGCGGAAATGTTGTAGGCCCGTGTGCTCAGATTTGGTTAAAGAACCCCAGGTGGTCGAAATTTCCGGAGCCCTCCACTACGGCGTCTTTCATAATCATAACGTGGTTTTGGGACGTTAAATCCCCCAAATCGATCAATCATCGGTGTCCACTGATCGGCTAATGGAACCATCCCCCTCCATGCAAATGGCAAAGTGGCGCGTTTATGCAACTGTTTGGCGTACCGCTCCAGCGTAAGCGATCGACGCTATGCTTGTTAGTTTTAAATACATATTCAAGATGTATGCGCGCAAGGTGGTGGAAAGCACCCCTGAATGCCCCAGCAATGTTTGCCTCCACATCGTGCTTCTGGCACGAATATCCAATCATTAATAATAATAATAATAATAATAATAATAATAATAATAATAATAATAATAATAATAATAATAATAATAATAGTTGTTCTTGTTTTAGATGTGCCTGTACAACCTTATGATTGTTTCTGGGCACGCTACACGAATAAGTAAATAATAAATCATTGATTAATAATGAAATCACAACTTTGATGCATCATTAAATGTAAAATTTGACCGTTGAGCGTCTTGCATCCTGCAATGTAGGCAACAATAGATGCATGCAATAAATAATCACCACGGGATGACGTGTCATTATAGCGTCACATGATAAAGTCGTATTACATCGCACCCAATCCTGGCTGGCTGGCTGATTTGCTACGCAAAACGGCGTCTTTAACGGGGGAGGCAATGCGTAACCACATTAGTTGCAGAAAATTTTCGAAGGGCGGCAGGATGAACACATCGACTTATTGGAAAAAAGAAAGAGATGGCTATCGCCTTCGAGTTGTTTTACGTGAATGCATAAGAGACCCTACATTATTATTATTATTATTATTATTATTATTATTATTATTATTATTATTATTATTATTATTATTATTATTATTATTATTATTATTATTATTATTATTATTATTATTATTGTGTAGCTGATTTACACATTCTCTTCATGTCTTCATGTTATATCAGTCTCTTCATGTTATATTTACTGAAACATGATCGAAAATCTATGGGAATACAAACTGTTTAGTGTTTTAGATTTCCGAAAGACAACATGTACGTGAATGTCGAGATGAGCAAGTAATTGAATTAGTCTTAGGTGCACGTTAAGAAATCACAGATCGTCGAAATTTCTGAAGCACTCCACTACGGCGTTCTTCATAATCATATAGTGGTTTGGGGATCTAGAATTCCGCGATTATTACATTTAGTAGTAAGAAATTGAGAGTTTTTGTTGGCTTTGATTGATATGTGGGGTTTAGCATCTCAAAACCACCATATGATTATGAGAGACGCTGTAGTGAAGGGCTCCAGAAATTTCGACCACCTGGGGTTCTTTAACGTGCACGCAGTTTTCGTTGGCTATAAGAGATTAACGCAATTTTTTTTTTCATTGTGATGTGTTTTGACATTAGGAGACGCACTGGAAAATCTGCGTACTTTGATGATCAGAAATCCTGTTGCATGTTGTCATCCGAGTCTCCATTGCACACCTGATGCTAAGAGACATTAGGCTTTGCAGGTCTAGTGTCAATCTAATGACTCATTAGGTGTGCATTAGCTGCACATTAGACTCTCAAAATTCATTTTCATTAGGGAATAAGAAGATAGCGCGCGCTTTCTTTTTCTATCTATTCTTCTCCGTAAGCCTTTCAATTCGTATTCAATTGTTCGCGTTGTATTCTTAAGAGCGAAGCTCTTAACGCTATAGAGTAAAGACGCTTCGCGCCATTGCTTATAAGCCGCTCCTACCGACGGAGACAGTCGGCGCAGCCACCGTGCCGAGCTTGCCTGCCGCGTGAGCCGAGTTGTACGAGCAACGAAAGGTCGGTGCGCCACCGCCAGCTTTGCACGTTGGTTTGGGGCGCTGGAGACTGGACATTCTTGCCCGGCCTGTGACAGGCTGTGGTTCGACTCTACTCCGTCTGTGCCAAGGGAAGACAAAGCATCAGCCAATAAGGACTTATTAGGGTACACAGATCAACCAGCTTTGCTGTTTAAGCTTGATACGGCTAGTGTATATCTCTCCCTTTTTTAAGAACATACGACACAGTTCCGAAATAAAATTTAAAAAAAAGCGACGGTCTATCTTCTACAGATACTCTATACGATGACGAACAACCATATAATGTGTCCAAGAGACAATGAGCGCACGCGCTCATAAACACGCACGCGGAAACAAAAAAAAAAAGCAACCTGCGAGTCTGGGCCCGATTTATTTTTTCATCATTTGGATCTCGCTAACGTGTCTTCGAGAAGCTAACTTCAGCACTCGGCCGTTAACGTTTCCGCCTCGAGTTTGCTAAATGAACATGGCCGAAAAATGCAACAATAGAGAAACATTGTATTCACGGACGGACAAACACAGCTATATATTGCGGAAAAGCGGAAGTCTGCACGCTAGCCTTGGAATATGGCGCGGCATAAGCCACAGGGGTTTCTTTTTTTTATCATTTTGGTAAATACAACACGACATCGAATGAAAGAGGGGTATAAGTAGAGTACACAGTAACTTCCCGCTTGGAACGTATGCTGAGCACGCCGTAAGCTTGTATAGGGCAATGCTGAAGTGTAACGACAAAAAAAAACATAGTTCTATGTTTACAATATATCTTTTTTTCTTGCTCCAGTGCTTAAGACGGCATTTTATTTGCAAGTATGTAAATGAAAAAGCAACAACAAATCTTTGCAGCGAATTTAATATCTTGAAATTGGCATCATCCTGCAGAGCTGTTCCAAGTGAATATGGCTTGCGAACTCACCGGCTACAATTGGTAAATTGTAAGGCAATTAGTTAACCTAATTGATTAACGAGACAGTTTACGGTTCTAAGATACTTGGAATGTAAAATGCACATCCATGAGTAATACAGTCCTGTTTAAGGATCATAACTGTGCGATATGTGCCACAGGGCACGCAATTTGGGAGACGCGATGTCCAATCAACACCTCACAGCACTTTTACCCGTTTCGTCAGTTTTAAGCACGGTGCTGAGCGGCTCTTACAGCTTACTACAGATTAATTCTTTTGTTATTGCCAACATCTGTTAACTACTATGGCGTAAAGGCGCTACAATCCCAAAAAATGCCTTCAGTTGAAAAAACTTGCATAAAGATAGACATAACTATGCATTAATGGTTGAACGAATAAAAGCTGACCCGCCCAAGTGGTATGTTAATTGCGGTGCGGGACTGCTGACATAAAAGCCGGGGGTTGGAGTCCCGGCAGCGGCGGTTGCATTTTCCATGGAGGCGAAAATGCTGTAGGCTCTTGTGTGATTTAGGTGCGCATTAATCAACCCCAGGCGGTCAAATTTCCGAAGGCATCTGCTACGGCATCTCTTATGCTCATACTGTGGTTCTAGGACGTAAACTTAAACAATTATATTATGTAAGGTAAATTAGAAATAAACAAAAGGTAAACACCGTAAAATGAAGACATTATATAAATTATAAAGAACAGTATAGAAAGAAAGAAACTATCACAATCAAGGCACTAGAAAGTGGTAAAGCAGTACAAAAGCGTGAACAGCGTGAAAACAGGAGCAGTTAGGCGGTGAAGCGACATTAGCCATATAAGCATACCTGTAGCTTGTCGAAAAAAGCACCACGGTTAGGAGGTGAAGTGACATCACCTGGACGGATGTTCCACTGGCCGACGGCACGAGGACAAGCGTAGCAGCTGCGCTCGTTTAAGTTATCAAGAACGAACCATGTCTCAAGTTAAAATCTACGACAGTAGAAAAAAAAGAAAGTTCATTAACATATTATGTGCCACGTGTAACTTGAAGTAAAAGTATATACTTTCACCCAAAGAGGTTTACAGGACAAAATAACTAACTAAAGAAAGCAAGTTTAATATATGGGCATCGACACACCTGTAGCTGCTCATGTAATCACTCATTACTACAAAGACTAAAACTATGGCTCGAGTGATCACCAGATTAGGGGGGGGGGGGAAATGCAGAGTTATCACGGTGCAATCGATAAATGAGTTGGGTGGCGTGTGGTAGCGCATCCTCCATTGCGCTGTGGAATCATTAAATTCATAACCTACCCTGCCTTCAAGGCAATTGTGATAACATGTTTGTTGTCTGTGAAGTGATGTGCCCGTCCATGTTCCCTGCTTCTATTCCCCTTTTCCCGTCATGTATAAGCCCATTTTTTTCATTGAAATCCAGTTGGAAGGAATCGCTCTCTGCCGCTCCCGCTGTCCTCAGCATTACACAGTAGTGTCATTTATTTGTTGCGTTTGAGAACACAACAGCCTGGTAACGCTAATATACTCTATATATTATAACGAGGGCATATCGAAGGTCGTCTCATGCAACGCCGAATTCGTGGTTTGCCAATTATAGGCCAGATTATTTTACTCTCACCCCACCTGCACTTAGAGAGAGCATGCATAATAAATTATGGTCTATAACAGCAATACATTCGAATTCATGAAGGTCTGAACTTGTTTACATGAATGAAAGATACGACATCTGAAATCTCGGTTCGGTGGATTAAAATCTGCACGCAAACTTTATCCCAGTATAAATTATCGCGCATTTAAACATCACCTTAAATGAAACGACGCCAATGCTTTCTACGGACAGGAGTGTACTGTACATCGAACTAACGCGGTAAAGCAGCAATGCTTATACTTTAACAAAGCTTCATGGGTGATAGTTCACGAATAGACGAAAAGAATTCACCGGTTGATAATCGTTGCTGGTAACATGGATGTTCGCATCCGAAGAGGAACTGCGCGTATCGAATGACCAGGTTTCAGCAGCCAGTTAGGTGCAGCCCAAGTGGTTTTCGTAGTTCAGTGACTAGGCCGAGTCACCGTTGGATTCGGTCGAACTGTCACTGGTTTCAAATGCATATCATGACCAGTTGTAAGGCCCTTCGGGTCCCCTGGGCTCGGACTTGGAAACCGGATAAGGCCTCTGCTCCGTGCTCCCAGCTGCCACCTTGCCATTACGAAATGAAAGCATCTTAGGCGCTACTTGGCTGTGAAGTGCTAAGACGGTTATAAGTAATAAAAAGTCTTGCAAACCTGGTTCTCTTGTCGCACCGCCACACCGCATAGCCGTTTTCTCGTGCTCGAAGAAATAGCGTTCTTGTGCTCGTTCCCGACTTTCCAAAATAACAAAAGTGTTCATGGTGACGGTGGTCTCAATAGATGTGACACATACCCACTGTAGGGCGGAATAGCGAAAATTCAGGCCATTCAGGTAAAACAGAAGCTTGAAACGCTAATAACACTGAATGATAAAATGTCACATGCTAAACAAGTGACGCCAAGAGTGAGTGAGTGAAAAAACTTTATTTCGTCCACAACAGGCGCGAGTTAACAAGAAGAGACTGCAATTTAGCAATCAAACGTGGATCAAATTTATGTTTTAACTAAAAAGGAATAAAATAAACTACCAAAAGAAGCCTCCCGAACACAAAGAGAAAAAATACTAAAAGAACAGTATTATTGCCAACAATTTACTCGATGAAAAAAAAAAGGTCTTCTGCAGTGACGTAGCTACTATAAAGAAGATCCGCAGAAAAAAAAAAGAAAAACGCTGTATTTATTTATCACATGTCTTTACAAGGACACAGATGAAAAAAGATCACTTTACATTGTATACTCTCAGGTTACCGAGTAACCACCAGTATGTCGAGATTCACGAAAGTTTTCCAGCTCACTTCAGCAAGATTGAGCAAGAGTGTCAGTCGAGGTCATTAACCACGAGCGACTGCTGGCGCACTACGGTAATTTATATCCACACAAAATTTCGAACAGGAAAACCCCACGTAGACGATTCAATGAGATATTTAGGACGCCAGAAACTTGTATCTTGCCTTCAATATTTGAAGAAGACTTTGGGTACCAAACTGTAATATTTGTCGCTAATTACTTGTAGTCACGAATGAGGTAAAGGACAGAGTATGAATTCATTTATACACCCTCATTCATAGGAACGGTAGCGAACACAAGTGCCCGTGAATGGCACGCTAAGGCGCGTCGTAAGGGCGCACAAAAAAAAAAACAGGCTTGGCAGACCAGAAACTGTGCGAGTCCCGATAAAGTCTCGTTCCACAATTAGGTCTGTTATATGGATGCACGAAAGGTGTCAAAGGTGTCAAACGCCATTTCATTTGCACGCAGTCCACTGCTCATGTGCACTTCTGCACGCCACTATTAAACACTTCAGGCGCGAATTACGACGTGCTGTTTGGAAATGCACCACATTTTCATTGCATGATTCCTAGGCGGACAGTATAACATTCTTAGATAGAAAATGAATAAATGTGTTGTTTTTTCTCATATTTCAGTGATTAATGCTAATTAGCGTGTGGTTAAACAGTCCTTTCTAGTTGTCCTATAATGAATGAGCTTCAGTCCTTGCATAAAAAGAACCAAATATTATAAGCTCCAAATGCATGATGCATGCACAGTTTGTTCTTTGGTTGCACTGGTTTCCAGCAATTTATTTATTTATTTACTCATTTATTTATTTGTTTGTTTATATACACACATTTCTCACGTTTGTCCTGGAACGCGGCACGTCGATCGATCGTGGAACAATGTAGCCTCTCCAGCAAAGTGATCCTTCGCAGCAATGCACAGCTCAATGAAGTTAAATGAGTGTTAGTTGTCCACTGAGAATGCCTCCACGACTGTGCACACTGCCTTTCAAGCCATTTATTTGGAAACACGCTGTGCGGGACGCGCCTAAGAAGTTTATTTGTACTGTCGTACACACGGCGCCTGAAGGAGTTTGTTATAGAACAAGGAAGTACTTGCACAAACAGGCCCCTACAAGGGAGACGACGCGTAAGCACAAGCGCCGTATGTACGTGCCGTGTCGAGGCGGAAATGTTGTAGGCCCGTGTACTCAGATTTGGGTGCATGTTAAAGAACCCCAGGTGGTCAAAATTTCCGGAGCCCTCCACTATGGCATCTCTCATAATCAAATAGTGGTTTTGGGACGTGAAACCCCACATATCAATACGTGCCGTGTCTCTTGTGGGCATCCGTTTGCGCTAGTGCTTCCTTATTACAAGATGAACAAACTCCCCCAACAAAAAAAAAGTATTGGTGAATTTCGTAATGTTCCTCTTGGAGTGGAACACCCCGCAAGCGAAGTATATATATATATAATGAGACAAGAGCTGCTAATACTAGTTTCATCATGTGCAAACAACTACCTGTATTGAATATATATATATTGTTTGTCAGTGCTGATGTCTAAGCTTTGCACTGTCACCGACTGCGGAGGGACAAGGGCCTTTGTCAGGCTGTTCGCCTTTAGCCCTTTGCCCCTGCAGTGAGCTTTGTATCCGGCTTACTGTAAATAAAAATACTACTACTACTACTACTACTACTACTACTACTACTACTACTACTACTACTACTACTACTACTACTACTACCTCTGTCTGCATTAAGGTCCGTCAGAGACGGGTGTACCTCTTGCAACAGCAACAAGTCTACGGTGCCGTCAAAGAGAGAAAGTCAGTATAGCATGGTTCATGGGTGCCTCTGAAGGAAACAGCGAGAGCTGAGCAAGGCGGAAGACCAAACACTGCGCTCACGATCTCCTGCTCTTTTACGTACGACCTGCAGGACCTTGCGCAAGTGCAGGTGATAAGGCGAGACGGGCCCTTTGAATAACCGCGCGCATCGCATTCCAGATCTCAAGACTGACGTAAAGGCGGAAGCGCTCCTCGACAAATGCGGCTGGCGTTTCTAGGCAGCTCGACAAGATGAAGCGTGCAACGTTTTCGAGTATTTGAGTGATATGGAGGCCGAAGAAACGCTGTCTATATATGACTGAGTTGCATGCACTTGAAGCCCCGATACATTCCAGAACGCAAGCTCTTCTACGGCTCAGCGTCACTCGTCACCTTTCTTTTTTGTGGTCCTTTGGCTATCTTAACAAACGGAGCAACGCATTTTGCAAACGTTCCGAGCACTCATACACAATGTCTTTGTGGCACGCGCGTGTTTGATTTCTTGTTATAAATGCTTTAAATGGGTGAAGTTGGGAGAATGTGCAGCGAATGGAACATCTGCCGTTTGTAGGGTCCCTAAACAAGCTGTGAAAATATAAGAAACGAGGGGCGTTATTGACTCCTGGCATTTGCAGACTTGAGGGCACAATGCGCGGCCCCAACAGTCTGTTTACGTGACGACAGGCGTCTGTTTAAACAAGCTCTCGATTGGTCCTTATACGAGGCCTGGAAGTAGTGAATGGTCTTCTACCATGCTTTTCCAAGTATAGTCGCACAGCCGTTCTGTCCTGACCTGCATGACTTTCACCGGCAATCAACTGATTTCACTTCGTATTTCAGTGTTTTTGACAGATGGAATGGAGATAACAGCGTGTAGTCAAAAAACGCAACATCCAGATAGGCTCAACGCTTAGTGCTGACTGACATATTGTCCACGTGTTTTAGGAAGACATAAGTGGCGAGGAGGAGAGAGCACCTTCAGAAAGGGTAATGAAAGAAAGAAACATCTATCTCTTCTTTGGACACTAAGTGGTTCAAGGGACTTTTAAGGTAAGAATTATAAAAAAAAATGGGACGGGGAGATTGAAGAGACGTTAGTCTAACCTTCAAGCTACACAATGAACTCTCACTTGAGTCAACTTCGATGGACCAAAGGATTAGTTGACTTGACTGAGAGTTCACTAAACTGCATATTCACTGCAATACAAAGCAGCATCGTGCTCAGAAGAAATCAAATCGAGCATGTGAAATGCAATTTAGTTTGAAATGAGTTCTGTCATTTTCATTTTAGGACCGGCGCCCTTAAAGCGCCAGAAGAGACAAATCTGTCAGGACAGTATTCGTTTATGCGCACTATAGCCCTGGCAAAAGTTGTCCCTGTCACACGAATCTACGCAACTTTCTAATATATCCGACAGCCTCGGTTAGAGATACAGAAAATGGATCTGCCTCGGCCCTTACAATTTCTTCGTTGCATGATTCTTCTTGCGGTTTCATGCGAACACTGAAAATAATTGTCATAACTAATAGCTCTGCACAGCAGAGGCGGTGCCAGAATTTGTTTGCTGGGACGGCACTCACGAGAAGTGGGTTCCTTCAGGAGTGGTTGCATGCACAAAAGATGTCGCATCGCCACCCATCGATGGGTGATCTGGGCGCGGCACGCATTGGCGACGCTAGTGCTGCAGAGCGTAAAACTTCACTGAATGAACCTCAATGGTAAGGCCGGTTCCGCAGATCAAGTTCATTCAATTGAAATAGGCGCTATTCAAAGGCTCGCTTATTTGAAAGATCTTTGCGCAGAAAAACCACCGGGGATTTTCTGAAAGTTCGTTATTCTGAAATATCGTTAAATCGACGTTCGTACGAGCGATATTTCGCTGTATTAATTTCTATGATGTTGATTCTTAACTTTAAAGTTCGGCGAACACGCACTACATTCCTGTTTCACTGTAGCAACGGTATACAGTCAATAAATACGTTAGCACTCACTATGGCGAAAGCAAAACGTGGCATTCAGCAGACTTTATTGTTTACTTTTTTTTTCTGTTTGCAGGATTTGCACACTCTGGCACACGTGCATGTATACTCTGCGTCGACAATTAGGCAAGTAAGTATACATGCCCGCCTTTTTTTCTCCCTCTCTCTCTCAAGTAAGCCGAGCAATGAAGCTGTCCCGTGTTTATACAAACAAAGACACCATCCGGCAAAGCCCTGAGGCAACCAATTTCACGAGCAGCTTTCGCACAGGCCGAGCACGCGCAAGGGTTATTTCTGGGCCGCCAAGGAGTGGTGGCGCACCCCGCGGGACAGGCCTTGGCCCACTAATGGGTCCGTGCGCGTCAATCGAAGCGTTGCAAAACTGCTTTTCTTTCTCGCCGTCACTGCTGTGTAGCTTCGCGTATTCGACACGCTACACCACGTTCGCGGTGGTGCAAGCCACACTCGAGAGCCGCTGCTCACGAGGTCGCGTTTACGGCAGCGCCTGTCCTTCGCAATTATACGGGCCCATCTATTCGGCAAAATTTCGTGGAAGGGTGTGATCGCTTGCTCCGAGGACGAGGAATGGGAAATGAACGGAGTCATCAGAAAAGAAGAGGCTAAAGTATGCTGGAACATGGGTGTCTCAAGGACGTCACACCACTTGATGCGCTTCACAAATACTGAGGGCTTCTCACATACCAGCCGTGCTTTTCAGATTCGTTCAAGAGTGTGAACAGAGAGCTTCTGTTTTCTCATTCTCTTCTTTTTTTTTTGCAAATATCATTTATGTAGAGCCTTACACATCGTCTTTGTTTTGTTTCAAGCGTGGTATCCCGATTGGCGTTGCGAGCCTTCTGCATGTACTGAGCTTCTTGAGGCTGGTACTGAATTCAGCATAAGCATGAGCACAATTGTGCGAACAAATACATTTTCTTCACGTTTCGCATGCTCAGAGATAATCCCTTTTGTGCAAAACATTTGAATAAGCCGTCTTAGTTTTCACAAAAACGCGCCATCTACAGCTACAGATCATTAGATGCATCTTTTACGTGTGCTAGCATGCTCTGTGGCGTATATCACCTAAAACATTCAATCACACTTTTATAATTGAATATAGGGCGTATTATGCAACTGCGCATGTAAATGACGTACATTCAGCGAATATAATAAAAATATCCCCATTCTAAATGCTGTCGCAAAATATATTTTTTCAGGTAATAATTATCTGAAAGCCTGCTTTAAGTAAACTAACTGGAGTGCCAAGGCATGCAAATTACCCCTGCTACTTACAATCCGCTTGTAAGATTCCCAAAATGTATACTGTCATTGAGCTCAAGCATTGATGTAAGCAGCACTTACATACACGGTCCCTTCTTTTCGTTCGCTCAAAATTTTCGCTTCTGGCATGCATGTTTGCACCGTAACAAGAAATCCTACGCGAAATCACTTCACAAAGCATGCCACAGCAATGCCGCAGTATTTTATTACTAACGTTTATTGTTGCCTAATGCTTTCCCTGGCCGCTCTAGCACAAAGGACGCACCAATATATGGACAACATAACGCTTCGGCGCATATAACTCAGAAAGCTGAGGCCGCCAACTAACTATAATACAGTATGCACACTGTATCCGCGGTAACAGCACACGAACTTTTTTCCCTTTCTAGCCGAAAAGGGGAAAGTGGTATGACAAACGAAACCTCACATGGCCCTAAATGAGAATCGTACATGTTCTAGACAAGAGACTCTTCATACCACTCTCTGGTGAGGTCAAATGTCTGGCTCGGACTAATGGCGGACGGGAGAACAGAGTTGACGCCACTGCAACTTTCAATCTACACACTCGGCGGTGGTTTCACGCGTGCGCAGTGAATTTCCCCCTCGCCCTGCTATAGCTTTCTTGTTTGCCCCTCCCCGCCCTTCAAATCTCCTCGTTACTCCATTAACGCACCTCCTCCTCAGCTCTCCCTTTCCATAAAGGGGGCCACCCACCCACACAGCGGGTGGCGATCACCGCGGTGGTGTGGCCACGAACGCGGACGTGGGTCCGGTGACTACGACCACACACGATGGGAGGAGGCGTGCTGCAGCCCTGTACGGGCGCGCACCACGGCCGACCACGGGAGCGAACGTCAATGCGTGCCACGATGAGGTTAGGGCCGCGGTGCCTGGGTGAACGCGCATGTCGGCGCTATCACAACCCTCCCCAAACTCCCCGCCGTCCTCCGGCAGATGCAAAAAGCGTCGCTCAAGAGAGAGGCCCCTCTGGTCACGCCCTTCGCAACGAGCGCGTTGCACGACCTTGTTTCACATCCTTCGCCATGCACCGACTGCCTCGTCTATTCCGCTCTCGACATGTGGGGCAGCAGTGCCGAGAATCTCGTCTCGCGAGCAATCCACGCCACGATGCGCGCGCGCATGTTGACCAACTTCCCTTGCCAACCAGGACGTGAAGCAATCACGACCCTGACATTCGAACGAAGAGGGCGAAGTGCGTGCGCCATATTTATACATGCCATTCCACACGATTTCACGTGAGTGTGTTCGTAGTGACGTGAAGTACATATACACTACGCGATAACGTACGTGCTGCAGTCTGTCCGAGTGCATACGAGAATTGGGACTGCTATCGGGGTGTCCATATAACGTCGATAACAACTGATCTTGGAAATGAACTTAGTCAGAGAAGTGAAAGGCGCCCGCTAAATAAGGGAACCGTATATGCACCCCGGAGAATGGTTCGGTCTATGCTATAGACCCCTTGGGCTGAAGATGTGTTGTCACGGCACGTGTGTGGTTCTCATTACATCGAATACCAAAAAGAAATTTTCTGAACTTTGGTGGCAATCAATGAGCCGTGTTTCTTGCTCGCATAACAAATCAACGCGGGCGTATGAATTCGGAAAAATAAGCAACGAGCAGAAAATGCACTGCAGCATTGTATGCATGCAAGTATGTATGTTTTCCGCGTTCTTGCTACGCCGCGGTGGTCTAGTGACTAAGGTACTCGGCTGCTGACCCGCAGGTCGCGGGATCGAATCCCGGCTGTGGCGGCTGCACTTCCGATGGAGGCGGAATTGTTATAGACCCGTGTGCTCAGATTTGGGTGCTCGTTAAAGAATTAACCCCAGGTGACCGAAATTTCCGGAGCCCTCCACTACGGCTTCTCTCATAATCATGTGGTGGTTTGGGGACGTTAAACCCCACATATCTTTCTGCTTTCTTTTATCTTTTCGCTATGCAGACTTCCGCTTCCTATATATTCAAGTTTCTCGGAGATATACTTTGGTCGTTAGTCAGTGACAGGTATCATCTTTCTGCTTTCTTCTTCTTTTTTTTTCGATATGCAGACTTCCGCTTCCTATATATTCAAGTTTCTCGAAGATAAACCTTGGTTGTTAGTCAGTGACCTGTCAGTCGTCTTCACTTTGTCCTGTCTGAAAGCGCTGTTTCGATCTCCTTCAGACAAAATATACGCCCACGTTGCTCGTTTTACCTCCCCCTCCCGGGAAAATAACCTGGTTTAAAGCCTTAACACTCACTAATTGACTTAAGTTATTTGCTTAGTTGTAACGTGTGCTTTCTTCAATAGGAGTTCTCGTCAAGGAAAGTACAAAAAAATATATGGAGGTCATTTTCTGGCAAGGTAAGACAGCTTCATCTCCTTTTTAAGCCGTACTTACCACGTGTGACATGTTGCTCTTCATGGCGTACGAAGCATTTTCTTGGCATTGGACACCGAATCACTTGACTGAATTCCATCTTTCGAATGCGCTTTAAAGCTGCGCAAGATGAAAATCTGGATTGGTGT
>NC_051166.1:101506881-101694381 GCF_013339725.1 Rhipicephalus microplus | reverse complement strand
ATGCGCTTAGAAAGAGTGATATGAGAAGTTCTCGTGCATGTACAAGCGCAGGGGTAATGTATAAGGCAAGGCACCTGTATATATATATATATATATATATATATATATATATATATATATATATATATATATATATATATATATATATATATATATATATATATATATATATATATATATATATATATATATATATATATATATATATATGTCACCTGTGTTCATCTCATGCAACCGCGCTCGACGATCATCGCTCAGAAATGATCGAAAGCTAAATTGATTGATTGATATGTGGGGTTTAACATCTCAAAACCTCCATATAATTATGAGAGACGCCGTAGTGGAAGGCTCCGGATATTTCGACTAACTCGGGTTCTTTAGCGTGCAGCCAAATCCAGTGAGCACACGGGCCTACAACATTTCCGCCTCCATCAGAAATGCAGCCGCCGCAGCCGGGATTCGATCCCACGACTTGCGGGTCAGCAGCAGAGTTTTTCAACTACTAGACCACCGCGGCGGGGCTCGAATAGCTTAAGGCTGCCGCTTTCGTATTGTCTCGTGCTCGCAGTGTCGACTTATTTTAAGCTATTCTGATTGCGGACATAAATTTGATAAGGGATATCAGGCTGTCCGCACTGCACTGGCATGCATTCTGTAAAAAATTTAACAGAACTATTTTACACATAACTTAGCCGCGAATTAGAAATCACAGAAACGGAGGAGCATGATCAAAAGACACTTCCAACTGAATTTTTCTCGGCTTTCACTCAGAAATAGACAACATAAATGCGCAGTCTCATCCATCTATAGGCTATCCAGCGATCAAACAATCTTTTTTTTTCCCGATACGTAGAATGCAACAGACGTATCGCTGATACGACATGTCCCCCCTCCCCATTTTCTTTAATATGGTACGCTTCCATCAACTCACGTGGAGCTTGGCACTCGCATCTGCCTAAAATCTTGATTTTTCATTATACTGCGCTTCCTAATAAGCTTCTTTAATTCGTCAACACCAGATTATTCTTGCCCTCCCAATAAAATCAACAAAGATGCAATTAAACTGGAAATAAATGCGCAGAACCACGCCTACACGCGCGTCCCACATACACAAGCTAAGCGGTTTGAGTGAATGCAATGCGTGTTTAAAAAAATGCTGCATCATGTGCCTTACATAGGTAGCCCGAATAATTTTTTAAAACTTGCTGAGCTGGGGCCAACTATTAGATTTAGCTACAAAACAAATCAATTTAGGCAGAAAGTTCAGGTTGTGCGCTGTCTGAAAACAAAAAATATACGGGGGGCGGGGGGGGGGGGCTAAATTTTCGTCAGCTGGTCTCGAAAAATCAGTATTTTTGGCTCAATCAAAGCGTGCAAAAATGCACGGAGCACCGTATGTCACTAAAGAAGACCTTATCTGATTGATTGATATGTGAGGTTTAGCGTCCCAAAACCACTATATGATTCTGAGAGACGCCGTAGTGGAGGGCTCCGGAAATTTCGACCACCTGGGGTTCTTTAACGTGCACCCAAATCTGAGAACACGGGCCTACAACATTTCCGCCTGACCTTATCTGTTTGAACCAGCAAAACAAAAAAAATATAAATTCAGTTTCTCTCTCTCTTTCCTAAGATTTCCCTTCAACTAAGTGCCCTTAAAAACGCTGCTGGAGAAGTGAGCTCTCCGGCGTTATATCGCTAACCGCAACCAGTTTTTTTTTTTTTTTTTTTTGGAGGCGGGGTATATACAGATGCTGTTTATTTTTAGTGTTTCCTTGTTTTCTTATCATACCTTGATGCAGCCAATCGATGTTAAAACTGTTCACCGTCTTTTTTTTTTACTTTTTCTTGCCTTTGCGCAAGATTCCCACGTGACGACTATTGCTCAGTTCATTTGGGTCCCTTCTTTTTGTTTCCTTTTTAGGCATCCTCTAATGAACCTTTCAGTTGAGTAAGCGTTCGCAGTGTAAACTTTTCGGTCGTTCGCGCTGCTTTAAATAACATGGAACCATATCAACTAGCCCAGGTGTCGACCCAATGCCATCTAGAGTATTATCATCTGAGTGGCATTGGTCGACCTTGCTATGACACTTCATTTTTTTTTTAGATTGTACGCATACCTTGGCTATAACATCTTTGATGCGTGCGATATAAAATTAAGCTAGTAAATCCTCTCGAGCCGCGCTGACAAAAGTTTCCGCGCATATATCAAAGCATACCGACTCTTTTGTTAAGTTGATGCGATTAGCGCGTTAAGTATACTCCTTTCACTTTTTTACCACACGTAAGAAAGTGAATTACGCCGAACATCCTGTACAGCATGGCTAGGGAATACAACTAGAACTCACATTCAATGAGCATTAACACGCCTATGTGGAAGGCTATAATGGGAGGCGCAGCTGACAAATGCTAGTCCTGTGCACTAGCTACACCTAAGCTGGTCACCCATTCTGGGCACATACAGCTCGATATCTAAAGTAAAGCTTATTCTACCTCTACCCATTTGTCGCTGTGTTTACTTTTTTTTACTCTCCTACTGTATTCGCTTTCAACATTTGTTCTGTTCGTATTCCTTCTTTCGTGCCACATTTCCCCAGCCGCAACGCTATCCCGTTCACTGCGAGACCTCCGTGTGGTCCCGGTTGGAAAGCGACACAGTAGCGCGCAAGAGACATCTCCTCCGCCACCCTCTCCCAGTCGATCAGGGCCCGGATGCTGGCCAAATAGAAACGACTCCCAAACTGCTCCCGCCTCTATACCGGGCCAGTCGCTCCAGTTTTGGTCAATTAGAGGCGCGAGCACGTGATACGGAGCGAGAGCGTTTCTGATTTGGAAATGGTGAAGCGAGACAGGGCTGCTCCCCATGTGAGCGCTTCGAAAGAAAAAAGAAAGAGTACAACGACTGAGTGCTTTTCTCGGCGCATGGTAAGAAGGAATCTGGCCGAGGATTGTCGCAAAGAGCGCCACAGCTCTCTCCTATTGCTTCAGGAAAGTGGGGAGTCCTTCGTGCACGTTCGGTGTGCATCGGTTGGGATCAAGCGGTTCAAGATGAGCAGCCAGGCGAGCTTTATTCCTTGCGTTTTTTATTTACTTATTTAGTTTGAGTAAACCTTATTTAACTTTTTTGTCAGATGCAGCACACAGGCTTGCGTGTGCACATATACAATTGAGAAATCTACCGAATATACAGCAAGCATGTTCAGTAAACGCCGAATGATCTCAGCTTTCATCTCTCTGTATAGATTGATTGATCTGAGGCAATAAATGGTCTATGAGAGGTATGTAGTATAGTAAATATTGGATTTTAGGCTGATTTAGATCCCTCTAGACTGCCATAACGTGCATCCAAAGAACAGTACGCGAGCAGTTGTTTGTTTGTTCGTTTGTTTCAATGAATAAATAAATAAATAAATAAATAATGTACGAATTTCATTGCTTCGTTTTTTATTGCATCTCTTGCTTTTTTTTTTTTCCTTCTCTACCAGGATGTTGCCACCAACACGAGAGACGAAATTCACCATATCATGCTTGGAACGTTAAGCAGAGAAAAAAAAACAAGAACTGAAGCAGAGACGACACACCATATCGTGCTCAACTGAGGGAGAGCATTGTTACTGAGCCTCAGCGGCAGCTGGCACTGTAATGAATAGCAGTACTAATAAATGCAGTCTACAGTAACAAAAATAATCGACAAAGAAAAAGAGCAAGGGCAACAACAGTTATCTATTGGTGTCGCGAACTACTTCAGGCACAAAGGTCAGCTGTCGCAGATGGAATTAGAGTGTTTCCGAAAATATTTAACTTCGTTATGCGTATTAATGCGCTTTTCTGTGTACATAACTATTACGCGAAGAGTCTCCACGACTTTTTTTTTTTTTACAAATGCTGACGTAAGACCGACAGGCGACGTCGGTCGAGCCCAAAAAGTTTCGACCACATGGGAAATGTTATAATAGCATCAAAAGTGTAGAATCGGTATTATGTCCATTTCGTGCAACGGAGTCATGCGCAAGCTGTCTGTAGTCAGGTTGGGATAAGGCTTTAGGTTTTCGATACGTCGCGGGACAAACAAGCTCAGTGGGTACGGCCCGGAAGGCAGGGCTAATCAATATGGCTGACTCGAAGTATAAACGGAATGGAATAGTTTATTTACGTTATATACTAACCATCCCGGTGTGTTCATTGTGCCTGTTGTTTCCATTATGAAACGGCGTGCGTCATCAAGTAACCTGCCTGACCAGTATAGCATATACATAATATGGTCAATAAGAAATACTCTTGTTACCGCCGCTTTAACAACTTGAGCTCATTTCATTGCGCTACTCTGAACTTTACCTGGGCGCACCGAAGCATGAGCTGTCGTGCGTTATCAAGTAATTTTTCTTGCGTGGTAATTGCTGCGTGGCAACAAGTAATCATTACGCGAAACAGGCCGATTAACAGCCTAGTGAGTGCCCATCAGTTGCGCGGCGACGCAGTAGCATACAAGGAGCCTCTTTAATTCAATTTCATTTCTGCGATTTCATCTTCGGATGACGGTAAAGCCTTACGGTAAAAACCAAAATTATATCAGAGTAGAAACAAACACAGAGCCAAACATGTAAACAATATAGAACACGTTATCTACTATGCTTCACTCCACCATCAATGCATGTGTACGTGAGTAGCGCGAACATATGAGCACAATGATTTGGCGTGGAAATTCCATAGGTCACGTACAGTCGGCCAAAATAACACTTGACTATCATGCACCAATGGCAGCTTTTTCTGTGTGTCTTTGTCATGTGACCGAAATAAGTTCCAAATAGGGTGATGACAAGCGCATGGCCACAAAGCACATGCCCATAGACCATTTTCGCAACTTCGCTCTATCATAAGGCACTGATTGACTGATTTATATGTGGAGTTTAACGTCCCAAAACCACCATATGATTATGAGAGACGCCGTAGGGGAGAGCTCCGGAAATTTCGACCACCTGGGGTTCTTTAACGTGCACCCAAATCTGAGCACACGGGCCTACAGCATTTTCACCTCTATCGGAAATGCAGCCGCCGCAGCCGGGATTCGATCCCATGACCTGCGGGGTCAGCAGCCGAGTACCTTAGCCACTAGACCACCGTGGCGGGGCTATCATAAGGCACTGAAAGACACAAAAGTGGCCGCCACGCTCGATAGTTGAAGTTTTGGCCGGCTGTACCGCTGACACCAATACGTGTTTTCCGCATATACAATCTCGAATAAGTAAGACCATTTGAAATTCCACACTGCCGCAGTAACGTGGCACTAAATACCGCAAAGAATAAAAATTTAGATCCAAGCATTTAAAGGGGAAATAACTACTGATCCAAGAATTTCAGGCGAATAATAACCCGCAAAATAAAGTTGTCGTGTAAGGTTCTACTTTATATTGAATGTACGCGTGCTTTACAAGACAACCATGCACTATTTTGCACTATTTTAGTTGCACTCTTGCAAGGCGTACTCTGCGTGCACTCAGAGAAGACGCGTATTCTGCGCACAATCGTCGCTTGCGAAGCAGTACTTCGAAGACAGCGGCAGGTGGTATATAGTGAATACGTGAACGTTGACGGAAGACGCGAGTGCTAAAGATTTCAAATTAGGAGTAACTTGCACACGCACTGCAGCAGTCGTCCAACGACGACTGCTGCAGGGTCAACCAACGACGAATCGTCGTTGTGTGTTAGCGGTCTGCGAATAGTAACGTGTCATATTATTGTGAAAGGAAACTGAATAGTGGCAGAAGTGACTTAAATTGAATATTGGCTACTCATTGATTCCCCCAAAAGTAACCTTTTGCCCCGCCGCGCGGTGGTCTAGTGGCTAAGGTACTCGGCTGCTGACCCGCAGGTCGCGGGTTCAAATCCCGGCTGCGGTGGCTGCATTTCCGATGGAGGCGGAAATGTCGTAGGCCCGTGTGCTCAGATTTGGGTGCACGTTAAAGAACCCCATCAAAATTTCCGGAGCCCTCCACTACGGCGTCTCTCATAATCATATGATGGTTGTGGGACGTTAAACTGCACAAATCAATCAATCACTTATTGAGTAGATTCCCAAGAGTGAGTAGCCTTTTGCATTATCAATGTAAAGCGATGTTCGCAAGTAAGAAAATCCACAACGTCACTCAGCCGCGCTCATCATTGCGTACATTATGAATCTTTATTAATTTTTATACGATAAAAATGAGCCAATAGGGAAAAAAATAAGCAGCTTGCGTAGCTGGGACTCTTAAGGGAGTGTGAAAGATAACGGCGCAACCGGAAACCCAGAGTTGCTGGAGCGTTGAGCTACGCAAGTTCTCTTATCCTGCGTCTTTTTTAGGACCACCGGGATGAAGTCGATGTCACGTTTATTCTAACACCGTGATTTAACGCACACTTGAGCACTTAAAATGCTAAAAACAATGTGAGAAGTATATTCGCGTTTACGAATAGCAACTGTTTCATTCGACAGCTAAAATCAAATTAAACGGCATTAGATGGGCCATTCGTAAGTTCGCATCCTCTCATCTCATTCTCATATCCTTATCTCGTAATATCCCGCTAGCGAAGTCGCACTCGTCCTTAATCACCTGACATTCCACTACCTCATCAAAGCGCGCTTACCTACCTAATATAATTTGTTCAAGGACTCTACCTTACCGTTCACAAACCTTCGAATAATAATAATAATAATAATAATAATAATAATAATAATAATAATAATAATAATAATAATAATAATAATAATAATAATAATAATAATAACGTGATGAAATGGAATCGGATATTACTTTTACGTATTGCTGTCGTTTTTTGAGAAATACTGAAGAAAGCTGGGTTAATGTCAGAGTGCAGTGGCGCTCAATTGTGAAGGTTGTATAGCACTGTTCTTATTTTCCTAGAGAAAGAAAGACATCACTATTAATCATTGCAGTTAGGTCCCAGCACCGCCCTTTCTCTGTTGCCCCGTACAACACCTTCACTGTTTCGCAGTAGATCAATGCAGCGAAGATTCAAATAGGCAGAGATACAACTGCACTGACGCAGTGGCATTTCTTGCTTACTATATCTGCTTGCAGTAATATTTGGTAGCGTTATAAGATGACAGCAAAACGATCCTGTACAATGTCGGGCACGTTTGGCAGAAAGACAACGGTGGCATTTTGGCGCCATCTGTCGAATGTGAGTAAAACCTTCAAGCCTCGTCCACATGCTCCGAGATTTCGTGTGCGTTACTCTTGGTCTCGGAGGACCTGTAGTAGAGCACACATTCGACATATATCTTGGAGTTGCCAACAAAGTTTTTAATGTTTTATGGGTTTTTTCGTGCTAAACCTACGATACAGTTGTGAGATACGCCATGGTGGGGACCTCGCCTTAATATTTACCATCTATTATTCTTTCACGTGCACTAAAATATATTCGTGCTAAACCTACGATACAGTTGTGAGATACGCCATGGTGGGGACCTCGCCTTAATATTTACCATCTATTATTCTTTCACGTGCACTAAAATATAGGTACACTTAAAGTGAAGGCTTTGGCTGGGTAGTTTTACATAGTGAAAAGGAAACAGCGCTTCTTTTTCAGACGTCGACAGTAATACTTCAATACTGTCCTTACCTGAAAAGGTCCCGGTGTTTCCTTTGCACATTAAATGCACAAGTGTTTTTGTTTTTTTTTTTTGCATTTCGTCCTCATTAAAATGTGGCCGTAGTCGGTAATCGAGCCCACGTCATCGAGCTTAGCCATGCGACAGCTAACACGTTTGCAATGTAAAGCGGAACATCCGTAATGTGATCTGTCCCAACCAAGCGAAGAGATTAAATTTGTTTTCGCGCGCATTAGAACCATATTACATACACATTGATCAATGTAAGGTCCTATCCTTGAACTTACAAAGCTTAACCAGCCGCGGCATTTCTGAAAATGTAATCCATCTGCAAGTAAGCAAGGTCACAAAGGAAACGATTAATACACTGTCATACACTAATATTAATACACTGGCAGCGACCACTTGACCTGAGAATAAAATAGCGTTGCGAAGGCGAATCCCCTGTCGCATGCTCTGATCGAAGCAGACGACAAACGCGAGCAGACGACAAACGCGAGCAGACGATGGCTTGGCCGACAGGCACAGCTTGTGATTGGTTGTGAAGCAATACCCTTTACATCAGCTCACTCCAAGACGTTGCCAAAACACTTCTTTCATCTGGCACGCCTGTCCTGTTCGTCATATCACCCCCCTCGCACATAAGAGCAAATTTTGTCACGCCGTGAAAATAGTGCAAGTACTTTCTAAGAGCTCTCTTACGTGCGGCGCAGTTGTCGAAAACAACATGGCGTCGTAACCAGCATATCGGTCGGTGCGACTTTCAGCAAACGCTTCTCGCACGAGTTACTTCAGCGTTTGACCGGATGTGTTGTGATTACAGCAGCTCTTTCGGTGCGTGTAAGCAGTGCGGAAAGCTGCGGCAGTGCAATGGTGTACGGTGAAGCGCAGCGAAGCCTGTGCGTCGGTGTGGTTATGAAGCGGGGATCGGCGTCGATGTATCGACGGCAACTAGCACTCGAGAAGCCTGCAATGTGTGTTTGTGTGCCGGTAACAGTTGGTTTGCTTGACTTTCCAGTCTCTCTGTTGGGTGCTGTGCGACATTTCGAATTGACAGCGTTTTGGCACGTTACTTGAGTAACCCCAAGTACGTACGGAAACGTATGAACTACGCGCTGTGTTCGGTTCTTGCTTCGCCACTGGTTAGTCCGTACGCTTCTATTTCCTTGTGAGCGGTCTAGTGTTCGGGAGTGAAACGATCTCCGTTGTGAACAGCGGTACTGTGTTGACGTTCCAAGACTTGTGAACAAGCTGTGCTCGTGTGACCGAAAATTAAAAGACAGCGTTGATGACTGTTTTGCCCTGCGAAGTTGCTGTGGTGGAGCTTGGCACTTTTGTTTGTTAACTCGTCACTTATCCTTTTTGTGATAACCATAGTCCTAGCACTGTGATGTGATCAACCAAAGCTGCGAAATGCTACATTCTGTTGTGAATCGTGTTACTTTGGAAGCGCGCCTAGACTGTTCTTCGGTAACAACTTGAGAGTTCTATGTGGCAGCGAGAGCCCGTGAACGTCAAGCTTCCCTCCAGCCCCCAGAAAAAGCAAAGATTTCACCGGTGCCTTGCTTTGGATGAAGTTGTAGGCCAATATCGCCTAAATACAGGTTTCCGAGTTCGTCTGGCCATCGTTTTGCACGGCACTAGAGCCTTGACAACAGCCGGTCATAGCCAGTTCTTACACTTTATCAATAGACGTGCACGCCTGGCCAGCCCTTCATTGCTGTCATTGGCAGCTTCCAGTCTGCAGATGCCCTTTGCCTGTTGGCCGTAGAGCACACTTGGTTCCTCATGACACCGACGGCCACTAAATGCTGCCATCGGTGAGTTCACCTTGCAGAACTAAATTTCACCGGTACTATAATTCACGCAGTTCTATAACGTGTGCAAGTTTTTAAGCCCATCAGATGTAATGTTTCGCTATGGTAAGTTGAAGCATGAAAAATTTACTACTACTGTTATATACATATATTATAGAGCAAATACATCAGAAGTTTTTTGTGATTTGATACAAGTGAGCTCTTATTTGATTATGAGGTTGGGACTGTCGATTTACCACATTTGATAAATGGAAAGTTAATGTGAATTTATTTTTCAGGAGCCAGGTTGCACTTAAGAAATTTATGTTATTTTGGAAAATTAGTTCTATAGACGATTACCACTGTGGTAGTACTACACTTCAGTAGGACATATATATTGCAGTACGTAAATTTTACATGAGGCTTCAGTTTATTTCAAAGTGATTATAGCAGATTTTGGTTACTTTAACGAAGTGATAGCTTCCTCAAATAAGTATTAGAAGTGAGTGCTTTTAATGATTGTTTTTAAATATCTCGTTTTTGGCTCTTCACAGATCGCAGAGATTGGTTTGTTAAGGTCCTGTGATGCATCGGTTGCACATTCTGGCACATCAACCCTCATCATTACTTGGAGCACCTGTACAAAAATAGGAAGGACACGTTCTCCCTAACTGTGCAAGCCTATGTCACTGCTGGGACTGTTATCATTCAGCAAATGTGGCGTGGAAGCATGCATGGCAGCCTCATCTGGAAGGACTGCGATCTGCTTGGGAGCTTCGAGGGCACAAAACTGCCTAACGGCTGGCTGCAAAGTTAGTTTTTCTTTAATACATATGATTACGTGAACACCACTTACTGTGCACAAATTGAAAACCCAAGCATGGTTGCTTTCAGTGGATACCTGTAATATTCTTACACATAATTCTTATTCAACATTTATAGAACTAAATTGCAAGATAATTGAGAATGTTGAAAGCTGAAAGCCTGCAGCTTATGATTGAAACTCCAATCATCTGAGACTCAAAAGCTTGTGCTTTTAAACGAGCACAAATACTTTGATTCCTTATTGAGCTCTCGAGCTTGTGACTCCCTCTGTAGATTAAGTGCTCTGGAAGGAAATAGCAAGTGGGTGAAAATTGCCTGGCTGTTCACAACTTGCAAAGAGAAAGACCTATTGAAGAAGCCTCAGACGACATAGGGCCAGTAACTGCATCTTTTACCTAATGTAGCTTTTTTCCCTCTCAGTGCTGTGGCTTGTGTTTCAGCCGAACGTGTTCACCACAATTGCATAGTGATATATATTTTTCTACAAATTGTACCTGACCTAAGTATGCATTGTTGATCTCTAAAGGTGACGTTCAGTGTGTTTCAAAGCCATGGCTTCTCATCTCTCTGTCTGTGGCTAGCCTATTTCAGCAGCAGAGCGATGCAGCTAGCACACATGCAAACCAAGTCATGGAGCGCTCTTTTGGTGTTCTGTGCAGGACGCAGCATATCCATCCGGCAAGACACTGGTATCAACAATAATGGTGAGTGTTGGTGGCACCTGTAGGAGCCCGTTGTGTTTGTTGCATATGATTATTTCCCCTGATGAAGTGCATTGTTGAAAGGTTTTCTTCATATAGAATAATAGATGTCAGCAACAAGCACACTCATAATCCACAAGTTCTTTGTGTCTTCTAGACTGCCCATTTGCTCCTATATGCGGTATGGTGAGCTGGCTATGTTAGACAGCCTTAAAGTTATGAACATTGGCTGTTGTGTTGTAATGTAGTCTAACTTGTGTTTCTTAGTGAACTTATTTGTGGTCTGCTTCTCGCACCTAGTGTAAAGTCAAAATAGAAGAAACTTTATTGGCTTTTTATGCCTGTCAGAAGTTTCATGCCTTCATCTATAACATTGTAGTTTTGCTCTTGTATCATAATAAAATATATTTTCAGTCTTCACTGTTTGTGTGTATGTTGAGGCTTGTCATTGGCTTCTGAAAATACGATATCTGTATATATGAGCACATATTTAACAACTCTACTCTCTTTTATGTAGCATGGTTGTAACGATGATCTGTATATTTCTAAGTTCCAGCAGTAACAAGGGGTTCGGTGCTCCACGGTCATGTACAGTGTATCAGGAACAGAGCACAGAAGATCAAGAAGTATAAAGGGACTACCAGTGGCTGTTCTCCTGCTCAAAGTTTACAAAAGCAGAAAGAGCACATTGTGATGTCAGGAGCAGCTGCTGCTTAACTTCTTAGCAGTGCATTATTCAGCAGTTCCTTTGCTTGCATTTGAAATTATTTAAATTTTGCATGGAAGATACCAAACTATGACACTAATTTAAAGGCTGCTGTAGTGTTAGTGGGCAAATATTTTTGAGCTGAAGTTTTTAACATGTGTGTTAAGTGCCTGCGTGCCTCTGCATTTACCTGTCAGAAATCACAGCATCCACGGTCGCCAATGGTAACTGTGTTTGCATTCTTTGTAGTACAAGAAGTAAAGCCATGGATGCAGTAATCTTGTACTTAGTCGATGCAATCCTTCAGTGTACACTCATTTGTATAGCACCAATGATGCCATGAGTGTATAAGCTCTGGGAAGTGAATCTATGTGGATTATTTTATTTGGAAGGAAGAGGATCATCACTACTCCTAGTACATCTTAACAGTAGATTTTAGTGCTTGTGTATTATCCCACTGCCTGTCCGTCCTTCAACAGTCCACTTATCCACTGTGTAAGTGTAACTTTTTAAATGTATACTTTGCTCGGATAGGTTTGTTCATAATGTAATGCAAGTGACTTATCATCTATGCAGCTCTACTCAGACTAGAAATAAAAGTATTTCTTTTTATTTATATGTAGCTATAGCATGCATTTACTTATGTTTTTCTAGGTGCCTGTACAATTGTTTAGCCCAACAAAGGTACTGGTATACTCTAATATTGAATCTGGCATCTTAAAATAGTTTGTTAGTGGAAGTAACAATGCGTACACAACTAATATTACTATCCTCAGATGAACTGTGAAAACTCTGTGGAAATTTATTTACATTTTTTTAACTGTGTGAAGGCAAATGTTGTTATGTTCTTTTATTGTGGGCCCTGTTTCATGCAAATGACACATAATTACTTTGCAGTGGCATAGTATTAGTTGTTGTTTTATACATATGTGCTGAGCAACATCGCAGTTGAGGCCAGCAGCAAGACATACTTGCAGTGCACTGGAGCATCACCTCACATAGTAATACTATGCCACTGCAAAGTAATTATGTGTAATTTGCATAAAACAGGGACCACAATAAAAGAACATAACATTTGCCTTCACACAGTTTAAAAAATGTCTGCCCACCAGTAAACTGAATATTTTTCAAGCAGACTAATAGACAGCTGTATGGGAACTGTGTTGATGTGCAAACTATGAAGTCTTCTTGAGGAGTGTTTTTCATCATTTTAGTCCAAGTGAAGTAGCTACCCAAGGCCACAACTGGTGGGAATGTGGTGGTTTCCTCTCTCCAAAACCACTCCTACCAGCTGCCTCAATGTTAGCATGGGGTGAATTCATGAACTGGAAAAATAATTGGTCTTTGTTTTCTTGGCCGAAAGAGTCACTTCCCTCGTTGAGCCACCACGACGCGCCAGAATAGAAACTTTTAGCTAAATAAAGTTGATTATACTTTTGAGAAGTGTTTTTGGGAAACGAAATGGTGCCTATAGCTGTCAATATAAACACTGTTCGCACTAGGGAGCTTAGTAGCTTATAATTGTATTATTCATGTATTGTCTAGAATTCCTTTGCGCTGTGCCACCTTTCAGCCCAAGTGTCCTAACATGCTTTTTTAGTGGGTTGTGAATGAGCCAAGTTATGTAAATAAACAGAGTGATATTGCAGACATGTACCAGATATTGATGCACAGCCCTTTTCTTTAGCATGACATTGTCCAGGGCTTTATTCTTGTGTTTTTTATAAAAACTGCTTGTCACTGGGCAGCAGCGGAAACTATGCATCAAGCTTTTGCGAGATGGTTCGAGAAACACCGTGTTCAGACATAACAGTGCCGGTAGATTTCTCTCGTAAGTTACTTTCTGTATATTCAAAATGAGTGTATTAGAATTGTTGTTTTATAGCCATTCATTTTAATATTTACACCTGAGTGTATGTATGTATGTGTGTACATATGTATGTGTATGTGTGCGTATATGTATGTATGTATGTATCTTTTAAATGAGAATCCGTTTATCATCGGTGAGTAAGTTTGGTAATGATTTGGCTGAATTTGTTTCTAGTTATTTCTGTTCTGAGCCATTATACGTTTCAATTTGTTTTGTACTGCATAAAAGTAAATGTAACCTTACACAAAATATCTGTGTTCGAAGAAGTTGTTTCATTTACCAACCTACATTCATGGGCAAGAAATTGGGTAAAATGGAACGAACCTGCGAAGATTAGTTTAGAGCATAGCTTTTCTACATGGCATATCTTTTACACATTGCGTTGGTTGAATATGTCGATTTCAACATATCAATTTTAATCAGAATAAGCAAGCTATCACCTGTGGTTGTATATGTATGTGATATTTATGCATACTGTAATACCTATTCACAATTACAATTAAGGCCACAAACCTAGTCAAGCTGAATACACGAATTTTGGCTATGCACCTTTCATCTGCACTGGAGCTGTTGTTAATAAAAAATAAACTTCGGTTTAAAAATTTATTCTAGTAACCAAAAGCAGAGTATCTCTCTATGACACAAATCAAATTGCCATTGTTCTGTTCCATTCTGGACAATAGGGGACCCTCTCAGCAGAACTCGATTAACTGCTATAGTTCATTTTAACCATTGACAGCGACATTACACTGAAGCGCGCAGCATGACAGATAGCGGGAGAGAAGACACAAACTAATCACTCTGTTTGTGTCAGCTCTAGCTGTCCATGCTCTTTGTTCTTGCTGCACGTAATGATGCCCACCAAATTAGCACGAAAGCGTGTCCCTACAAAGGCAGTCAACTTGGCCGCAAGCAGTTAGCTCGCTGCATGTTGTCCTCTTTGCTTTCCGTGCCTCGCCTTTCGTCTGTTTCTTCTAGCACCTTCGTGCTCGCGCTGCAGCCCTTATTACCATGCATGTGTAGATTTTCTTCAAAACACCGTGACGACTGATCGCTGGTTGAATATCCAAACACGTGAAAAGTAATATACCAGGTATGATATTGGTATTTCAGCACTGGACACTTTTGCGGTAAGAGAGGATGGAGGACAAAATTATGAACCCTGAATTGTGTAATTTATGAAAAAGCACAGTACAGCGCTTTTGGGTCAAAAGGGGAGTGAAAGAAGCAAGTGCGAAAGCCACCTTCTCAAAAAATTAGTACCTGCCACCACGCATATTGTCAGGCCAGGCAACCTCTTGAAAAAAAAGTGCTTGGTGACTCTGCGAATCAAAACGAAGTACCTCCTAGATTGCAGATGAGCGCTGTAACCGCTAGTCCACTGCAGCAGTGCTTGCATTCGCCCTATTGCTGATATATCGTCATTCCTTCGAATGACGCTAAATGCAAAAGCGTCCGGTGAAACTTTGTCAAAAAAAAAAAAATAGTTAGAATGCGTTTGCCCAAGGTTACTAGAAGATAGAAACCGCCACGTCTGACTGTATTACCGTGCGCTATTTATTCTTGTACATTACTGTCATGACGTTGGGATAGCCGGCTCTAACGTAGGCTACCTTCTCATAGTTTGCCAAATATAAATAAGAAAATAAAAATATGTATCGGCCTGTGACAACGCTAATCAACTATTATGAGTTCACTGTCACTAGTATCACTTTCACTAGATGATTACTCAGTTTGTTTCCATTATCGTTATTTAAGAAAGATTTGGCTCATTAACTCAACTCTCCTAATTAGCATTGATTCTCACATCTAAAGACAGTCACACTTCATCTCTCTTTCTGAGTGGCTGTCACTCCCATATAACGCGTACTCCACTTTTTTATGCTCTCCGAGCATCTGACGCTGCTTTGCGGAAACATTCCCTGACGTCTGCTGGGCCATAAAATTGTCTTTATTATCTATCGATTTCAAGCTTTCGCAAAGCCGAAACGAGAGTCTCTCTCTCTCTGTCTTTTTGTCCTTTTCGCAAGTGTGATAACGTCTCTCGACCTCAAGACTCGTATACACGTCCCTTGCTTTGTTTGCTCACTCAAACAACGCTGGACAAAATATTTGCACCGTGTTTTGTGAAAAGCATTAGCACTGAGACACCTCCCGACGAGTCTTGCTCACTTTACGTAGACACATACCTAAGCGTAAGCGTATGCACGTTCTCGCATTCCGGCTTTATAAAAATGCTGCGGTGCATAGAACGAGCGAAATTCCGCTCACAATTTCATTTGATTACTGCTGTTATCTATTTCCGCACAATTCGCCTGCAGGCACCAAAGTCGCTCATGTGTCTTGTAATAAGAATATTGCAACAAAGGCTACCTTTGACTATAGGTACAAAACACCCTTACGTTCACCACTATACCGTGCTAGATTGCACCGAATTAGTTAAGTAGCAGCGCAGCTTCATTGAAATGTAAGGTAACTGGTCGCGTTAAATAGGGGAAGATATTTGAGGCACATTTTCAAACATTGCATGCACCGATTTATGTGTGGTTTCATTGATGTGGTGCACCTGGAGTGTTGTTTACTTGTACTTGGCGAGATAGTGCATGGATTGCTCGGTGGCTTAAGGCCATCGATCAATTTGTTTTTTAGCTACAGTCGTTGATGAAAGGCCAGTGCTTGGCTTTGCACAGCCCACCAAAACGTCTGTTACAACGTACGCGGCATCCCTTAAGCGCTGTAGCAGACGCTCGCGGAACTGAAACTTAGATGCAGCAAATCATTGGCTATCATCGTATACTCTCGATGCTAGACGCTTTGCGTGCTACCTTGATATTATCGGCCCACACTTCTTTCTTTCCTTGCCATTTCATCGGCTATCGTGTGTCCCCTCGCCCTCTTAAGTGCCGAATAAGTTAAATTTATACCTGCGCTATAGTAATCCCTCCAGATAACAGAATTCTTGGCTAAGAAAATGCGTAGCCAAGAGAAAGCTTTGTGAATTCGGCCCCAGAACTTTATTACTCCCAGTTACGCTGCTTAGAGGAGGTCAGCGGGGATCCCTTGGGACACCGCGGCCTCCAATGCGCACTGGCTGAACAATGCCATGCGAGCTAGGGACGGTAACAAAGACGTCGGCAAAATGAGAACGTGCGAACATTACCACAGAAAAAAAAATGCAGAGCGCCGTTCATTAGTTAACAATGTAAACATCTTCAGCGAGGAAATAATAATAATAATAATAGTCTGTCCGAAAATCTTAACTCGGTGTTTGGCGCCCACGCGTTCCCATCGTTTCTCGTGGACCATTGCAAGTGGGATTTGTCAGATTTCTGTGTCGCGCGCGTTTCGGGACCCGTGGATCACTTCTTCATTCTCAGCGGACCAGTGACGAGTATAGTGGGGCTTCCCAAACTTTCTGTGGCACGTACGCACGCGCTGGGACTTCTTCGTCGGGCGAATTTTGATTTCGCTTAGCCACGCGCAGCTTCGTTGTTGAAACTTCTGTATTGAGGAAATGTCAGCATTATGCTCACAACAATGACTTCGTATCTGTGGTCGTATTTTCGGAACTCACCTTTGCCGCCAGCTACAAGAAGCCTTCCTTTATCCACACTTCGTGGCGCATCGGAATTTTCTCATAATTTCTTGCCGTAACACAGCTTCGACTCCACGGGAAGTACTCGACTGCTGTAGTAGGCGCAATCACAGAACGTCCACGCAGAAGTGTTCGCTAATAGTTGTTCTCAGCTCCTGGGGGTGAGGGCCATTGACCGATGACATCTGCTCTCGTGAACGGATTTCGCGAAGGACTTTGTGTCTTACCATTGACCATTAAGTGACTTACCATTGACCTTAAGTGTTCTTTACCATTGACCCATCGTCTTCGCTCATGTGTCTGAGAAATGATAGTCTGGAAGTCTCACGAGTACGTCTAGCGTAAGGCATTTGCAAACCCAGAGCACCCAGAGCTCTCTTCCAGCGTGCAGTGTAGTGTGAAAGAAAGAATGCCGTAAATTTTTGTATCCCGCTTACGCTCCTGAACTACACACTTTATGTAACCGCGCTGCGGTGTGATAGTTATGGATAAAATCACACCAGCAGTGCTTCAAAGAATGCTTCCCAAATCATGAGAACATGTACCCAGTCTTGTTAACAGTCACACAAACACTTATTCTGGCGCCCGGTTCGTAAAAAAAATATGGGTGAAAAAAGCCCGCTATGATGCTGTCTTCCTTTGCAAACTTAACTGTACTCGATGGGCGCACATTCATTAACGCAGCGCTGAACGCCCGTTAGTAGCACCACATAACGTAATTATTTGGTGTAACTAACGAGCGCACATGAATACCAGACACACCTTTGGAAAGAAAAGCTCCATTTATTTACCAAATGCTAACCATTGCAACGCCGCACTCTGGACAAAAAAAAAAATATGCAAAGGAGTGTTAAGACGTAGCCGCCTCTGAAGTAGAGTCCTAAAAAAAAAGGGGTGGTGTGGAAGCTAAGGACTCAGTCTTGGACACTGGACGAAACGCTGAGACAATGTCCGTTGAAAAAAAAAAAGCACACGCACACACGCAGTCCGATGTTTGGTACACTGCAGTTTCTAATCCCACAGGAAAACCATGGTTGAAGGTGGGGGGTGTCACTCTCAGCCATCGTAATGTGGGCCCGCGAAAAAAAAAAAACGCGAGGGGCAATGCTAGCCTTGAACACTGCAGTAAAGAGTCCGAAAAAAAAATATATGCCAGGCGACTCTTTGCCAAATATCTAAACGTGGTAATGCGAAGTGCGGAGTCCAAGGGAAAAAAAAAAAAAGGAGTCGGTTTCGGAAATCGCAAAGCAGAAAGTCCACGATCCAAAACAAAAAGTGCGGGCATTTGTAGTCTTCAAAACACTGTCGCGAGGAGTCTATGTCCAGCGCGCGACGCGATGCGATGCGAAGCATTGGAAAGCGAGGAGCAAAAAAAAAAACAAAAAAGAGAGAAAAGGGAGCGATAAGAAAAAAGCTTTAAAAAGATGGAAAAGGAAACGATGCAGCGCGAGACATCATGGGCTGCTGCAAGTAGAAAGAAAAAAAAAAGGTGGGGCGGCGAAGAAGTTGGCGCGAGAGAGGAAGACAAAGACGCTACGATGACCAAACGTTCCAAACTGCAGTGCAGAGGGAGGGGGAGGGGGGAAAAGCACTGACCAGTTAGATCTTGTCTAATTCGTCGTAATCGTCCTTTGGCTTGCGGCCGCCCGTCTTGTTAGTCTCCCGGACGACGAACCCGAGAAGGGCCTCCTGCCGCCCCACTGCTCCCGAGGCCCCGGCGGGAGAGCCGCCGCCGGCAGCCGGTGCCGAAGCACTGATGTTCACAAAGGTGAAGTTGGCCAGTGCCAGGCGGGCCATGGCCGGGTGTTCAAGGCTCAGGTCCACCTGGCGTTCGGTGCGGGGCCGCAGGGCGACTCCCAGCGCGACGGAGATGACCACCAGGACCAGAAGGCCCGCCGCTACCATCATTGTGATCTTGGACCTGCGGAGATTGTGGACAGGCGAGGTTCGACGCTGGCTCCGCAACAACAGCTCCGTCCCTGAGGATGTGCTGTGCAACATGGCTGCCGTTGGACTTCCGGTAGGATGAAGCGGAAATGGCACAATTCGGTTGCCACAGGGATCCTCGGGCTGCTTCTCGGCTGGCCGTCGAACGGGGCGCCCCTTCGCACACTCTGGATTCTGCAGCAGGCTCGAACTCCTGATCCTCTCTCTCCAGGAACACGCTGACAGGCCGGTCCTTCGGTGGAACCTCGAGAGAGCTCCTGCGAGCGTCCGACCGAAACGGGCACTAGCCGTGTTCTGGTTCGCTAGCGGGTGCAGCTGCTCGCGGCTAGGCCCCTTCGTCCTCTTTCAACGTGCGAACGAGGCACCACGAGAACCTGCTCTTTTTCGTTGAGAAACGCGCGAGAGCCAAACTTAAACCTATTTTTCTTCCTTTTCTAAATTTTTAATCAAAGTAACAACCCAAAAAAACTTGTAAAATGTCTCTCTTCGAGATATATACTTGTGTTCTCGCCACAGTGAATGCCAATGGCGACGCATAAGAGGTCGCAGCGAGGCGATAAATAAATAGTTTATTGTTGTTTGGCTTCATTTTGTGGGTACTTCTTCCTCGTTCACAAGAGGTCCCTCCGCGTAGAGGGCTTAGTTCATTACTTGGAGTGATTCCGCTTCACGTGCCTCCGCGCGACCAAGTTTTTGCCACGTTTGTTGCGTCATCTTCTGTAACGTTGGGTGGTACGATGAGCGCGTGTTTTTCTCAGCGTCTTTTCTCTCGCTACGTGGATGATTGCTAAAGCAGCCAAATGCCGGTACTGGCCTACCCGTACTTCCGTGCGTGGTTGCGCTCTAACTAAAGGCGTACATATCGGTCTTGTGTGACACAAGTCCTGAACGGCAGCCTGCATGATTCGATAGTGCATGTGATTTTTTTCTTCTTCTTTTTTACTTTCTTACTTTTCGCTTAAAGCAACACAAAGAGCTACGGGTAGGTGTAAAACGGTAATCTTTAGTGCATGTCAGAATGCGTAAGCCAGACTGCCTACCTCCGAGAGAAATACTGCGAAGACCCGCCCCACCGCGGTGGTCTAGTGCCTAAGGTACTCGGATGTTGACCCGCAGGTCAAGGTATTGAATCCCGGCTGCGGCTGTTGCAGTTTCGATGGAAGCGAAAATGCTGTAGGCTCGTGTGCTCAGATTTGGCTGCACCTTAAGAACCCCAAGTGGTCGAAATCTCCGGAGCCCTCCACTACGACGTCTCTCATAACTATATGGTGGTTGAGGGACGTTAAACCCCATATGCCAATGAGTCAATCAGTACTGCGAAGACGCTTTCTCAAGGGCGAAGAAGCTTTATTCAGCCCGCAGCCAGTGTGTGCTGCTGCTGTTTTTATATGTTTTTTCAAAGCTCTGACTTTGTTCGCTTGTCCAGTGAATGCTGCGAGCAGTGGCACACAGCGGGATCTGGAAACACGGTCCTAGTCATTGTCAACAATGCACATGTAGAAACATGCACAACACTTCCAGTATGTCTTTCTTTGAGGTCTGTTTAGCAATGTCGCATTCTCCAAAAAAAAAAAAAAGACGGGAGCTGTTACGTTTGGCCCGGCGATTCGTCTGGGCCAACGCCATTGTGAGTAAGCCGGTCTACTAGGGAGTCTTTCAACCCCTTCAGCGCCCAGTCTGCAAGACGCTGTCCGGTAGATGTTCCAGGAAACAGTCGGGTCTCAACAAAAGCTTCGCGAGGCAAGCCTTTTGTTGAACGGGCTCGTACAGCGGGGGAACGGCGCCACTGTGGCGGTTCTCCTTAAGTCAATCTCTTGACTCGGCTTTTGTCATCTACGCAAGGCCATCTCAGCACAACGACAGCCCGGAAGCGTGGGAACGCGTCGAAGAAGCCGTTCACCGAAATCGAGCGTTTGGACTGCCTGAATCTGAAAGCAGCGTGGACCGCTGCTGACGGTCGGGTTAGCGACCATCTCCCCGGATGGTCGAAGTATTATACGAAGTATACTGCTATACGAAGTATAAGATACGTGACAGAATTGGCGGAATGACGATGAGACATGTAGCAGTCATTGGGAAATGGGAAAACACGCAATTAGTCAAGAAAACGCACTCTCTTTCACTTGCGTTCTGCACACTACCATGCAATTTAAGATGAGCATCTCATCAGCTTTCTGCGCACTGGCAGTGTAGAACAGCTCGGCCTATCGAATGGAGGCCTAGCAGGTGAGAGGCCGATGCAGCCTAGCCAGTCCATCTACCCACCTAAGGAAAGATGCAGCCTCTGATAGCGTGAATGCACGCCGAGCTTGTAGCTGTTGTAAAGACCAGTTCATACCAACGATGGGTGTTGGCCACACAATATAGCTTATAAAGGAACACGAACAAAGAACTATACGAGATGAAGGTTTAAACTTACCGCAAATAAATATTTCATGGTGAATATGTAGGGAGGGCGTACACAACTTTGACAGCCCTGTGGCCTATTTTGAGACTATGCAACTATTACTTCTATTTCCTGACGTGGGAGCAGCCTTCGTAAACCTAAGGGATGATCTTCAGGACCTGAATAAATTTCTTCATACCATACTAATTATTATTTCCATTCACCATTTGCCGATTCATGTACAAGATTCTAGGGCTTGAGCTGATTATCGTTGGCCATACTACCGCTCAGAAAGACGATGTGTTACTACAATACTACTAATAATAAAAATCTCTGAGGTCTTCGGAAGTGTACAAACCGCAATATTGTTACGGGTACCTTGTTAAATCAGTCAAAGCAGTGGGTGGACAACATGGCACCAAACTTCTTTTTCACCTTCTCTGATGGCTCATACTCAATATAGGAAATCGGCCGAGCAGTAGATGAATTTTTATAGTATTTTCTTTATTATATACAAATATAATTTAGAACTAACTAATAAAGTGAATTTAAGTACAAATTAATACTGGTCAGATTATTTAAATATGAAGATTTTAGCTAGATATTATTTTAGACTGATTGATAAATTTCTCAATAGCAAAGAAAATATCCCTGTGACTGCAGCCCAGAGTATAGAGGGGCCGAAAGAAAGAACACCTAATTCTAATACTTCCAGACCAAGTTTCGAAGATGTGGTACTATGAATCTTTTCCACAATGACCTGAACCAGTGACAAGTTAGAAAGCAATGACTAATGCTTTCCCCCTCGTTACAGAAGAGACCCAGAGGGTAAATCGCTTGGCCTGCTCTATGCAGGTAAAAATTGGGGGAGGTAATGCGGCAGCGAAATTTGCTTATAGCCAATGCCAATCTTCTCGGCCTCGATAGATCGCTGCGCCAGAAAATAAGGGATGTTTATATTCTGGAGAAGCTGTCAAGACAAGGTTTGATAAGCTTTTTTCTAATTGTTAGTGTGCGGAATCTTGCAATTGTGATGTATGCTGTTTGCGGGAAAACCCGGATGAGTCTTTGCTCGAGAATCAGCACTTTCATTTAAAAACAGGCCTTTGTGGCCAGGTACCCAGATTAAATGAATGCATTGAAGGTGAGTGGCAACAAGCACTTTAAAGAGCTTTAGTAGAGGCATTTCACCAGATGTGGAAAGGGAAGAGCACACAGATAATGAGTCAGTGATCATTGCAACTGCTGTAATTGAACTGCTTAACTTTCGTAAAGCCAATATTATGGACATAAATTCAGCTCTGAAAACAAGAATAAAATGAGGCAGTCGTAATGAAAAAGACCGGCTCAAGTTTAGGGCAAAATATTCTCAGATTTTTTCTCAGATTACGATGCATTCGTGCAGTAACCACATTCTCTGGCCATTACTCAGGTACTCTTGTAACAATTCATTTAATATACCGTGAGGTAATAATTTAGCATAATTCGGAAAAAACTGTTGTGGCGCCAATCGAGCAACTACCAATAGCCATCATCGTCTTCTTCCTTTTTCACGCTGCGGCGGCTTTTCAGCATCAAAACCCCCGGTGGAAGATGCCCCGTCTCGGTGCTTAATTACACGCGTGTGGTCCAAGGAAGGTGATATGGCTTGAGCCGAGTTACGTAAATTACAATCGAAGCTAACGATGATGTTGGAGCGGCTGGGACGATGCCATATATGTAACGTCAGTCACCCGGCGAACGAAATGGTCCAGTGTAGTAGTGGACAGCAGTTTCTCAGAAAGAGCAACACGCTGAGTGGGTGACCAGAGAAGCACGAGGGAAGCCGGGGAAAATCGCTTGTTTTTATGATGACTATCACAGAGCTGTCTTTGGTACTACTGAGAGGCCTGCATATGTAAGCGGGTGAGTTTGCATGCGGGGTCGGTTCGGCCGATGGCTTCGCCGTCGTTGGTCGAAAGCAGCATTGCGTCCAAGTTTTCACCATGCTTGTTGCGTCATCTTCTGTAACGTTTGGTGGTACGATGCGGGTTTTATATAGGAGAATAAATGGTAAATAGTAACCAGCGGTGGCGTGACACGAGGAACTGTAAGCTTACGCCACATACGGCAAATGAATGTCCCAGTCTGGCGGCCAGCAGCTACGAGAGGGTCGGAGAGGCAAAACGGCTGTTCTGTATCAATGTCATTATGAAGCACGCCAAAGTGGTGCCATCCCCACTAGCCTAGATCATATTACGGTTCCTTAATGCGCACCTATACGCGGGTGCTCCGTGCATTTCACCCCCTTAGAAATGTGACTGCCTGAGAATCGACCATGAGCCCTCGAGCTTAGCAGTGCAACCTGCTAAGCTACCACGGTGGGTACATATTAATTAGCCAAGATTGTCACCGCTGCTGTTGATGCATATTGGGAGACGTTGTAACCCTGTAACCCCTTCACTTTTCTACAATGTCTGACACTACATTTGCTATTATTTGATTGCTATTTTTTTAAATATTTTTGTTTATTTGAAATCATCATGTGTGCAGAAGTTGCAGCCAGTCACAATTACGCCTTTCTAAATTTGGCAGAAGGTTCGCAAATCGAGAGAAATCAGATGGGTGCACTGGTCGCCGATGTCTCAACTGTTGATGTAAGCTAACATCTATGGAAACAACGGGGTAAAAAGTAGAGATGATGGTGGAAAATTTTAGTCACAGGGTGTGACACGCAGCAAAGTGGGCTATTTATTTATAAATTTTTTGATGCCACACTCAAGGCACATTTTTCGACATTCACTAATGTAATCTCGCAGCTCCAATTATCAACGGGAAGAGGCGCCACGCACACCGACTGAAAATTAGTTCTCAAGCCACAGGTAGCATTGAAGAGATGTACGGAAGAGAACGCACAGATGTAGTATGGGAGCAGTGAATGGACGAAATTTGTAAGAGAAATTTGTGTGTGTGAGCGTGAACTTTTGACGGAATTTAGAATAGTTTGTGCAGACTTGATTACATAAAGAGGATGAAGACGACGGGGACAAGAAGGCGAGCGAAGGGCACATGGCACGCGCGGCGGGGGGCACGAGAATAGGACAAGGAAAAGAAAAGAAGACAAAGAGGCAAAGCGCGTGAGTCTTCTCTTTGGTTTTTTCTGCATTATCTATACTTTGTTTCTTGTTGCTTTTATATTTAATCGTTGTAGTGCTCATTTAAGGGTTACGTTACGTTTTTTTAGTCATAATATAGCGATCACGAACAAACAAACACGCAGAGGGCCGAGCCGAAGCAAGCGAAAGGACACGCCGGACAAGGGCGCTGGCCTTGGAGATCATCCTGGACTTTCTTGGCGAGGGCTTGCTGTGTGGATGGTGGTCCAGACGTCGGCGGTGGCTCCAGCTAGGACACGTCGGATCAGGGCGCTGCTCCTGGTGCTCCCCCTGCCTGTTCCTGGCGAGGCCCGGGAGCAGAGGTACCAGTTTGGGGCTAGCGGTACCATCCGCGGCTCCTGGTGTGTCGGCGTGCGGGAGAGAGTCGACCGGTCCCTGACAGCCGCCGCCACCTGGGACGGCGCAAGGCCGTGTTCAGACACGAGGCCTTACGGAGGCCCTGTCTTCCTGCCGAGACCGCGCGCGGGACGTGTGCCAGCTGCGTGCCTGGGCTCACCCTCGCCAAAGGTCGCCGTCGCACGTGGTCGTGGCGGACTGCTGTCTCCTCAAGAACACGTAGTCTACAAGCCGTGAGACCTTGTCTTTTAACCTCGATCCGACGTTGCGCAGTTACGACTCTCAGTTTCGCATAAGGGTGTTCATCTCTGTGCTTGTTTCTCGTGATCGTCCCTAGTTTCTTTCTTCTATAAATGTTGTTTGAAGCTCTCTCACGCGTACGTCTCTCTTGTTTGTTTTTTTCGTTAGCCACGCACACAGAAACATACCCCCCCCCCCCCCTGTCATTACAACGGGGTTAATCGTGGACAGTCACAACTATAAGCATGCGCAAGGTCTCCCTACGAGGGGAGGAGGGGGCGAAAGTTCGCTGACTTTGCGCCCCGCCCCTCCCCCATGCTCCCACCTACGCTCACAAGCGCAGGGATCGACGGCAGTTGGAGAAGAGCGGGAGCAGCAGATGCGAAGAGCGTGCGCTCACTAGAGTCAGCGCTCACGCGTCAGTGCCGCCATCTATGAAAAGTAAGAAGAAGTGGACGGACCAAACCACTCACGCATGGCCGCGCGCGACGTTTGAAGCCGCTCTCTACGTATATGGGCCCCGCCGCGGTGGTCTAATGGCTAAGGTACTCGGATGCAGACCCGCGGGTCGCGGGATCGAATCCCGGCTGCAGCGGCTGCATTTTCGATGGAGGCGAAAAAGCTGCAGGCCCGTGTTCTCAGATTTGGGCGTACGTTAAAGGGGTTGGTCGAAAGTTGCGGAGCCCTCCACTACGGCGTGTCTCATAATCATATGATGGTTTTGGGACGCTAAACCCCCCATATCAATCAATCAATCAATCAATCAATCAATCAATCAATCAATCAATCAATCAATCAATCTACCTATAATGCTCAGTGCATAGGAAAACAAATCTGGTAGTAAAATTATTTATAACGTAGACTACATTACTATCAGACAGCAAAGTCTATTCCTTTAAAAAGTGGCAGTTTCATTTTCACGTGGTGGGAACAAACGCGGAACAATCACTCGCCCGACGCATGACGCATGCCCTAGGCCATTGCCTCTTATTACCTTTACCGATAAAGAGCTGGCGTTAGTATGCATACGCAGACGTACCGAACTGGACAACATGCATGGATGTGCAATTAGCGCTCTTCCTTGTCTTGTTTTGTCCCTGTCTACTTTTCTGTTGCTGTTGTTTCCGCTGTTGTTACTTGAAACAAATGTACCAACACACCCATCACTTTAATTACCTCGGCACCGATTACGCCTTAGGCCAGCACTACGCCAGACTTATCAAGTACGACATAGCTTATCACGAAGCCAGATGGAATGAGCAAATATTATTTTCAGACTGTTGGGGTATCCGCTGACGTCGTCCACGCTGTCATATTACTGTACAGTACCAATTTTTATGGAAGGGAGCGCGTGGCCGGCGCTCTGCTGCGGCTGCCTACAGCACCATCGGCCGACAGATTAAAAAAAGCACGTCCGTTTTTGGCGCCATCGCCTGTTGCGAGACCAGAGCGGGAGCACAATTTAGCAGCGCTTGTCCAAAGGTCATGACTTGTTTCGTTCGCCAACAGATTACGCAAAAAGCGGACGCACTTTCTCTATCTGTCGGTTGATGGTGCTGTGGGTGGCTGCGACAGAGCGCAGGCCACGAGCTCGCCTGTTCTCTTTCATGAAAATTGATGCTGTACATCCAGCACGGTGAAAACTTGCGCTTCGTTCGGATCTATTTATCTCGAACAGTACAGTTGTGGCATACGCCAATGCTACATGAGCGCTTCCAACAGTATGCGCTTTCGCCTACCAACGGAATCTGCGTACAAGCCACTTGAATGACGTGGCTTCTCGTGCCACCGAGCTTTCTAGACTACCACGCAACGAGGGCATCTTTTTGATGAAGCGTCCTAGAGTAGGACCAATGCCCCACCGCGGTGGTCTAGTGGCTAAGGTACTCGGCTGCTGACCCGCACGTCGCGGGATCGAATCCCGGCTGCGGCGGCTGCATTTCCGATGGCGGCGGAAAAGTTGTAAGCCCGTGTGCTCAGATTGGGGTGCACGTTGAAGAACCCCAGGTGGTCGAAATCTCCGAAGCCCTCCACTACGGCGTCTCTCATAATCACATGGTGGTTTTGGGACGTTAAACCCCACATATCAATCAATCATCACCTTGAGTAGGACCAAAAAGAGTAAGAATAAACGAGAACAGCCGCTGTATGTCCTTCCCGTGCTTAATCCTTCTTAGCTTAACATCTAAAAAAGCTGTGTCCATTAAGAAATAAGGTATGGCATGCAAACCACTGGTGTGGAAAGGGTCACAGAAGCAGCTAACGAGACAACACAAAGAGCGTTTTCTGGTTCTCTCCTGCCGCTGTTGATAAGCTCGAGGGCGTGGGTGCGATTCCCAATTCCTGCAAGCGCATTTCGAGAGGGGAAAAATTCAAAGAACACCCTTATTCAGGTGCCCGTTATAGTTACCACGGGTGTTCGAAATTGATCCGGAGGTCCCTACTACAGCGTGCCTCATAATCACCTCTTGGTTTCGGCACGTAAACCTGCAGCAATTACTAGTATTTTTTTGTGACCCCGTATGCATGTCTTACCTTTTCTGATGATGAATACTCATCAACTAGTAGTTAAACTTTGTTGTTCTGATGACGTGTTATTCGCCCTAAAGCCGAAGTTAACTATAACATCCGCCCTCCCTTTAACTTACACGCGCACGGCACGTAAGCAAAATACCATTCAAATAGTGCTGGCTCATTACATACCAAGTGTCCCAAACGAGGCGCTTGACCATCCAAGATTCTGCCGATAAAATGTAAACCCTTTTCGTATACCCCGTGGAGTATTGTGGCCAAAGCAGTTTTGCTCGAAAAAAAAAATTTTCAAGACCCCTTAAAGTAATCTTATTATTATTGTGGTTTTCAGGAGCCTATAAGGGGCACCTCTTAACGTTCACCAGCTTTTAATTGCCAAAGTGAGCACAATACAATATAAAATCAATATTTATTTGCGGAAATTCAAAACAGCACTTGAGGTACTAAAAAAGTTTTGTTCAGTTGTGTTGACAAAGCCTTCAGACATTTTTGCGTTTAACTAGCAGTTAGGCCTTTTCAAAAACCATGAAAAAATCTTCGAAGTTATCTTTTACTATTCCAGCTGGAGCTTTCTCTAAGCAATCTTAATATTACTGTGGTTTTCAGGAAAGCTTACTTTGATGCAAAAGTGTTTAGGGACGAAATAGACTCCAGACCTTTTCGGAAAAAAATTAAAATGGCAGAAACATGCGAAATGTTCCATGTTTGACTGTGTTTTTCGCACCGATGCGGTCTGAGGAAAAGTTATAGCGATACGACGTTTGATAGACCACTTTATGGTTATGTAATGAAGAGAGTCTAATCAAATTATTTTTATACAAGAAGGTACATTTTTAAGTTGGCCTTCACAACGCTCCATGCGTTCCTTTGTTGCCACTTCACCACACAGCACGTGGTCGCCCTTGCGGCTAACCCTCATCACAGAAAGCGAAAAGGTGCGAGATCTGTGTAAGCGGCTTGTGAGTGGTGTGTGTGTGTGTGGGGGGGGGGTGTTATATAGGGGGTGTGAGTGGTGTGTGTGTGTGTGGGGGGGGTGTTATAGAAGAGGAATGTGAGCCCCGTAACTGTCTCTAAGGGGGAGGACACCTCAACAGTAGCTCACGAGGCACGGGGATAAAGGAGGGGTGAAAAGGATAAAATTAAAAGGTAAAAGATAGAGAGGAAGGAGAGAGCGAGGCGCAGGGACAGCGAACGACAGAAAACGACGGAAGAGGAGATAGGAAAGATGGACACGGTCGCAGGAGTCCGAGGACGGGGCACCACTCGGCGAGAGCTCACGTCGGCGGCAGGAGTTTGCGTAGGGCGAGCCAGTCGGCGAGAGCTGCGCTGTCGTCGGAGATCGCGGGGGCACAAGCGGTCGGCACGACATCCAGCGAGCGAGTCATGAGTGGTCGATAGTCTTGTTGATTCGATGTCAAGGCCACGAGTATTGAGTTCGCTTTACGATATGAGCTCGCTTGGAGTGCCCATCGCAGAGTATGGAAGCTGTACAGCAGCTTGCATTATCGTTGGCCCATACATTGTACTACAGGGCTGTCTGCACTGCTAGTACACAGAGACCTAGAGAAAAAAAGCACATTGTGCACCCTTTATCTTACGTACATTGGTTGTGCAGACAGCCTAACACAATGTGCCAATGATACCGCAAGCTGCTGTAGACCTTCCATATACTTCCCGATGGGCACTCCAAGCGAGCTCGCATCATAAAGCGAACTCAGTACTCGTGGCTTTCACATCAAATCAACAAGACTTTCGACCCCTGACAAGCCGCTTACACACATTTCGCACCTTGTCGCTTTCTGTGATCAGTGTCAGGCGATAGGGTGACCATGTGCTTTGCGGTGAAGTGGGAAATAATGAACGCAGGGAGCGTTCGAAAGGCCAGCTTAAAAAATTTTTCTTTATTAAAACAAAAACAAAAAATGATGTCATTAGAGCTTCTTAATTATTTAACCATAGATCTGTCTATCAAACGCCATCTCGCGAGTATTTTCCCATAGGTCGAAATGCAAAGTGAAATATTGTACAAGTCGCATATTGCTGCCATTTTAATTTTTTTTTCTGGAAGATTTGAAGTGCATTTCGTCCTTAAACATTTTTGTACGAAAGTAAGCTTTCTTGAAAACTACAATAATGTTAAAATTGGTAAGGGGAGTTCCAGCTAGCATAGTAAAATAATAGCGAACTTTGAATAGTTTTGTGGTTTTTGAAAAATTCCGCAAATAACTATTGATTTTATATACATTTTTTTCTATTGTGCTCACTTTGGCAAAATCAAGTGAGTTTAAGGGGGTGCCACAGTCTTCAAGCAAAAATGTTTGGCCGCAATACTCCATTGGGTATTCGAAAATGGTGTAAATTTTATCGGCAGAATCTGCGATGGTCGAGCGCCACGTCTGGTAGACTTAACATGGAATGACCCTGCTTCTTTTGGAACATACCCCGCCACAGTGGTCTAGTGCCTAAGGTATTCGGCTGCTGACCCACAGGTCGCGAGATCGAATTCCGGCTGCGGCGGCTGCATTTACGATGGAGGTGGAAATGCTGTAGGCCCGTGTGCTCAGATTTGGGTGCACGTTAAAGAACCCCAGGTGGTCGAAATTTCCGCAGCCGTCCACTACGACATCTCTAATAATGACATGGTGGTTTTGGGACGTTAAACCCCACATATCTACATATCCATCTTTTCGAACAAGAATGTCTGCCAATTTTCCAATGAAGTCCGTGCGCAGTTTGTTTTCGAACCAGAATGGACATTTACACAAGTGTGGATATTCGTGTCCGCAACAAATTTCCCTAACGCTCACCACCCTAAAAATGCCTGTGCCCATCGGTACACGCAGCCACCTACCAGCTGATATCATTTGAGAAAGAAAGAGAGAGAGAGACTGTCTTTTGTATCTTGTACGTATATAGAGAACAGTTTCCTCTGTCGGAGGACGGCTGAATGCAAAGCTTTCACACAGCGCATGTCACGTGGTCACAGCAGAATGCGAGATTAGTTACCTTTGCGTACCATAAGGGCGAGAGCTAAAGGACCAACCGAAGAAGCAGCTCTTACCAGCCATTGTTTAGCGTTGGTTGCTTCAATGATGATATGTGGGGTTTAACCTCCCAAAACCACCATATGATTATGAGGGACGCCGTAGTTGAGGGATCCGGTAATTTCCACCACCTGGGGTTCTTTAACGTGCACCCAAATCTGAGCACACGGGCCTACGACATTTCCGCCTCCATCGGAAATGCAGCCGCCGCAGCCGGGATTCGATCCCACGACCTGTGGGTCAGCAGCCGATTATACCTTAGCCACTTGACCACCGCGGCGGGGCGTTGGTTGCTTCAGGGTCACCCATCGCAGTTCAAGGTTGGCCAGGACATTTACAGCATTTTTTTTAAAGTAAAATATTGCTTGGCACGATGTTATGACGATTTCCGAAATAGTACCTCCGTAACTATGTCTTACTTATTGTAATACTCGATTATTTCTATTGACGCTCTGAAAACGTACACTGCGATCCGAGAGGAATGGACAACCCATAGTACAGCGACGCCGACGCTTACTACATTACGTACTTAATGTTAATTAACGACTGGCGAGCAACGAAAATGCAGTTTATCGAATCTGCATGCTCATTATTATGGCCAACTTTGAAAAAAGAAAGAAAACGTTGATGAGAGCCTTGGAGGACTCTTGCACTTGAAAGTTCTACTTCAAGATTAGAAGGCGAGAGCGTAAAGATCCCCCCCCCCCCCCGCCACCTCATTCACTGGCCAATCTTCGGTTTTCGGTGGATGCCTCAACGATGTCGCGAGGAAAAGAACGCCTGCACGCGTAACATTGGCCGCTTCAAACGATCCTATGTCCCGATACGTTTGCAGGAAATCGGTTATCGATTTACTCGTCAAGATCCCAAGGCGCAAGTTATTCCAACCGGTGCTCGCGATCATTAGGTTTATGCTTAATACTTCTGAGAAGTCTACGAAATAAAGAATGAAAAGAGCAGGAATCCGTCTCACCAGTAGAGTATGTCGTTGGCATCGTGTCGCTCGTAGCGCACTGTCTTGCAGAGAGCGCGGATGTTGGCCTCCTTGAGCGAGGAGACCGCCTCCAGGACGTGCATGTATGAGTAGATGAGCTTCAGGTCCTGGCAAGCAAAATATAAACATTGGTTGGCAAATAAACCGGACTGCGCTGTTGCGCGCAAAAGTTGCAATAAAGGTCGATATGAACTTGGCATACGCACCCACATGGTCGCGACACGTTCGGCTGTTCTGCCGTGGCATAAGATTAACACAATGCGATGGCAAGCTACAGCGCGTTTATTGCTTAGCATAAGCTGCGGAATCACAACGCATGCGCAACACAGTTGGACCTCGTTGTAACGAACACTTGTTCCTCGACGCTTGTGGCAGCGTGACCTTTCCCTTGTGTCGGTGTTTTCACGCCACGTTCATTTAGAACGACATATAGAATTATCAGTTGTAGTGAATTAATAATAATAATTGTTGAGGTTCAACGTCCCAAAACCACCATATGATTATGAGAGACACCGTACTCTAGAAATTTCGACCACCTGGCGTTCTTTCACGTACACCTAAAGCTAGGCACACAGACCTCACGCATTTTCACCTACATCGAAAATGCAGCCACCGTGGCCGGGATTCGATCTCGTGACCTGCGGGGTAGCAGCCGGGTGCCTTAGCCACTATAGGCTACTACAGCGGATAGTTATAGCGAATTAAACACGAACTCTAGTTAGATACGATTCACTTCGACGACCCTTATTATTTTGATAACGAAAATTGAAAACACGAACACTGCTGGGGCACGGGCTATAACGAAGAAATAACTGGCTTGCCCACCGAGGTTAGAAATTAAAAAAAGTAGCAGCAAACAAGCGCTCAGAGGTCCACCTTGGTGTATCAGTGGCTAGGGTGCTCGGCTGCTAACCCGGAGTAGGCGGGTTCTAATCCCGGACGAATTTCGATAGAGGCGAAATGCTGTAGAGGCCCCTGTGCTGTTTACGTGGTGTCAGTGCACCTTGAAGAACGTCAGATGGTCGGAATATGCAGACCCCACAACTATACGGTGTCCTTCATAATAGTATTGTGGTTTTGGAACGTAGAAATACACATACTACTATGCTAAAACAGCGCCAGAGAAAACTACGGACCTGACGAGGAGGAAGATACTTACACAAGGCGCGCTAACAGCTGAAAGTTATACTTGCGCAGAATAAATGAATGAACACACACACATGAATGAATACACATGAACAAATGAACGAATGAAAGTTATACTTGCGCAGAATAAATGAATGAACACACACATGAATGAACAGACGAAAGAAGGTCACAAGAGATATGACGGTGCATCACGTGGTCACTCGTACAGCGTATGCAAAACAGTTCCTGCGAGAAATCTGAAATTCTTTTGAGAAAGCATATGAGATGCTCACACAAATATACCTAAGCTTTTTTTATCACTACATAGAGCTTCAACAACCCTTGTTAATAGGTCTACTCATTTGTACATGGCACCAGTGTTTTCAAATCGACGTACACAGCCACAGTCCCTACAATAGACACCTAGACGCCCTGACAGCACTTTCGTTGTGTTGTATTTGTGCTCTGTTTTAATCCATCATTTAGATATTTTCCTGCTTGGCCTATATGCATGCCACACCGCAAGACAAAATGATTGCGTAAAACACATTTTTGGTGCACTGTACAAACATGTCGCGATGCTTCTTAACGCACACAGATCTCCTACTTCCTTCGTTAACGGCCCGACACATTTTCGCCAGCTTGTCAGATGCAGTAAACGCTACCTTTACTCCCGCCCTTTCCGCCACTTTCTTCAAGTTGTGCAAAATAGAGTGTACGTATGAAGGGGCGGAGATATTCTTTGCACTGCATTCTCGTACTGTTGTATGGTTGCGCGGTTGGCATCAGCGCCTTGGTTTTTCACCGTGAGCATTTTTTCTGCAACACTACAGACAGAATTGCTTTTGGCTGGAATGCCCAGCAGACGTCTTCAGTTGGAACACAAAACCCCAAATTAAGGAAACGTAAAACCAGAGCTATCAACAGGAAGCCCGTCAGTCCCAACTAAAGGTGCCAAACACTGAGGAAAAAAGTACAGGTATATCGGAAGATTGCTTTTGCAAGTCATCCTCGTCACATTCTAGAACAAATAAAAGGTGTCATCCACAAATATAAAAACGAGCAACACTTTCGTGGGTGTCAGGCGCTGCTGCAACAGTCTGTCTTGTTTTGCTAAAAAAAAAAAAAAAGATCTCACTCAATATCACAGCTATATATGATGAGCCTATGCACACAGCATGACCAGGTTAGATGCACAGGTTCGTCGTCTAGCGGGGTATTCGAGAGAAATTTTATCCATAGTGTTGCAAACGAAAATGCTCACGGTGAAAAACCAAGGCACTAACGCCAACCGCGTAACCGTGCAAAAGTAAGAGAATGAAGTGCAAGGAATGTCTCCGCCAATCTATACGTACATTCCGTTTCGCACAGCTTGAAGAAAGTGGCGGGAAGGGCGGGAGTAAAGGTAGCCTTTACCATTGTTGTGCACGTTCCTCTACAATGAGAGCGTGTTCCTTCTAAATGTTGGAACTATTTTCCGTCACAAGTTCCTCTAAAGCGAAAGGAACTCGTTCCAGTTACATATCGAAAATTGAAACGTGTCGTTACATTACAATTACATTTGACTTCTTTGTGTTAATTTATAGTGTTGGTAAGTCCTTGAGCTACATAAATTAAGCAAATTAAAGGTAAAATCAAGCTACATATATCATGCGAATTTAACATCGCCGACAGCAGGTTATACGAATAGGTAAGAGGAATACAACTACACTCTCCAAGTCGAACTTCTTAGATACCACTGGTCATAACACAAGTACTTATAAGGGCAGCTCATCAATTTCAAGTCGCCTCACACAAATGGCAAGTCGGTCTTCACAGGCACAGTCAAGATACTGCCCTTCAGAATTCAAATAGAAATTTTCACCTATGCACCCATATGAACAAATTTCTTTCACAGAAAACCACATTGAAAAGAAAAATACTTTGGAATTTATTGAGTGCTGGTGGGATATTTTAGTGTGAGTAAAAAATAATGCCCAAGAAACACATTTGCGACTTAGTGAAGTCTTCTGTTTGCAGTCGGCCAACATTTATTTTTTTCTCTGTGCTTTTCTGTCTTCTTCACTCTACTTCTTTTCTCTTTCCTTACACATTTTTCTTTTTCTTTCTCTCTCTCTCTCTTTCTCTCTGTATCTTTATATGCTTGTTCTCCTCTCTTTTTTCCCCTCTTCACCATCACCGGCTTTTCCTTATACATTGCTATACTAAGCTCTGCCGTGCCCTGCTAGCGTGCGCGCATGCTGCACAGAAACGAATAGCCAATAATTTTCTCAACATTTCCTTCAATTAGGAGAGAGAGAGCAATAGAGTGGTTTGGAGAAAGAGGAAGAGAAAAAGGGCGCTATCTATTCTGCCTGCCGTATTGGGGGCATGGTTGAGCGCTACACAGCTAAGACAAATATATGTGAAAATGGAAAGTCAGCCAGAATGGTACTTGCATTATAAAGATGCTTATAGAACGTTACCTTCGTGGTAGTGTATACGTTTGGAGTTATGTGAAGCAAAGCTAGGACATATTTTTCCCCAGTATATTGTAGTAGTCACTACTATTTTTTCCATTATTTTATTTAAATAATGAGTCATAATCATATTTGTAACTCAAAAAGTACTCGCCTAATCATCAAAATGTTAATGGGTCTTATGTGCGCATGTTTCGACGACATCTGTCTGTGCTACTTTCAGCAACGAACTAATTGCGGGACCATTTTTTTTTTCTGTGAATAAAGAAAGCCCGCGAAATATGAAAAATGACACGTGACTAGACTGCTACACGCAACAGTAAGCAGTGCCCTCAAAGAGATTCACTTCGAGATGGCCAGTATCAATGAAAAAAATGTGAAAAAAAATACGGATTGCGCTATCTGCCACTTTTCGTCAAAACAAACGCACCGCTGTGGTCTTATAGGCCGTCAGGATGTAATCAAGACAGAGCTCCGGTCGCGTTATCAATGAGAACAGTTGGCCGCGACATATAGATACTGATAGCGACATACAATGAAGGGGCAGGAATCCCTCCAAGATCGCGACACATAATGTTGGCGCCCGACCTATGCCCTTGCCAATGTGCGGAACGCTGTCTCTGGCAACGAGAAAGAGGCATAACGGTTGCTTTCAGTGAGGCTATTTGAGGGCGCTGCTTTCTTTTACGGGTGGAAGCGCGGTATTACGTTATATTTCACACTTCACGGGCTTTTTTTATTAACAGGAAAAAATCAGTTCGCAATTAGTACGTTGCTGAAAGTTGCTCAAACAGATGTGGGTTCAGCATACGCACATATGCCCCATTGACATTTTGATTATTATTCGAGTACTTTTTCCTGATTAAATATATATATATATATATATATATATATATATATATATATATATATATATATATATATCTTCCTAATGTTCCTAATGTCGTGTAACAATATACATACAGTTTTGTAGGCTGCATATAATTATTACTTCACGAAAAGTTGAAGCGAAGAGCTTGGTAGTGTCAAGAAAAAAAAAGTAATGACTAAAATTTTAGAAAAGATAGCTTCATGGCCCATGATAGAGTGAAAAAAATTTAGGTTTGCGCACTATGCACTCGAGCGAAAATCGTCAAAAGAAAAGGCGGCATTTCTTTGTCGAGAAAACAAGTAGTTGATTAAAAGAAAGCGACAAAAAGAAACACTGAAAAAAAACAATTCACTAAGCTCCTAATAGTGACAAATAATGCTGCAGGTAATGTTCCATCGATAAACCTGACATGCCTTTTCACCACCCGACCGGTTGCGACCTTTGCGTATAGGCCAGGAACAACCAACATGATACAGGCGATGCTCCGGGCCTCTTTGGCAAAGACAGGGACAACACCCTGGTCGATACAGTGGACGCAATTACGATATATGCGACACCCGCTGAAAGGTTGCCGGCAACAAAACAGGTCATCCGTATGATCAGAGGTTCCCAGGACAGGCCCCTAGTAATGGATGAGGCTGATGGGAACGTCGAGCTCCTTGAAGCCACGTCGCAGCAGCTAAAGCGCGTACGAAGAGACGAAATATGAGCCAACGCGCATCGGATGTACCTGGCTCATGAGTTTCGGGAAATCGGAACGCTCATAAATTCTTTTCCTTTTAACGCGGCCTTCGTCAAAAGTCGCATGTGCGCAGAATGTAAGTAATAATCGCCACAAAGCTCCTGTTGGTATCAAGCTGCGGATTCGACGGAAACATGGCTGAACAGGGAGTTCGCGAGCTTTTATTGCGGAAATTTAACCGCACCGAGCAGTACGTCTGGTATATGTTAACGAATGAATATAACCGTTTTACATCCTTTCCTACTACTCTCGCTTCTGTAATCTTGACCGTACCATCAGATGCTGCCCATCATTTCGTTTTCCTCCTCTCTTATTGAGGATAAATCATGTGTCATACCGCTGTTCCTGCGCTAAGTCGGGAAAGTGAAACAACAATCCTTGAATTTCGAAGTACAGGCAATACAAAGGAAATGTAAAAACAAACAAAAATAATACCGGTAGTTTTGCTACAATTTCAAGAAAACGAAACCATGGAAGGTGCAACACAAGAAAAAATAAAACAGTCACTTGTTCAAAAGCGGCGAGCGGTGACCAACTCGACAGAAGCATGAACTCAAAGCTTGCTTCACCTTACGGCAGTTGTGTAGTGACACAGAGCCAACAAAATTGTGTGGCGGAGCCTTTTTTTTTTTTTCTAGGAACGAAGGAGGAAAGAAAAGAAATGGGGTGTGGTTTATAAGCGGGGAGTTAACTTGGCTTCTGCTGATACAGTAAAGCAGTGATATGAGAATGCACTGCAAGGTGCGGGAAGCAACATAATGTCAGGTGGTACGAAACGTTACTCAAACGCCAATGTAATTTGACGGCTTGACGGGGCAGATGGGCCACAGTAAGATTAAGTTTTCAGGGGATAGACAGTTGTCGAATGAGACATGTCTTAGAACAGTGCCAACGTTTCTGCTGCTGTACATGGTTTCTCAGGGCGAAATCAAGTCGCGTTGTTGATGTCTGATATGTGGCTTTAACGTCCCAAAACCACCCTATTATTATGAGAGACACCATAGTGGAGGACTCCGGAAATTTCGACCACCTGGGGTTCTTTAACGTGCACCCAAATTAGAGCACACGGGCCTGCACCGTTTTCGCCTCCATCGTAAATGCAGCCGCCGCAGCCGGGATTGGATCTCGCGACCTGCGGGTCAGCAGCCGAATACCTTTGCCACTAGACCACCGCGGCAGGGCAAGTCGCCTTGTCGACACTCGTCTTGGAGTAGGCTGGATCGACGCATTCGACACTTGCCTTAAGTATATGATTGATTGACTCAGTCTTAGAGATATTTCAAGCAAGAGATGTTTTAGTGGTGATGGGACCAATAAAGGAGGTCCGATAGTCCGAAATATTCCTCATTTGATCCGTAAAGGAAGTCCCTAATGCGAATATATTCAATGAATCAGCCGCTGGCAATTCATTGAATGAATTAGCCGCTGCTCAAACAAAAGTAAAAGAGTAAGTACGATAAGTTAACCGCGATGAAAGCTAAAGCAGAAAAACAAAACAAAAGACATCTGAGCTGAAACATTGGTGCCACATTCAACAGCAGCCAAAAAATTGCTAGGACAAGTTGCCGGGCTATAATTGGTTGGGGTTCATCATTTATAAGGGTATACGCACCACGACAAGGACACAAAAAGAGAGACGCACACACACACACACAGCGCTAACTTGCAACTATTGTTTTATATAGCATGTGTGATCGCTAATGAAACAATAGTCGCAAGTTGATGCTGTGTGTGCCTGCGTCTCTCTTTTTGTGTCCTTGTCGTGGTGCGCTATACCCTTATAAATGATGAGCCAAAAATTGTTTATTGACACCAAAAAGCTGCGAGATAGCAGCTATTTGCTCTTTTCCTCGCGTTGGTTATGTTGCTGACGCTATAATAAATGGCAAAATAAAATTTGTTTGATTTATTAATTGATTGAAGTCACGAGAAAACTTACTTTAATGAAAGCCACAGCCCGAATAGCTTACCTGGGGCGTCCTCTCCTCAGGGCTCTTGATGAGAGCCTGGATGAACTCCCGTTGGTTGTAGCCGGCCATGCAGCTTATTAGGGCTACCCTCTCTGAACGCTGAGTAGACACCGAACTATACGTTCGACACACGGCCACACGTCCACGCACACACAAAGGGGGAGGCCAACAGGTTGTTACGGGCTCTCTGTCGAAGAGTGCGACAAGTCTTTTTTCGTTCGGTCGAGTATTCGTCGTAGTTTCGCAATCGGGACGCTGGAATTCACTTGCGAAGGCACAACGAAATCAGTGAAGATGCTGATGCGCAGAGCCAGTTGCACCAGGTGAATATCAAACGCACGCAAGAGTACACATTCATCGAAAAGCTAAAAGAGAAAATGCAAGCGAACCGACAGTGCTCGCATAATACTTTTTTATTGCGTTTCTCGCTCTGCTGAGTCAACCTGCAGGAAGGTACGAGAGAGTCAACAGCAAGATAGCAGTGGAATGGTTTGAAGAAGACAGAAATACTAAAGCTGTTCACATTAGGAGTTCATTCCACTGACCAGCCAACGAATAAAAGCAGGCCTCAACACTCTGCCTTCGTTCACGCACGCACCATTGACCGCGGCCAACACCACGGTACTACCAGGGCACACAAACAGCTTGGTCGCAGTAGCTAGGCTCAAGCAAGTCACGACTAGTACTCGCGCACAGAGACGGAGGAGGCGACGGCTTGAATGGGACAGACGCAGAGAGAGTGAATCACATGGCACCACTCTCGATCGTCGAAGGACGCGGTAGCGGACGACTCCGCGGCTGTGCTAGACACCCTGCTCTTGTTTGTCGGAAACACCGAGTCGTGTGAGTAGGTGGGCCCAGGCGTGAATCCGGGGCGCGATCTAGTCACCAGGAAAGTAGCGGCTCGTCGCCGGTGTTGGCACGTAGTTGTGGCAGCTGGCGGTCGCGCCTCGTGCTCGCCGTCTCTTCTGTTGCAGCCGCTGCGCTGGTCGGGGCCTTGAGCCGTTCATGGCTCCGGGCGCGCGTCCAGGAAAGAGGTCCGTTCACACGCTCGGGCCCGGCCGGTCAAGTGGCTGCCGTCGCCACCACCGGGCGGCAACGGCTGGCTCGCTGGCGGGCGGAGTGTCGTCGCTGCGTCCCTGCGTAAACGAGAACGAAAAGCCGAACGTCAAGCACGAGATGCTACACCTGTTGACACCTGTACACAGCACGCGCGAGAAAGCCGGCCGAATAGCGTTGCGCCTCTGTGTTTGCTCGTGGCGTCATGCTCTTCGACCGGCGCCGCTATGAGAGTGACCACGTCCCCGAAGGATCGAACATCTAAATTAAGAGAAGAACCAAACGGAGGCTACTACTGTTTTGTGGGCAACCTATAGACCCGCCTGGCGCGCGGTCACGGCAAAGCTCTGTCACGAGCGCATAGAAGGGCAGATAGCAGCGACGGATGGGCGTGCGTCGTTCAGTCGCCAGCTTCGGTCGTAAGGACACGTAGCGGGTATGCCATGACCGAGTACGAACAAGCAGCGGGCAACTTCACACAGTTTTCAATAGCGTAAATCGAGAAGGAGCTTAAGCACGAGGGCGGCGTTATGGTTTGTATTTGACGTTGCCTCATTGCCTATCTCGACAGAAACACCTGCTCTTCGTTTTCCTGAGTCGCTTTCTCTGACGAGTGTTTCGCTGATGCTTGTCTTCACTTAGCGCCAGAAACACTTCAAGATTGCTTCGTACAGAGGTGTGATTAAGGGGAATAGAAAAACCAGGCCCTCGAGAAGTAAGCGCGAATACAAAAGTGCCCTAGATCTTATAAACCCAAGAGTGCAATTTACTGAAACATGACACTGTTCCCTGGTATGCACGTTAAGTGCTATAAATATAAAATGTACGATACTCCGTTAAATAAAGTGTGAAAAAATAGCACAATATTGTACAGTGATTTGAGCACGCGTCAAAGAACCCCACATATGTGGCCAACATCCATCCGGACCCCCCCCCCCCCACAGAGTGTGACTGCATTGCACCTTCGTGACCAACGAGTATTGTTATAATGGGAAAATAATTTAGCTTTTTAGTTGCAGGTCTCCTTAGGCCCCCTTATTCTAAAAAATAACAAAAGAACAATATTTACGCCTAGTTTTCTCAAGATTTCGGCTGTTCTATGCGGAAAGACCAACTATTAAAGATTAAAGCCTGCGTCTTGTAAATAAAGGACAATCCAAGATGGGTAGTTATGGCTGAATTTTTAGTAATGGCTGAGGCTTTACATCCCAAGACCCCGATAGGATTATGAGAAACGCCATTGTGGAGGACTCCGGAAGTTTAGACCATCTAGTGAGGTTTCTAGCATTTCGCCTCGTATAATGCGACCACCGCGGCTGGGATCCAACACGCGATCTTCAGGTCAGCAGCCGAGCACCTTACTAACCGCGCTACACCACCGCTGCGGTCTGGGTACATTTTTAACCCACAAGAGGATCGACAGTTATGGAGAGATCTGAGACGGTCGTGACGTATTCAGAAACGTATAATCGGTTCGTAACATATTGTTATATACTGCGAGTTCTCTAAACCCCCGGTAAATGATAACCCGCCGAGTTCTATAGCGGTGCATTCACGTGCCTTTCCGGTTGACGAATAAGTTTGGCAGCGCAGCAGTAAAACTGATACCATGGGCAGGTACAGTTTTCGCATGATAAGCCCGAAAGCACGTTCATCTGTGACCACAGTAGAGACTTTTCTGTTATGTTTTTTGTTTAAAAAACGACTCCTTCGCAATCTCGTTTACCCAGCGACGTATTTTACTGCATGACACTGAAACTTAATTGCAAGTCCAATGCACTTCTCTCCACATCGACTCTGGTATACTTCGGGTGAACTGTAAAGAATTTCACAGGACACGTAGCAGGCCCTCGAGGGGTTCGTACGGAACCAAACGCAGGCTTCTCTGAAATTTCGCAAGCAGAGTTCGATGCACTCAGGCGATTTATCCACAATTCCGATTTCGGCATCCCATGGAGAAGATGCGCAGAGAGACTATGTAGCGTTTTTTTTATATTTACTTTCCTTCCCAATTTTAGTCCCGTTCCCTGTTGCAGTGGAGCTAATCGGGTGTACATCTCATTAAGCGTATTTTCTTTCCCCCTCCTCTTCTCTCTCGGTTTTGGGTGTGGTGTTAGAGAATTGCTTAGAGGGGGTACAGACCGTTGCTATAAAGTTCTTCCATGTTATTCGCCATGACTGAAGACGCTTCTATCAAGGGGCCTTTAGCGGCGACGAGCCGAAACTTGCCTGAGCCGAACTAAGTCTTGTCGCACGTTACTATTGTTCCCAGCAGCAAAAGTCTGGCATAGCGGGAGGCGTCAATAAGTCAACGCTCCCAAGCTGTGCGTTCGCACAGCGGCCAACGCGCGAAGAGGCGTGACTCGCACAAGCGCGGTCCCTCCCCGCGCCAAGAGCAGCGCGTCATGTTTGGCAACTCGCGTGCACACACATCTGTACGCAACACTGAGAACCCTGGGTAAACGCCTTGACCGCTTTGACCCCTCCGGACGGACCCGAGAGAGGAGGCGTGGCGCACCTCTGTTATCGTCCTTTCCTACTATGCAATACAGGAAGACGACGATGCACTACAGACAAAGCGACTGCGCTGTAAAAACCAGTTGTGCTCGTACAGCTGTCTGTGGACTCTTCACCCGCTAAACGCAAGGAGGAGGTCCATGTCGCGCCCGTGTTTGTTTCCATTAGTTTTATGAGTATAGAACGCACATATTCGTGCACTACGTGTAGGTTGCGGATAACAAGTGACCGTAGTGACACGTGTGGGCTCGGCGCGGAGCGTCCGAAAGACGTCCGACGCAACCCGAACGGCTCCTCTGATAGAACATCGAGCAGCCGCTCAACACCTGTTGAAAGAGAAAGGGAGGCTTCCGGTCTGCAAGCCGAAAGCCCTACTAGCCTGCCCAGTCCCCGGGGCTCTCTCACACGTGACCAGGGCGACTAAGTTCGGCTGTTTGGCACCACTGACACGCACGCACTCACGCCAACGCACACTAACCGACCGCAAAAACAGGTTTCTAGAGCCGACGCCAAATGTAGAGGCGGCGAAAGTTTTCAAAAGATGGCGCCACTGCACTGTTTCGTACACGTGCACGCTTCAGTCCTCAGAAATCTCTAGGCTAGCGAACAGGGCTCGGTGTGGGGAAACCTAAGGACATGGTGGAGTTGTGTGTCGGCGCTCGCGGCTATAGGGACATCCTGGTACCACCGCTGATTGCACCTTTTTGGTGGGAGCTTTAACACGTGCCCGCAGAAATAGATGATGGTACCATGTTTACACGCCTGTCACGTGCGAAGGTCATTGTCTGCTTCGCGCGGGCAGGCGCGCGTCGTCAGTCACACATTCCTCCGCTTATGTGTATATGTACTTCATTCAATTCAATCGCTTCATCCTGGCGCCAGCCCAAATTCCTCGTGAAATATATAAGCTCTATAACATGGGCGGACGGCCAAACTGTGACGTCATGGTTCTTTATACAACGTTCGTTCCTTTTTCCGGTGCCGTTAACATACGGTACCCCTCATGTGGTCGCCAATTAATCTTTCTTATTCGTGTCGTAGGCATCGTTGCATAATCGGTATAATTAAGGAAGCGCGCGTACGACAACGTGTGCCCACAGTCTTGCGAAGTCTCCTTGCGTGAGGACCAGATGAATGAAACCACACGGCCCCGTCTATTGGTGCAACCATGGAGAGACTCCGACTGGATTATCAATTTTGCATGTGTTTGCATAGGCGTGCGCATGTGGGGGAGGGGGGGGGGAGGGCAGGAGGGCGGTCACTTCCTTTGGTCACCTAAAAGGGGGACGGGGGCACATAGTCAGCGCTATGCATTGACGAAGAGGGTGGGGGCACTGCATCTCGGGGGGAGGAGGAAAAGTTTAGTTCTATACATAGCCTTTGACCAGTGGCGGATCCAGAGGGGGGCGGTAGGGGCGATCACCCCCCCCCCCCCCCAACTCTCTGTCACCACTCCCCCCCCCCTCGATTCAGTGCTCGCAGTCCCCCTCCTATCATCAATTAGGACAAATTAATGAAACCACTGTAGGCACACGTTAACAGTATTTATGCTGCGAAGGGGTTTTCTCTGCTAGTAAAAACAAAAGGCATGACCACACTCCCCTCTCCGGTTTTACTTTAGGCGACCGCCACCACCCTTCCCCTAAAATGTGTGTCTAGATCCACCGCTGCCTTGGACCCTCCAAAAGGAGAACCCTGCACACGCCTATGAGTGTTTGCATACATGAACACGTGCAAACGCATATACATAGTACAAGGATATTTAAACCCCTTTGACCCGAAAATAGTTTTTGGTGGGATCTTTAGCATCCACCCTAAATTGATTGATATGTGGGGTTTAACGTCCCAAAACCACCATATGATTATGAGAGACGCCGTAGTGGAGGGCTCCGGAAATTTAGACCACCTGGGGTTCTTTAACGTGCACCCAAATCTGAGCACACGGGCCTACAACATTTCCGCCTCCATCGGAAATGCAGCCGCCGCAGCCGGGATTTGAACCCGCGACCTGCGGGTCAGCAGCCGAGTACCTTAGCCACTAGACCATCCACCCTAAATCCACCCTAAACATCGTTAACAGTTTGAAAGATTATGTTACTGAGCCACGGTAGTGTAAACGTTAGTTCGCCTCCCTCCCGCCTAGCGTTTCTAAAAAAAAAAAAAAAGAAAGGTCCCTTCTAAATTGAATGCAAATAGAGAGGTTTCTATGAGAGACTAAAATTAAAATGTATGATATATATAACACACCTTCTCGCGCCTATCGGAGGCTTTGTTAGCATCAGGGGCATTATATAAGGCTCAATAGAATCGGCAAATAACGTTCTCGACATGTAAGCAAACCCAATTCTTAATTATGCGAGAATGCATCGCGCGCCAACTTCAACGTGGGGGAGCGATTACGCACGTGCGCACAGAATTAGTCTATGTATTGATTGATATGTGGGGTTTAACGTCCCAAAACCACCATATGATTATGAGAGACGCCGTAGTGGAGGGCTCCGGAAATTTAGACCACCTGGGGTTCTTTAACGTGCACCCAAATCTGAGCACACGGGCCTACAACATTTCCGCCTCCATAGAATTAGTCTATGTATTTGTGTTCGTGTTATTTCTCTTTATTAAAAAGTATACCATAACCATAAGTGGTCGAAATTTCTGGAGCCCTTTACTACGGTGTCCCTCATAACAAATTCGCTGTTTGGGACGTTAACCAATACACTTATTATTATTTAAGGTGACCCAACCATTTTTAATGGAACAGCTGATCACTAACTCAAGCTTGCAAACACTCATGTCCAGCAATCTGGGACATCTACCAGTGTGGCAAAGGCCACCCTAAGGGGAAGCGCTGGGCGTAACGCTATGGGAAGCGTTCTTCAAAAAAAAAAAAAATGATTACTGAGCAATGCTTCATTTTTCACTGATTGCAATTCAGATTCAGACACTTAATGCTGACAACATCCTTATGCTGCACAACGCGATTAGTATTAACAGGCCGGCTGGATTTTTTCCCTTAGCCCTTTTTGTGTATCCATTGAAAATGTAAGGGGTGATTTTTGAAAATCTAATTGTAGCGCAACGATAAGTTATTCGCTAATTGCACTCAAGTGGAATATACGGTAGGACAACCTCTCGTCGTGTTTTCAATTTCGTGGGGTTACGGTGGGTGGATTTTTTTCCCTGAACACCTTTCCCAAATCAATAGTGAAGGAAAGCAGCCTTACAGAGGTAAAATAATGACCTGTCGGTAAATCGCTGAGAAAGTGGACGTTGATCACGATAACACCTTAGCAAAAGTCTGCAGATGTGATGTACATTATGATGTACAGTATGAAGGTCTGTGCGCCACGTGGTCTGAAAAACGGTGAACTAAAAGCGATGTCCTAAATTTCTGGTATGTTAGTTTAGTCATTTCCGTTTATTTATTTATTTTTCACTTGTTTTAGAATATCGCGTACGCGTACTAAATGCTTGTCTGGTACAATGCGGCGATTCCTGGTATTCTATTCAATATGCCAACCTTATCAAACTCCGTTCATGACCAAATAGTCCCGTTGACATCGAGGACGAGGTGTCCTTCTGAACATGTATGATACGCGACAAGGAACTGGATTGACATAGAAACGTCATGCTGCCCCGTCCTTATACTACCTGGGCTTTTACGTGCCAAAACCCCCGATAACATTACGAGAGACGCCGTTGTGGAGAGCTCCTGAAATTTAGACCGTCTGAGTTTTCTCTAACGTGCACCGCGGCACCGCACAATAGACGAGCTTCGGGGATTTTGTCTTCATCAAACATCAAAACGCGACCGCCGGGATCGCCCCCGCGACCTTCGGGTAAGCAGCCAAGCACCGGCACTGATGCCCCGTGGTGGACTTCATCCCATTCATGCATATACAGAACAATATCGCCGTTTCCACGAGACCGGCATCCCCTTTTCACATCGCGCAGTAGATGTATACCAAACCGCCCTTGCACCTGGTTAACCTACTACCTTTCTTTGTTTCTCTTTCTCTCTCTCTGAGAAATTCAGGTTTGACTACATTCCGGCCACGCCGGCTGCATTGTTGATGCAGGCGAAAATTCTGTAGGCCCGTGTGCTCAGATTTCGGCGCACGTTAAAGAGCCCCAGATGGTCGAAATATCCAGACCACTCGACTACGGCATCTCTCATAATCATATGGAGGTTTTAGGACGTTAAACCACACATATCAATCAATCATGGTTTGACTAATAATGAACATAAACGACTTTGGGAATAAAACGTAACCACCTGGCGAGTCAGCTGTCGGTACTTTTATGGTGCTGCGCTGATGATCGTGTGGTCGTGGTTTTGATTCAACAGGATAGAGAGGGGGGATCTTGTGAAGCACAATCGACCGACAAGAAGAAGGCTGCAGTAAAGTTGTGATGCTGAACGCAATCTTTTGCTCGAGACAAATAATCACGTGATTATCCAACTGCCAAAATCCAGACAGTGCGCAATCTGCGTCGACATGAAATTGACATATATGTTAGTGTTCTAATTCGAACACACATGCGAGAGAGAGAGAGAATCATTAACAGTCCATGTAGTTTGGTCAGTAAACTGGCTTAAATAGACCCATGGAAACAAGGTCGGGCGGCCGCTGAGGGGAAATTATTGGGATATCTCGCGACTACTGAGTAAGCCCAATTCTTTTGCGTCAGTCGAAATTCAATTCAGTTCCAAATTGTAGGTTGACAGAAAGCGTAGCTTTTTTTTCTTATTTCGATTAGAAAATTTCTCTAAATATAAAAAGAACATATTGTTACAAAAACTATTTGTAGGCCTCAAAACATTCGAAATGAATTGTTTCATTTCAACAAATACGGGTGTACTCGTGTCGGTTTGAGCACGAATTTTTCGCCGCCTTTATCGGATGACGCCTCCTACGCACGCAGTGGATTTCAGTATTCAACGAAGTCGAGTGTATACCAAAGATGCATAAGGCGTCCGCACTTCGAGAGTGAGGTTTTGTTGGTGCTTCCTTTTAAATTATGTTTGAAGTAATAGTGCTCACCTTTAATTATGAAAGAGGAACGTTGGATTACTCGAATTCTATGGCCGACGATTCAACTTCACCGTGGTGCATTCACTATGGCGCAAAGCTACGCTATAGGTATACTTTCGCTGCGCTATAGTGGCTCAGCGGCCGAAATGAGCTGCTGGCCGACGAGAGAGAGCAGCTACAATTCCCATCATGATCCTTGGTTCAGTTGAGAGAAGCTAATCTGCAGGCACTCAACAACGACTACGCACATAACCTATTCTGGTAAATCCGAGAGCTTATCGTTGAGCTGGTTCGAGCATGGTTGTTGCGAAGAAAAGTAGCAAAAAAAATGAGAGAGAATACTTAATCGTGAACGTTGCTGTTCCTATTTGTTGGTTAGTCCTAATTTTCCCCCCGACACGTAAGCTTTACTTGATAAGCTGTCTCTTCGTTTAAAAATGTAACAGGCGCACTCTGCAACCCGCCCGAAAGACTGTTAGGCACCTAATATCCGACCACCAGTTGGCGTAGCCAGCAGGGTAACTTGTGAGGGGGGGGGGGGGATTCAAGGCCATCGAGAAGTTTTTACATTTTGTATGAGCATAAATAAGTGCGCACACTTTACTGGAACATGCCCTTCTATTGACGTTCACCTCCGCAACGGCATTGACGTGCTACAGCTTTTGGTGAACCCCGGCACAAAGCACTTCCGTGCTGGTCGGTTATAACTTCATTGGATTGAACAGGAGGGTTTTCTGCCATCCGGGCTCAAGTCTCCCACGATGGGACGTCGAAACCCTATAGCTGTGTCAGCGCCACCTCGCGGCCCTGCTGGACGACCCAGAGTTGGTCGCCGAAGTCGTAGTTGCGCAGCGCTGTTAAAATTTAATTTTTCCTTGTGTTACGCGACAGAAGCCCGATATGATTATAAGGCACGCCGTACGCGGATGCTTTGGTATTTATTTATTTCTATTTTTATTTACATAATACTGCAGGCCCAGTGAAGAGCCCAAGCAAGAGGGACGTATTTACAAAGCTCGTAATAAGGACAACAGAAGATCAAGAACATGAAAAGCGCGAAGAATAAGGACATAACTCAAACAATGAATAAGAAAGAACATTGAACACGTTAACGATACAGGTCAAGATACAATATGTTGAATTGAGTCTATGCTATTTATGAATAATGCTGGTAATTGATTCCATTCGGTTACAGTGCGCGGGAAAAAGGAGAATTTGAAAATGTTAGTTCTAGCATTGTATAATGTGGTATAATTCTGACCAACCTAAGTTTGTAGGAGTGCGCACACTGGTGTCGTTTGTTCCAGCCAGAGTGTTCCAGCCAGAGCCAACAAAAGCTATAAAGCAGACGTTCAGTACGTCATGCCGATGCGCATTTCCTTTGCCGTTTATTTCGCCGCGTAGGCGGCTTGGCGTGCGAGGCTTAACCACTGGTAATTTCATTCTGCCCTTGTGCGCGCTCGCGGATAGCGCGCAAGGTCAACGCCTCACGGTGAAAGCCTGTCGCCATGGCCAAACAATGATCCGGACGCCACAAGACTGCGCAAGGACGGCACGCGCCAAGCAGTGCGCCTCTTCGTGCATTCACGTGCAGGGATGGCCACTCTAGTGTTCGTCTAATAACGAACTCACGTTACATATGCCGACAACGTAAATGGTAACGCGAGCTATACGTGACAGCAAGTGCGTGCGGCGCCGGCAGTGAGGTAACGGCGAGTTACCTGCAGTCGCCTTTTATCACTGGGGAAAATTGGAGCTCCTGTCGACTGAGGAACAGCTTATCTCAACCTTGGGACTCTCTTGTAGCGTTTCTATCTCTCTTTCTGGACGCCACATGCCGCGTTATAATCGCGCGGCAGGCCTTATGCAGTGAATGGGGGTGATATGTGTTGTTAGCAGCGTGCGGAGACGGCCAACGAAATCAGGCGCTTCGCATGGGCACTCCCATTTCGTTTCTACGTCCTCTTGCCATAGTCTCTTCACTTTTTTTGCTTCTTGCAGTGATTGTCCTTCGGTTCGCCTCACTTTCACTAGCTCACCTGGTTGGCAACGGACGCATTTCGATGTATAGATGGTAGAGCCCCATCAGAGGACGTCAAAACAACTATCACGTATAGCAGCGTGGAACTCTCGCAACGTGGCGTGGTTACTGACCGTATACGATACGGTTAGGTAACGAAACCTGTTATATTGTTAAGCGTATATAGAGCGGCAGACAGACTGCCCGCCACCTTCAGTTTATTAGATATCGGTATACGTCTCTGACGATAGAAACTACGCGGTTTGAGAATAAGGTGGCTATCTCGCGTTGGTGCGTTAGCGCTATAGTGAACTCGCAGGGCAATCGCGGATAAGACCGCAGTCGGCAGTTTCCGTTCCAACGACGTACGCAACACAACAAGGACAGCTGTCGCAACGTCGGTGACTCATCGGACGCATCCGTGTGACTACCGCGTTTGGATCGCCCGTTTATATACGTTCATCGATGGGCCAACAGCTTTGCTATGGTTGTGTAGCACGCCGACGCAGCGCGTCTCACTCACAGCGACAAACTTCTCAACGTTGGTCAAAGTGAAGTCGACGCGTGGCACGGCGACATTCCCCCCCCCCCCCTTTTTTTTTTTTTTTGGCAACGCCGCCTGCGACTCCAGACGACAGCCGGAGAAAAGTCGAAAGACGAAGAATGCACTTTGTCCCACTCTTCTTCCACTGACGTTCTTTCATAACGTCAGACAGCAGCGGGACCAATCCGGCGCACGCCCCGCCAAATGTCCCCGCTTGACTAAATCCCAAGTAGTAGCGAAACGATCGGGACGCGCCTGAATGGTCTGATGACATTACGAACCATTTTTTCGTCTGGGCGTATTATACTTCGAGCTCTGTTTTTTTTTTTTCAGCTTGATAACGTTGCAACCAATAAAGGCGTCTGTGACGTAAACATCCCTTTTGGTCGACAACGCCATGCATGCGTCTGGTTGAAACAATGCACCTGGTCTGGCTGAATGCGCACATTTCGCACCGGAATTGGAGGGGCGACGTCTCAAGAGAGACGAAGGAAGTTACGAAAGCTGCTCCGTGCCTTGTCCTCCCGTAAGACTTGATTGCTGGCCACATAGCAAGCCACGCCTGCATTGCAGAGGCTTCGTTTCACTAAAAGAACGGTACAGTTATTGTATGTTGGAATAGTTTGTGGCGTGCATACATGCAGGCAGTCAAATATAGTTTCACGTGTCCGGAATTCTCCAATGTAATAAATTGCATTGACGAGCTTTTATAAGGATAAAATTACATCAGCTCACACTGATTAGGATATACTGGACACCATTGGGAGAGGCCTTCGTCCTGCAGTGGACATAAAATGGGGCTTCTAATAAAGGTTATATCCCAACGCCGTAGGTCTCTGTACTCTTTTTCAAATATGAACAGAACGAAACACATTTCGCAAACTTAGGTTACTAAACTGCCGCGCTAGACTAAGCCCTATAATGATTCGCAGGAGTTACCCTGCTGCATGAAACATAATCCCCGAGCCTCCTATCACGACCGTTCTGGTGTTTATGAATTTAATCTTTGGATTTGTTCAAACTGCGACATGTAAACTCTGCATAACTAAAAGCGGGAGTAACGTTGTTATTTCTTTTTTTCTTTAACAATCTAACAATCAATGCCACAGAAATGATACATCTCAAAACCTACAAGTTAATTAGCGAATCTAACCTGATGAACAAAATTTTCTGCCAATTATTTTTTCCTTCAACCATGCGAGTTCGAACTCTGCAGCAAGGCTTGGACTTAAATATGTATAAGTGGGATATTAAAAGCACTAGATCCTATGACACGCCTCTGCGTAAACCTACACGAGCTACTATGTACGGGAATAAGCTTGTCGCCATGTGGATGTTCCAGCACTGTCATTCTCATTTGTAGGAAGAAACAAGAAGAGGAAAGGCAGGGAGGTTAATCAGATGTGTGTCCGGTTTGCTAACCTGCTCTGGGGATAGGAGGGAAGGGGATTAGAAAGAGAGAGGAAAAGGAGAGCACTTCATGCACAAAGATGTACTGTCAGTCAGTCACTGAGGCCGGGAACTTTGCAGACCAACATGACTTGAGCATTCATACACGCGACAGGGTAATTGCAGCCACGGAGAGGGTCATGGTACTCATTTGTAATGCGTAATGATCTCATGATATAAAGTCTGTATATGCGGGTTCCGGTATCTTGAAGGGCAGCATGTACAAGAAGTAATTATTGGGCTAATTGGCGTTGAATTACCGAAAAAAAAGGTCAAGGTTGCATCAGCGCAAAAAAATAAGGTCAAGGTTGCCCCAAAGAGAATATTTATCGCTTGTCCTTGGTTCCTCTCTTGTATCAGTTGGCTTTATCATTTGCGCTAATTAGCTTCTTCCATAATGCAAGAGTTAACACAAGAAGAAACGCGCAGCAGAGTTTGACTGCAATAATGTTGGAGGTTATCAGGCAGATGCCATTTATCGCCCCTGTTACAAAAATTGGTCACGAAAAACAGACATTTTATCTCAAATCCGCTATTTTTTAAGCAATCTTTGACATATACTTACGCTGATATATTTTAGATGAAACGTGTGGCGTTGCCACATGCATGTATAGAATACACAGTGACGGCGCTCATAAACGAACACTCGTTGAGAAGACGAAAGAGAAAATTGTCAGTGTTTATTGGGCGTATCGTGCTCAGAAAAAAAAATAAACCATAACACTAAGGTGAAAACGTAGCGACAATGAGGATCAGCTAACGTAGAAATATATCTTTCTCGACACTGTTGTATGCATGCACGCGACTATAGTATCGCGCATTTAGGAGCAGCAAACCGGCGACACTCACGTCGCCCGAAATATTTCGTTAAATCGGGAAGTTCGTAACATTCAGAAAGGAGGTTTTTTTTTTTTTTCGGTCGTTTGAAATTTAAAATCGCAGTATAAATCAAGACCCAAAAGCACCCGCAGAATTGTACTTGCCACTTATCCGCCTGTCAGGGGCGTAGGCAGAATTTTTTTTTTTCGAGGTGAGGGGGGGGTCACATTTTTGGAATGGCCATATGTCGCTCTGTATGCTATGTCGGAAAAACTACCTCGCGGTGAGGGGGGGGGGAGGGGGAGAGCACGGGCCTAGTGTGCCACCCCCTGGCTACTCCCAGTGCCGCCTGTAGGTGTGCTAAATCCCCGATGACGGCACCGGGGACGACCCACGGACATGGAAGACTTGGAAGACACTATGTACGCCTAATGCTAGCCATAGTCGCCCTAACGACATAGTCTAGCAACAGCAAAAAAAAATGTTAAGTAGCAGCTAAAAAAACAGCTTGCTGCGGGCGCTAAGTGGCAACGTCAGTGCATCCATAGGCGTGTATAAATTTGTATGCCTTGAACCTGACGAATCTTGAGGGGGGTGGGCAGTGGATAGCCCGCGCGCTATAAAGCTGTGCAGTGTTTAAAGAGGACGCCTTTCCAAGGGGGTCGCGGAGGGAGGGCTTCGTTCTTTTGTCCCCACCGGATCAGCGGAGAAACAATGGCCCCCGACCACTGTGCGCCCACAATTCACACCCGTACCATGTTCATCCGTGAGTGGCCGAGTGCGCGCTTCCGAAAGCGTTTATACTCGCCTGCCCAGACGCCCACTGCAGGAGTGGGGCACGGATTGACTGCCAGTTGAGTGCAGCACTGTTGATTGCCCGAAAATGTAATTCCCCCACAAAGATCGCTAAGGAAGCTGTGGTTCCATGGCATAGTGTCTGCGGAACTTTGAGGCGGTTCAGTCGCATGCGGCATGAAACAGACGCGTTCAGTTGCCGAATTTACCACAACTTCGTTCTTCCGCCGTCGAACGACTTGATCACTTCCAACAAGATATAGGCTGCGCTTCGTTATATGCGACGAATTCGCAATGGCCATCCACGTGCACTTGATTCCTTCATAAAACTATTTGAGTGAGCAAGAAAAAAAATCAAAGCGTGACAAAGAAGAAACAAAAAGAAGGACGTGGCGCGGAGGTATGATTGCCGCTTGTACGAATGCTAGATGAACTCGTGCACCAATCACCGTTATAGCGTGTATAGCTGTAGTAATTTTTGTGGGAAGCTCGATGCCCGAGAGAGGCAATAAACCACACTTTCTTTATATATTTTATGATAGAACGCACCTCTTTCCACCTGTCCGAACATTCTTATATGTGAGGACCTCACATTCGCTATGCGCTAAACACGTCATATGAAGGCACAATACCACCGGCACGCCACGTACAATGACTCTTTTGTGTTTTTTGTGTTTTTTTATTTCACCTTGCACAGCAGTAGTTTTAGTCAAGTTACACGGTCTATTAACGCCAGATTTGCCGTTATAAAATTGTGTGAACACGCGCCAAAGTTATGCCAAAGTGAACACAGGTAGCTGTAAAGCAGCCAACGCCCCGCCGCGTTGGTGTAGTGGCTAAGGTACTCTGCTGCTGACCCGCGGGTTGCGGGATCGAATCCCGGCTGCGGCGGCTGCATTTCCGATGGAGGCGGAAGTGTTGTAGGCACGTGTGCTCAGATTTGGGTGCACATTAAAGAATCCCAGGTGGTCTAAATTTCCGGAGCCGTCCACTACTGCGCCTATCATAATGATATGGTAGTTTTGGGACGTTAAAACTCCCTTATATATCTAGAAAGCAGCCAACAGTAAATTTAATTTTCAAGGGAGCAAATGAAACGCCGATTTCCTAAGGACGAAACACCTGCAACGCCCAGGACAGGGTCGGGTCATTAGATTACGCGCACCCACAAGCACCGTTTGTTCTGAATCGTGCCACTGGACAACGCACGGCCTCGGGACAAATCGCATCTTGCCATTGAATTAAAGCTTCCTGGATGTTCAGAAGGTATACCCTTCCAGCACGTCCAGTCCCCGATGAGGCTGCACATACTCAGGGAGCATGCGAGCCGACATACCAGAGCCTGTATATATTCTCTTAGAAGGATCGATTACATAAAAAAAAGCCTGGTGGTGATCCCCATCCTTGATACAGGTGCCTGGTAGCGGTACTCGACCGCCCCTAGGCGTTCGCGTGCCCTGTCTTATTCATTCGATTAACTTTGCGCTTCAGTGCACTATCGAAACGGATCTCTGAGACCACATAGAAAATAAGTGCGTAGTTGAGACCGGCTCCGCCAGGTGCCACGATCCCCGCTGCTCTATAGCATCTCATTGCTAGAGTTAAATATGCCGTCGAGGCGTCCTAATCTGCTCACCAATGATTCGTTCAATGAATTTTTATTTATTATTTCGACAGTTAATTGACCATTTAGGAAACTAATGGTGCGATATCATATACATCCAACATTACTCTTGACTTACACCACAACTATAGATTTCACACCAGTTTTATTTTTTACATGAATTTTTTTTTTGTATACTTGGAAAACCAGAAGTAAGTGCTCGACCGGAAGGGATTGGAAGAGAAAGGAGAGACACTACGTGCTCGTGCCACTGAAAAAAAGAAAAGTTCCGCTAAGGGCACGGACAAATGTGAACGGCTCTCTATGAACTGCATGGAATTGAGAGGCACGTGGGAAGGGTAAGCCGTCACGGGTCGGCAGCGCGCGCAGCCAGGCAGATTAGCGCGCGGCGGCCGCTGCACTGGACAGTGCGGAGGACGAGGAGCTGCAGTTTTGCGGCCGTCGAGCCAGTGCAGTAGCTACCTACCATCTAATTGGCGCTGCAGGCTTTGACCGCATGATCGTGGATGAGCGTGCGCCAACTCGCAAGGAGACCGCGGACACTGCTCGGCGCGCGTACAGGCCAAGCGATCCATTGAATTCAGCCCAGCCCAGACGTCTATGGTTTCGACAACAGCTGCTCTAGTGTACGTGTGTAGACGAGGTCCGATGCGAAAACGAAAAATGCGGACTAGCCATTCAATTGAGAAAGAGTGGCTGTCTGGTCTGGTTAGTGAAACATTACTCAGGACAAGGAAAAACCCTTTGTTTCTAGTCGGTCAGGTACGGAAAAAGTGACCCACTAAATCAATCATTACTTGCTTTATTTTATATTGCTAAATGAATGACACATTTTCATGATAAAAGTACCGAAACAGCTTTGTTTTAGAAAACAGCTTCAGATTCGTGTAAGGACAGCATCCCCGATGATGGGGATATATTAGGAGAGAGAAATAAACATTTATCGAAGAATATAGTTGGTGAAGGTGGAGGAATAAGAAGTAGTTCAGCCGTAAACCGAAATTGAGAGCGAAAAATCTCCACCGACGTATTCCGAGTCGTTGAGAAATGTTTTATATCAAGGGGTGTCTACAACGTATGCTGCAGCAGATGAATTCAGTTCACGAGTATGTTGATGAACCCTACCGTTAAAGGGACACTAAATAGAAAAAAACAAATGATTTGGTTTAGATTGACAAACTGTGCTCTGAGAGCACAAATGTCATAAGTTTCACTGTCACAAGTTTATTATTAGTGGATAAAATCAAACTTCAAGTTTCATTTTTCAATCTTCTCTTGTGACGTCAAAATTTTGAAAATGTATTTTTGGTATTTACATCATTGGCTCGATGAAATTTTCTGAAACTTTGTATGACAGGTCTATGCCACCGACAGATGCCAATGTACTTCATTTTTATCGACTAGAAGCTACGTAGGACGCCGTAGACACCTTAGATATCTATCACTTCACGGTGTTTGGTGTGGGAATTTCAGGGTGACGTCTCCACCTACGTTTTCATTCCACGCGTTTTCTTGTCGTGTCGCGGTAAGAGTGGTGTTTTGTGGATTGCGAAATTGTACTTTGCTAATGCGTGAAAAATCGTTTTGCTCTTTAGTTTGCTTTTAAGCAATAGTGGAAGCGGTACAGAACTGAGAATATGCTAATGACGAAAGGTTTCGCTGGGTGCGTGAATAAATGAAACAAAGAGCGTTAGATTTTGCCGCGGTGGATGATCATGAAGATTACACGGTGGCTTATGTCGCACTCATATTCCAGAACATTACGCAAGGGTTCCGGTCTCCTCTAAGAACCATGCACCTCATCAACGAAAATCGCGAAAGAGTGGCCTATACGCAACCTCGTGAGCTATTCTATATAACAGCCGGAAATTGACAAAGAAAGCATCACCCTACAATAGTATGCGACGGCCGCGCTCAATTTTTATGAGCAAAGGCATAGTTGGAGCGAGGCTATTCGGGAGATAAGAACCCGTTTAAGAAGAAAACAATGACAGGTGCTCAAAACATTGCCTTATAATCACAACGTTGACCGGTTATCGCATCTTCTGTTCGTGCCTCACTTTATTCCAACAATTTAACACCACGCAACAGAAACATTCACGAAAGATACGAAGAAATACTGACTGACGACACCACTGGCTACAGAATCACTACTATGAACATATAGCGTAATAAATTGTTTCATTGTTTCTTTTACTGCTCGGTATTTTAGTACTGTAGGCTTTTGTTCTACATTTCACACTGAGTTATTTTTTTCTTTTTCGTCTCTTTCTTTTCTTTGAAATTTTAGGTCTTACGTTGCATAAGTATTTTACTTAGCGTATGCCATAATCATCTTTGCGTCTCTTATTATTTGTTGCATTAACCTTGCCTTCATTGTTAGGTCATTTCTATGTTTTTATAACATGTCAATCGCTGCATTTTTATTGAGTCATACGTAGCATTTCAGTTTCTTAAGCTTCAATATTTTTAAGTGCCCTCGCTGTATTTGATTACTTGTTTTATGAACTTCGTGATGACTGCTATTGCTACATTGCCATGATGTATTTATTACTTTACTGTGAAATTACTGACAGAAGGCCTCCCTAAGAGTTTTGTAACACTGGTAACTTGTTCTGTAATAATGATGAATAAAGATGATGAGATGAAATAGATTTCGATGTACGATTCCTCGACGCCAGCTACGCAATAGTGTTCGCAACCAGTGCTGAAAAGATTGATTGATTGATTGATTGATTGATTGATATGTGGGGTTTAACGTCCCAAAACCACTATATGATTATGAGAGACGCCGTAGTGGAGGGCTCCGGAAATTTAGACCACCTGGGGTTCTTTAACGTGCACCCAAATCTGAGCACACGGGCCTACAACATTTCCGCCTCCATCGGAAATGCAGCCGCCGCAGCCGGGATTTGAACCCGCGCCCTGCGGGTCAGCAGCCGAGTACCTTAGCCACTAGACCACCGTGGCGGGGCGTGCTGAAAAGATGCATGGATGAAAAGGATAGGCAGACAGGTTAACTGTCTACACAACACAGTTTTGCTACCCTGTACATGGGTGTGGAAATAGGTGTTGTAAAGAGGACAGAACACTGCGAGCCAACACCAGCATTGTAACCCACAGTGGAAGGGCCCATCTCGGGCACACACAATGCTCTCTTCCACGTCACATAATTTATCACTTATACCGAAGCATGTGCGTTCCAACCTGACCTCGCTCCGACGTGCTGAAACACACTGCAAGCTCACGTTCTCGTCACGAAGTTTGTGGCCAGGAACGAAGCTTGATTGGACGCATCGGGCGAAAACAAACGTTGACGTAGGCGCCCAGCTTATGTTATCATCGGAAATGTCTCGCCAGTCTATATTTTAGATGCTAGCTAAGGCTGCTGCAGCGCTTCCTGACCAGCGCTAGGTCCCCACGTAGATGTCAACGTCATCACCGTATTGGTCTATACCGCACGTGGAAGAGTTATATGCAATTCATAAACGGTACAGCACGACAGGATCATCTGGTGTCGAAGTGCAGATCGAGAACAGCGATATATTCCGTCGAAAAAGGGTCATTGCCAACAAGAAAAACAATGCGTAGATAAGCACGGAAAAGTCCTACAGGGTTCCTGATGCATTCGCCTAAGACGACTCGCATCTTCTCAGGTGATATAATGAAATCCCCCTTTTCATTGCCACCCTTCTGAAAGCTTTCTGCACTTAACGTGGTTATGCATACCCTCTAGGATCGAAAGCATTGCAAACTTGCTGCATTTCACCTGGTTTCGCATAGCCTCCGATATGCACGTCCCACCTTTGAACAAGCGACCATGTCACGTGATGACGCCACAAACTTTCGTGATCTCACGCCATCACGTGATGATTCTTTTGCATCACTCGTCCTGACGCCCTCGCTGATGGTCAATTTTCCCGTTTCATGAAGCATCGTGGCTTATTCTAATCTAAAAATTTGGATTGTTGTACAAACGCTATCGAGACAGCGCCTTTAGCGCGGAGAGACGGTGTGCGTCGGTGACGTCGCCTGAAAACTATCTATACTAAAATGTCATCGCAAGACATTTTCAACTCGGCGTCACTGTTATCTTGCCGTCGTCCACCGCCCGGTCCTGTCGAACAAATGTTTCATACAGCTCTTGGGAAGCGTCCGAGACGAGGTCGTGAGCCCGTCACGGCGCCGGGAGTTCGCACGCTCTGCCTCCGCGACTGCCGCTCCGCATAAAAACTGCACCGTTCTTCCCCAACAATCTCGCGCCTTCATTGCATCTAGCTTCCGAGACCCGTAGCCCTTTGCGGCGGCGACGGAGCACCAAGGCGCGAAGCGACACACAACCTGGGACAATGACGCGTCAGACGCATGCGCGACAACAACGGAGAGCTTCCCGCTTCGGACCGGGTCGCCGCTTTGTGTCGTTACGCCTTCCTATTACAACGCGATGCTCGTGACCCCGTCAAGAGAAAGAGCGCCATTACACATGAACGCGCAGACGCACCTCGCGCGTAAGGACTGTGAGCTCGACGGCCCGTAAAGCGTCCACGCAATGCGTGGCGTGTAGATCGCTGTATAGAGTGTTGGTGACGACGACGCTTTCATCAGAAGCCCATCTGTTTTCGGTTGCGCGTGGTAGATGACCTCTATTGATAAAGAGTCACGAGCTGTTCAACATCTCACTCTTGTAAAGAAGCCAAGAAAAGGCGACGAAACAACGCTTCGCAGAAAAAGGGATGACCGATGTAGGTGCACCTAATTACGCCGTTTGTTCATACGACACCGCGACTCTCGTTTTGTGATTTTTGGCACATGTGTTGTTTTTCCGACGACACAATAAGGAAATGTTGACGTCCAGTTGCATGTGATTGTGCTCAGATAGCGGCCATTGAAAATCTTTGCTCAAATCGGTGTGGACGTATATTTTCAGCGCAAAACCAATAAGAAACATCGGCGATAATAGATAGTACAGGTAATAACGGTGATAGATAGTATGGCGAGAAAGATAGTATAGTACTCGCCGTCGGGCTAGTTGCTGCATGTCTTGAACAGGTAGTAAGTGAGCCGATTTTTCCGACAAGGTATGCAATAACTCTGATGGGCGAAGCAGCGAGTATACAAGGAGAAAGGGAGAAATTCTAGCGGAAATAATCTCTTCTCCAGGCGAGATTCTAGCCCGCTTATCCACGAGAGCATGGCATAGTCTTCTACAGTGTAGTATAGCAAGTTGGGGGGAAGGGAATGTGAGAGGATGGAGGGCAGATGTGAGGGTGAAGAGGAAAAACGGGAAGGCAGAGAGTGAACTCTAGCATTTACAGAAAAGACAAATGGAGAGAGTGAAAGAAACGGATAGAGCAAAAAAAAGAGGAAGCGATAAATACATAGAGAGCTAGAGAGAGAGAGAGAAAGGAAAGTTAGAGAAAGAAAGACAGTATAGGCTAGTTGCTGCATGTGTGGAACCGATAGTAAGTGAGCGCCTGTCCTCTTTGTGGTATTTTGCTTTTGGCGTGCTCATTATTTTGGAGCAAAGTTGACTAAAGAAAGATAGGAAGATCGAGACAGAGGGATATAAACAAAGAAAAAAAATAAATAAACAGAAATAAACATAGACTAAAGACACATGTACAACAAACAGAGTGAAAAATAAACAGAGGAGGTAAAAAAGAGAGAACTTACCAAAACAGCAACACCCACCACAAGCTACGCACATTTCTTTAGTTATAATGGTTGGGATTTTACGCCCCGAAACCACGATACGATTATGATAGACGCCGTGGTGGATGGTTTCGGTAGTTCCAACCACCCGGGGTTCTTTAACGTGAACTTAAAGCTAAGTCCCAGTGAGGATCGAACCCGGGCCGTTCACGCGGCAAGCAGGACCACAAAGCCACGACCTTAATATAAAAACTAGCAGTAACCCAGATGACACCCCAACAGTAATGATAGAAGAAGTCAGAAAAGCCTTATAGAACATGCAAAAAGGCAAAGCTGCCGGTGAGGGTCAGGTAAGATGAGATCTGCTGAAGGATGGAGGACAGATTGCGTTAGAAAAACTAGCCACCCTGTTTACGATGTGTCTCCTGACGGGAAGAGTACGAGAATCTCGGAAGAATGCTATCATCTTAATACATAAGAAAGGAGATGAAAAGGACTTCAAGAATTACAGGCCAATCAGCTTGCTCTCTGTAGTATACAAGCTATCTACAAAGGTAATTGCTAACAGAGTAAAGACATTAGAATTCAATCAACAAAAGGAACAGGCAGGATTTCGAACAGGCTACTCAACAATCGACCACATTCATACTATCAATCAGGTAATAGAGAAATGCTCAGAATATAGCCAACCACTCGGCCTTCATATATTACGAGAAGGCGTTTGATTTAGTAAAAATATCAGCAGTCATGCAGACACTGCAGAATCAAAGCGTGGGCGAAGTATATATAAACATCCTGGACGAAATATACAGGGGATTAACTGCTATCATAGTGCTTCATAAAGAAAGCAACAGAATACCAATTAAGAAGGGTGTAAGGCAGGGGGATGCAATATCCCCAATGATATTTACCGCGTGCTTACAGGAGGTTTTCAGAGGCCTAGAATGGGAACAGTTAGAGATAACGGTTAATGGAGAGTACCTCAGTAACCTGCGCTTCGCCGATTACATTGAATTGCTGAGTAACTCAGGGGACGAATTGCAACTCATGATTACGGAGTTAGACAAGGGGAGCAGAAAGGTAGGTCTTAAAATTAATCTGCAGAAAACGAAAGTAATGTACAACAACCTCGGAAAGGAGCAGCGCTTCGAGATAGGTAATAGTGCACTTGAAGCTGTAAAAGACTGTCTACTTAGGACAGGTAATAACCGCGGAGCCAAACCACGAGATTGAAGTAACTAGAAGAATAAGAATGGGGTGGAGCACTTTTAGCAAGCACTCTCAAGTCCTGACAGTTAGATTAACACTATCCCTCAAGAGAAAGGTGTATAACAGCTGCATCTTGCGGGTACGTGCCTACGGAGCAGAAACCTGGAGACTTACAAAGAGGGTTCAGCTTAAATTGAGGACGACGCAGCGAGCGACGGAAAGGAAAACGATAGGTGTAACCTTAAGAGACCAGAAGAGAGCAGAGTGGATCAGGGAGCAAACCGAGGTTGACGATATCGTAGTTGAAATCAAGAAGAAAAAATGGACATGAGCCGGGCATGTAGCGCGCAGCAGGATAACCGCTGGTCATTAGGAGTAAGTGATTGGAATCACAGAGAAGGTAAGCGGGTGAGGGGTAGACAGAAGGTTAGGTGGGCAGATGAGATTGAGAAGTTTGCGGGTATAAATTGGCAGCAGGAAGCACAGGACCGGGTTAACTGGCGCAACATGGGAGAGGCCTTTGTCCTGCAGTAGACGTAGTCAGCCTGATGATGATGATAATGATGATGATGATGATGAAAGTTAAGTGCACGGACCTCTTGCGTTTCACCTTCATCGAAATGTGGCCACCGCGGCCGGTACTCGATCCTGTGACCATGATCGATAGTCAGCTGTCGATCACCAAAAGCGCTACACGATCTCGGCAGATCAACGTCAATTCTTTTATACCAACATTTACGAAGCGTATGCTACGACACGTATATTACACGAGAGTCAAATAAGCATACGCGGGAGAGTGCAAAACGAGAGATTTAGAAACTATATTTCCGAGTCCCTATAACGCAAAACATGGTTTCGAGCATTTATGCGTGTACACGTAGTGCACGCTAATGCACACCGGATTAAGCTATACCCTACACGCACTTTCTTGAGCAGAGCACATTGGGCGGAACGACAAAAAACAACAAGAAAGAAACACAAGAAGGAGTTAGAATATTTCATAATACTATAATACGTAAAGTGTGAAAACGTGAACGCGTCGTATACATGGTTATATAGACTTATTTTATGTAGCCTCTTGGCGCATCAAGTGGAAAGCACCTTGAGAAAAGTGCTGCCTCTTCAATTCTGCGTAATCAGGGAACAACAACAATGACAACAAAAAATGTTTACTCAAGGCGTAACATCTTTCGCGCGTGTGACTCCTGCTTTGTACAGTCGCACCAATAACAATATTTTTCTGCGGCAAAAAGGTGAAGAGGGGAGAGGATTCGCAATCATTCCGCTGTATATACACGAAACACTTCCGGCAGGGAGGCGGCCGGCCCGCGTGTTCAAACTGCCGGCGTGCGCGAAAGGGTGCCAGCCCACGGAATGCAACGGCATCATATCTGAGACGCATGGCCGCTTCTGTTGCGCCCAACCACCTTCGCGCAGCTCGCGGACGAAACGGCAGCGAGGCGTCTCAAAGCTTAGAAACGGAACACCCCTTACATGCCTGTGACAACGTAATTATCCAGCCAGGAGCAATGGGTCTCCCAACCTCGGCCAGGGGGCGCTGCACCATGCGCGTTTCGCCGCCGTTCTAGCAAAAGCCAGTCGCTCGGTACCCCACCGTCGCCTTCTGCCTCAAAAGTTTGCGTGCTCTGCACGCGCTGTCATACGCTCGCCCTCCACGTGCAGCGTCACCTGTGACTTCCTCCGAAGGTCTGAAAAGATTATAAAAACGTTTTCTCGGTGTGAATCTTATCAGACCCGAGAGCGATTCATTGAAAACCTTCGCGGTACCAAGCAAGTCAAACACGATGTCTTTGAGCGAGTGCTATGCGAATGTCGATGGTAAACAGCTACCTTTCTATGATATTAAAAGTCAGGTGAGGGCACGAATTCCATAGGTATGTTAGCGGTAAAACGCGCATTTGCTGCGGCATTCGTGTCTTCTCGGAGGTGTCTATAAACTACTACCACGCTTTCGCGTGCATTTGTATATAGCGTTCGGATTTATATTGCTTAAATGCCAAGTTTGTCACGCGGCTTTAAATTTTCATTAGAAGGTCAGTGTGAAGAGACTGAACATTTGTCTGCCCTATTCAGTCCCTGGCACCATTTCAATGTGGTGTGTTCAGTTTCATAAGAGTTTCACTTTTTGCCGAGTTTTTCATCGGATGTTAACAAGGTCGTATCGTAATTCAATAAAACCTGTGATTTTTTTTGCAGCTTCTTTGAAAGTATAATGATGCCCACAAAAAAGTATTTTATGTCCACTTTGACCATGCACGTTTCATTTTGTATACTATATCCACGCCTTCGATTCGAATTTCGATTAATTTCTTTTGACAGCTCGCTTGGTGGTCGTCATATCACACTTACTAGGATCGAGCATGTTTTTTTTTTTTGTTACGCCGAGATTCGCCCCCGATAACCGTGCCGAATTTCTCGAAACCATCGAAAATTCTATATATTCCTTGGTTGTTTTTTTTTTCAACTCGTTTTCATAGCGGCAGCTGTGCATCGCCCGCCGCTAGGGCGCATGCAAGGACATAACATTTTACGTGCCAAAATCATCATACAATTAGGAGGCACGCCGTGGTTTGAGACTCGATTCAGATTGCTTCCGGCCACCTGAAGGCTTTTTTTTTTACATGCACCTAAATTTATTTGATGTGTATACGGCGCGGCGACAACGGACAGAGGGCGCACATACACAGAGCGTCACTTCTGTGTACATTAAGCGTCATACCATCGTACGCTCGAAATATGCAACACCAACACGCGCTGTCTGTCATTCTTCCACCAAAATTTGAGCGCACTGTTACTGCACTTCGCTCCCATGGAAATGCAGCTGGCGTATGCGGGAATCGAGCTCATGACTTCGCTCCTAGCATCACAACACCTCATCATGATAACTTATCGGTGGGTGTTGCTTGCAAGACCTGTATACGTATAAAGACTCAGCGCGGACCCGCAGCACGAATCTGACGAGAAGTCTACAACCATCACCTGAATAAAACACTTGCAGGGCTCACAGTATGGTATTTTAAGTGTATTAAGCTAGCAAACTCCACCGCTTTCGCACTACCGATAGTTCTCTTGGAAAACAAGAGCCCAATCGCGAAATGTACAGTGGTTGTCTATTTGCTGTAGTTTCAGTTTAGAAACACGCTTTATTTCAATACGAATCTGGCCATCGCGTTTATTTCAGTTAATTAGTAGTTTGTAGTACTGCGCACGACACAAAACTTTTTAATGTAACGAGACCACGGAGTATCGGCAAACTGCCGTAATCCACTCTTGACGCCTTTGATTCTCGCACTGCTTGCATTGGAAACGGTAGAACTTGACGGGCAGTTTTCAGGTCTTCGTCATGTTTAAACTTTTGTAGCAGCTCACAATGCAGCAGTAGTGCGCGCCTTCTTTCCAGAAAGACGAGGGAGCGCTCCCCATGGCGTGCGAAATGCGAGATAAGCGCTCCAAGGAACACGTTTTGTGTGCGCGCAATAGGAAAACCCGGCAAGCGCGACACGTCCGAGCGACCGGAGCTTTGCCCGCTCTCCGCTAGGGCAGCGATTGGCGCTGCGCAAACTTGAGCCTGTCTTCCCTATATAATGGCTTGTACCGCATATACTGCAAAACGATCAGTTTGCGCACACATGTAACTGGCCGAGAGAAGCTGCAGACGCAACACGTGGCAGCATGCTTTACATTGTTCGAAGCATCCGTATACCAGTTATACGAGACCGACATCAAATCATATCTGGAGGCTCCTAGTAATAAGTACGCGCGAAGCTAACCGGCACTGAGAACAGATTGGAAAGTGACGGCCCGGTAGTTGAAGGATTTGCGGAGTTGTGACGGTTGACCGTCGAGATTGTTTTGTTCTTGCTGCTGTCGTTGTCCAACTTAGGGTGTTGTTAGGGGGTGGCAGGCAGGAGACAAAAGCGCCAAATGAGCGACTACAACTCCGTTAGCAGTCGAATTAAGAACTTTTGCTCGAGAAGCGAATGGAGCCCGGGATGATAGGAGTGTGTGACTGTGACATTTTCCTGCAACAAAAGTGACGTGAAAAGCGGGTAACTACAAAACAACGGAGAATATTACATTGATAGCCTGCACGGATAACTTATACATACAACAAAATCATATTGTATGTATACATTGCTAAGTGCAATATACAAGTGGAGGAGTCAAGTGCTTGTATTTCTGTTTGTATTTCTATTCTAATACATGGTATCGTGCAACAAACTGACGAGGCCATCCGAAATGTGCTGTGAAATAATTTCGATACCGGCCCAGTGTGCTCAATATGGCATCTACAATGAGCCGACTATAAAATGTCCCTCACACATACGGCATGTGCCCCTCAGCCATATGATATATATGACGATAAAAAAGCAATAAACAAAAAAGCCAGCATATCAGCGACTCATGCGGTCAAGATGCTTCCGCGGATGCAAAATAACAACGTCATGGATCTTCTGAAAAGTCACAAGAAACTTTTTTCAGTGGTAACTGAACGGAGTGGGCAACCACAGAAAAGAAAGAAAACATATGTCATTTATTTAGGAATTTAGATGCGATGTAGTACACGGAAATAAAGCGAAAAAAAGAAATAAAAACAGCCCTATCCCTCCCACCGAGGTAATATGCATGCGTTGAGGGACTTTCCTCAGTTTAGAAAGTGAGTTTGCACGAAACATTTAATTACTGAGCGAACGTGCGATTTAAAAAAGGCGTTTCGACCTAGTGACAGCTATTTAGTGAAAATGTAATGGTCCCTGCCCGAAAAGTTTTACTCTGTGTCGGTCCACAAGCCTTTTTATGCGGCACTTTATACATCGTAGCAACTAAGCATCTCTTCTCGAAACAACTCCACTGTTATTTGACGCGCTCTGGGAGTGCCTCCGAGGGCAGTCCGCTCCGCAGGACGCACGACGGCGCAGCTTCATATTTCCTCGAATCAGATCCGCAACACCGAAAGCGTCTCGCGCAAGTTTTGCTTGCGGCTCCTCCAAGAGACAAAACATGCCCGATAAACGTGCTGGTATAGACCCGTCAGCTTGAGTGAGCATGTGTACACTCGAGTGTTATATGCTTGAGTGAGCATGTGTACACTCGAGTGTTATATGCACCATTCGCATAAATGAGAGCTACGATATGCTGCGCAGAAACCATAGGAACGTGATTCCCAAAACGAACCGATAACTTCTCAGTACAGTATACTTGCTAATGTATGCTATGATATCTAGTAATATTGCTAATAATATACACTTGCTGTTAAGTGCAGCTAGCCGCCACAATAGTAAGATTGATTGATATGTGGGGTTTAACGGCCCAAAACCACCATATGATTATGAGAGACGCCGTAGTGGAGGGCTCCGGAAGTTTTGACCACCTGGGGTTCTTTAACGTGCACCCAAATCTGAGCACACGGGCCTACAACATTTCCGCCTCCGTCGGAAATGCAGCCGCCGCAGCCGGGATTCGAACCCGCGACTTGCGGGTCAGCAGCCGAGTACCTTAGCCATTAGATCACCGCGGCGGGTCCCCCCACAATAGTAAGACGGCGTTGGGCAGCTCCAATTAAGGGCGCAGGTTACCGGCTACGGTATGTTGATGGAACTAGTTCAAAATTTTCCGCCCGCCCAGGACGTGAGTCAGCTGCGACGTCACTCATAGTACAGCTGCGACAATTCAGGATTTTTCGGAACGCAACCAAATATTTATTGTTATTTCCTTTTGGGCACGTATACCAACGTTTTCCATTGCATTGAATGAAAGAAAAAAGTTACAATCCGAAAAAAATTGCCAATTTTTGGGCGCCAACGGAAGTTTGCGGCTTGCATGGCATCCGGTTACCGGGTTACGTAAATTCGAACTTTTCTTACAAGATTCGCTTAACAAAGTTCGTGGTACGCTGGCATTTACACGTTAAACGTTAAAATGTAAGATGACCAGGTACATCTGAATGAAGTATATACACCCGCACGCAAGAGGCAGGAACGGCTTACTTCAGGGAAGACGTAGTTTTTTGTTGCCGAAGCACTCAAAAAATGAACACAGATGGGCCAGTCTGTGAAGATACTGTTCCTCATGCCCGAGTCCGCCGCAATATAGAGTATCGTAGTTACGGCACTCGGCTGCTAATTCGAAGGTCGCGGGTTCGACACCGCCAACAGCTGTGCCATTTCGATAGAGGCGAAACGAAGCTCGTTTACTGTGCGATGGCTGTACGTTAATGAACACCAAATGGTCAAAAAAAGAAACATCCGGAGCCCTCCACGATGGCGTGCCTCATGATCATATCGTACACTCTGTACATGTAAAACCGCCAATATTATTACGTATAGGGAAGTTAAACTGTGGTTTAACGTCTCCGCATTGCACAGATTGATTATGAAGAATGCTGTAGTCGAGTGCTTCTGATTAATTTTCATATTATGATTCTAGGCACACTGTCTTCATTTAGCATTTCACCGCCATCGCAAATGCGACCGCCGCGGTCGGAGATCGTACCCATGACCTTTTGCTTTGCAAAGAAACCCTTCAGACACTCGGATATTACTGCTGGTAGAAGCACAGTGTTTAAATGGATGAGTTCACACATATCGAAGGAAATCTCGTGTCTTTCACATGCGCTGGACCATGGTCGCCGGTGATATGTCTGAGTGCTCGTGGGAACTTGCTTACGTAAAACAGAGCATTGCTATACTTGCCTGTCAATCACGATCCACGATAAACCTCCGCGAATGTTACCGAAGCTGTTGCAGCAGTATTATGCGCACGATCTCCTATTGCTTTATCGAGTGAACGACAGTTCACGTAACCATAAAAAGACACACATCTAAAAGCCTATCGACGGGCTTTAACACGGACGTCTTTATCCAGCGCCGTATAACCCTACTACGTACTTGCGTTTAACCGTCTTACAACTATACGTACACGATTTATGGAATGATTAAGATGGTTGACTCGAAGAGAGCACTAAACGTGGGATCCTTGCGTACAGATGGGGCACCATTGTTCGGGCACGAGCATCGTGTCCTTGAACGCAACGGAAACGAAAGGGCGAAGAAACAGCGCGGCACCGACAGCGCGGGGTGTTCAAACGAAAACAAAGCCGTATACCTGGGCCCCTGGTGAACCCCTTCTCCCCTCAGCCCCCCCAAAAAAAGAAGGCTAGAGAAACACCGGATCGCGTGAAAATGCTAGGAGAGCGAGAAAAGAATGAAACACCGGGAAGGAATGGAGCGCTGCGCAACGGCTTTCCATTGTTCGGCGTTGAAAAAAAAAAAAGTCCAAGTGATTCCGCGTTGTCCTTCGCGCGACTTGCGGCGGTGGACACAAATTTGGCCCCGGCCGCTGCGCACCTTTACGTCGACGACGTCGCTGAGCGCGTGACGATGGTTAGCACTGCGCGGGGGGCTACGCAAAGCAAGCGCCTCCTCTCCCCTTTTCGTGCGACGTGAATACTGTTAGACGCTGTCCGTTCAGTGAAGGCGCTCTCTTTCCATTAGGGACGGTTGCGAACGTAATTGCAGCCTTGCCCTCGTCACGGCACTGCCCTCGCATCCACGGATGGCTCGTGCCTGCTTTTTGCCAAGCTTCAGGCGGCAACTCGCGGCAGTCCACTGCCGGTGGGACGCCTGCAGCATGGAACGACGTTTGCGTAAAGCGTTTTTTTTTTTTTAAATCCATCTTTCACTCAAATTAGGACTGCTACAGCCAGGTAAAAGATCGATTCACAAATTCCGTCTTTGGGACGCTGTCATACGAGAAAATCGCAAACGCAAAACTAAGTTCCCACCTCACCCGTAGGCTGCGTGCCAGCTGGTGCGAAAGGTGATCGACATCATAGGCAGGCTATCCTTGTTGCTACTTGCTGTCAGCGTTATCTAGTGATCAGGTTTGACGGTCATGAATCCCGCAGTCTCTAGTGCTAGCTGCGCAGACAGCTTAAAATTGGGGGTCAGTATGTAGTTTTAGAATAGCGTACGTTAAGATGGCATCCGTCGCGGTCACCCGCTATTTTCATCACGTAACGGGGCTCGCAAGAGTATAGCGCACGATGCATGCGCACAACGCTAACGCAAAGCCCTGCGTATACGATATCCTAAAATTTCTCAGTGTTATGTATATGCTTGCTCTAAACGCGGTACTGAGAGTAAACGAACTTGGTCCAGAGGGTAAGGTTTCTGCCGCCTCCATTTGGCCGTGATTAAGCTGCTCACGAGTGAATTTGCGCGAAAAGAAAAACCGCCAGGCCTGGGGCTCTATGCAGGATCGGCCGAGTTTCGCGAAATTCGGGATATTCCCTATAGCCCTGGCGACACCCCCTTATGAACGAGCCAACATGACGAAAAAATCAAATCCACCCCTCAGCGAGCTGCGTTTCATTGGTTACGATGGAACCAGTTATCGCTTCAAAGGCGGTCGACTAAGTTGGCTGGTGTTTTTAAACCAGAGGCATCTCTTTTCATTTGTTTGTCGTTCCACTGAGATGCAGATGTGCACCCATGCAATAAAAGTGTCAGAAACTTTTCCTGGTGAGATTTTTTTTAGAGACACAGGGTGTTTAAATTGGGTTTGAAGCTTTTAATGCTTGTACTAAGCCTGTTTTACAATAATTGACACGGTGGCCTCTGCGATCATTACTGGCGGAGCGTCTTGCAACATCGTGACTGTAGCTAAATCCGAGGCCACGTGTCGATCTGTACATTCTAGCGAGGCCACGTGTCAGCGTGTACATTCAGCTGCGCTGCTCGGCCGCTGCGCGTCGTCTTTGTTGCAATCACCTGCTAGCACCCGAGCACGTGCGGCCAGCTAATTAGCTGTTTGGATGAATGGCATACTTCGCTAGTTAGGCCAGGAGATGCTATGATCAAGCTACTTACGCCATTTCATGGTAATTAAGGTCCAGGTAATTATGGCACATCTTAAGATTATACTGATGGAGCTATGTTTAGCTAGAAGCGGGCTTACTAATGCATGCTAGTTGATGAGATAACTAAACTATGCTAATTAACGCAATGTTAATCATTAGCACGCTAAGTAAAACCTCGCTAATTAGCCCTAACGAATATTATGCCAATTATTATTCTGATAATCGGGATTACGTTAAATAGCTTCATGCTGATTATTGCCATGCTAATTGCTCCCGAGATAATTGCATTTTAATTGAAGCTTTATCAATAAAGGCAAGACAGCTCAGTGCAATGGCCATTTAGCCTCAGTCAATTAGTTCAAACTTGAGGCAGAGCTGATGCGGTTTTCACTTCGAAGCCTATCACGCAAATGAGTAGACGACCAACTTAAAAAGCTGCAAGAAGCTAGGTTATCATAAGCTCCTACATGGGTCCAGCCTTGCACAAGTAGTGTAAGCTCGCCAAATTGATTTATATGCAAAGAAGATGGCGCTTAGCGTTCACCGCATCAAACGCTTGACAGTCACACCAGCATGCACCACCACAGTCCCGAGTCGAAGTCGTGCCTTCGCAGAATCAACGAGTTTGTATCCGAGTTCACGTGTCAATCGGTTTGATTGACAGACGCCCACCACGTCTGCTCTTGCCGAGGAGCACTACTCACGTCGAGCGGCACAAGTATATTCTATCAGCTTTATCGCACAGACTATGCACACACGCACGCAGAAGTAAAAGTGATATCACCACTCGGCTACGATGTTTCGCATTCAATTTCACCGCGTTCACGACGTTGCCACTCACACGAGCGTTGCCGCCTTAAGTCCCTGGATATTTTTTTAGGAAGGTACCGCCATTCTTTTGACCGAGCCGCCGCGCCACACATACTCCTCTCCCACCTTTCTCCTCTCGCGCCGCGACGAGCATCGCGCGTGTTATCAGCGTGACACAGGATTCTTGATAGGAAAGTGGCACGAGCCGGGTTATAGGGTCGGCGTCCGCATGGTGGCTGTTCGGGAGAGGACATAGTTTGGGTTTGGACACTTGGGAGAGGAGGTTTGGACACTTTGGAGGGGATATGGAAGAGAGTGTCGCTACTTTCTCTATATTAGAGGCCTTTATTGCCGCCATGATGCGAGTGCCACTGATGGCCGCCTTTACGTATATTTATCTGCAATATTTGATAGGAGCGAAACGAGCAGCTCAAGAGTGCTGCGAGTGCACCCTTGCTGCCTTCGATAGTGAAAATTTCTATGCTGCAGGTCGAACGAATGAACCTGTTCGAAAGAGGACAAACGAACACGCCCGTGGGAGGCGCGTGTTGAGTTGGCAAAAAGAGAGCGCGGCAATCACGCTGACGTCGCTGCACTGTTAAAATGTTGACTGAGTGACGACGCTGACGTTTTCGGCACGCGGTGCTTCTACGATAGCCGCCATGAGCGTCCCACATGCGTTCTCAACGCCACGCGCGTTCTTGTAGCCGTTTTTATAAACGCTAATGTCACGCGTTCCGCACTGTCTTCATGCCATGGCCACTGCAGAGCAAGCTCAGAGCAAACTCGTCTGCCGAGAAGCCCGGGCCATCCTGCATCGCACCCTTGCGCTGAAAGCGCAACGCTGTCACAGTGAAAGCTAGCAGAGATGCCTTTAAAAGCTGATTTGATTGATTGATTGATTGATTGATTGATATGTGGGGTTTAACGTCCCAAAACCACTACATGATTATGAGAGACGCCGTAGTGGAGGGCTCCGGAAATTTCGACCACCTGGGGTTCTTTAACGTGCACCCAAATCTGAGCACACGGGCCTACAACATTTCCGCCTCCATCGAAAATGCAGCCGCCGCAGCCGAGATAAGAACCCGCGACCTGCGGGTCAGCAGCCGAGTACCTTAGCCACTAGACCACTGCGGCGGGGCATGCCTTTAAAAGCCTTCTTTTTTATATACTCTGAGTGGCTGCAGCAAGCACACTTGCAGGGTACCCACCACGTCGTTAATCATTGTGTAGTAGGCAGACATTCGCTATGCCATCCTTCGTCATTCTTCAGAGAAGCGTGGTGCCTGCTGCACACTTGCAAATAACTTTGTGCAAGTTTCATGTGTCGTGGCTGACGGCGATGAATTATGCCAGAAGCTTTTGTAAATCCTCACAACCTCCTACAGTGGGTATGCACCATAGTTAATAGGTAAACAAGATCAAGCTTTTGTAAAAAGGTTGGGGCATTTGACGACCCACTCGTTGTGCAATCCTCATCTGACACCTGGTTGTTCTTTTGCTATTCTATAACACTTTATTACTCAAATTAACGCGATTCCTTTCCCGATATCAAGCCTGCCTAGGGCCAATTCGCAAGAGAGTTCCAAGCACCGGCGTGGCTCAGTGGTAGAATAATGAGCTGGCACGCAGGGGACCCTGGTTGAAATCCCATTGCGCCCTTGGTTTTTTTATTTACTGACTTCGTGCGATAGTGATTGCGCACATCGACGGCGATGACGACGAACAAATACCGCGCGCAGGTGACCCGTGTTGTGATCTCATAACAGCTTTCGCTGTAAAAGAGTTGCTTATGTCGCACATGGGTCACACGGCATGCTCATAACATCAGTATTAAAAGGAATGACCATTTTTTTCTTTTTCTATTGATTGATATGTGGGGTTTAACGCCCCAAGGCCACCATATGATTATGAGAGACGCCGTAGTGGAGGGCTCCAAAAATTTCGACCACCTGGGGCTCTTTAACGTGCACCCAAATCTGAGCACACAACATTTCCGCCTCCATCGGAAACGCAGCCGCCGCAGCCGGGATTCGATCCCGCGACCTGCGGGTCAGCAGCCGAGTACCTTAGCCACTAGACTATCGCGGCGGGGCATTCTTTTTCTTTTTCGAAGAGACGCAAGTCCCAGTGATGCACAGCACCGTATTTTCTTTTTATACGGGTCGGTACGTATAAAACACACGGTGACATGCATAGCCAGCAGCCCTGCCAGGTGGTGCGATGGTTTGAAAAATCGACGGAGAGGGACCAACGAAAAGAGCGGTCAGGGCGTCGATGCAGCCGGCGTAGTTCTCATCTGCCAGAGTCACTCATGTGGAAGAGCTACACAACCAAGCGAGAGGGGGGGGGGGGGGAGCGTTCAGAGTGCAGGCCCCACAGAAATCCGCCTGCCGCTTTGGAACACCTGTCCGCTTTGGGACCGTCAGGGAAGTGGCGTGCCTCGGACAGAGACCACGTTTACTTGTGCAGGTGGTTCGTCCGCATCAACGTTCTGCCCTAGCGGCGACGCGCGATGATATTTCTTTGACCACCACAGTACTCGCAGTATACTTGATTCATCTCAACACTCGCTGCCGTGGAGTCTGCACGGTGATAGCGTAAGTTGGCTCGTTACGGTGTTTTCACAACGGCTTCTTCAATCGAGCACTGCGGCCATTTGCTTTTTACCAAAGGCCTATAAGAGCACTGCGGAAACAGCCCTGAGCTCGAAACAACTGCAGTACTATGCACGTGAAGAGCAGAAATCATATAAAGATGATTGTGAAAAGTAATGCGCAGAAAATTTTCATAATTCCGTAAGGAACAATAGCCGAAAAAAAGTATACGAGTGTCACCAAGACGTATAAGTAATATACGACAAACTTGACTTCGTAATTAACAATAACGTTTTTTTTTTCTTTCGTCCATTTTCGTCGTCCTTATTTTTACAGGTAAGCAGCCACCAGTCTCCCAAACATGTAAACTATAATTAGACAACGTCTTGTGTGATTGATAAATTACGTTCTCATATTGACACGCGTTTCTTATTTTCACTTTTGTTTGATTCGGTTTTCGCCCGTGCACACAGCCTGCAGGTCAGGAATGCTCAGCGCAAACCACGCATCTTTGTTCCAGAACGTTCGCGATCATTGTAGATCGTTCTGTTAAGATTGCCCGCTAGACGCGAACACTCTAGATTATTCCAGAGCTTGCGCGAAGACCAGTTATAAGGCTGGAATATTCGACGACACACGTTAAAATTCCATTGCGCTTCGCCGCTTGTCAGTTGATCGCCGGCCAACGTTCTGTTCGCCACTATCAGTGGCTGTGTGTAGCTGTAATGTGACCTTCAGTTTCCTGGCCATAAGTTCGGCCGTATAAAAAGTTTCATCTGAACATCGAGTGTCCTTTATTCGTCCACGTCACGATCCAGTGACAATATAACGAAAATAAAACACGTAAGGTCGACCAAACTTGCGCGTTCGAAGTGTTGTTCAAACGCCCTCTTTTACTTGATATTACTAGCACTGCAACAAAATTACGCTTTAAAGTGTAAGCGTTTTTATACACGTACTTCTTTTTCTTTCTTGGCGTAGACACTTTTGAGAAAAATATCACCGTCCTCCACAACAATCGCGGTCGTTTTCGGCCCAGTCGGTGAAGCACAGCTGCTATTTGATGATTATGTTTCAATGATATGTGGGGTTTAGCGTCCCAAAACCACCACATGATTATCAGAGATGCCGTAGCGAGGGCTCGAGAAAATTCAGACCGCGTGGGGTTCTTCAACATGCACCCAAATTTGAGCACGCGGGCCTACAGCATTTTCGCCTCAATCGAAAATGCAGTCACCGTAGCCAGGATTCGATCCCGCGAGCTGCGGGTCAGCAGCGGAGTAAGCCACTATAGACCGCCGCGGCGGGGCATCAGCTGCTCTTTCGATCGTTCCGCTTTCCTGAGCAGAGAAATACACACAAACTAATGACGATACGCGTTAATCACGCAGCCACACTAAACGACCAAGTGACCTTTTTTTGTAGATATTGAACCATTGAGCGTGTTTACTTTCCGTTTCACGTATGTTTTCGCATTAGTATGCGCCTTCGGTAACGCTTCCTTTACGGACACACTTCGGAAAATAAATGGAGCGATCTTTGTTGGAGGGGCTACTTACGATAACAACCAACAAGGCATATCGAACATCTGCCGTATAATGTGTGCCGAAAGACGGCACTGGAAGGTGGGCGGACGAACCAATTTGGGGCATCGAACGTATATATATATAGACTACGCCTTGATCCAAACTATATACATGCGGCGTTCTTCCGCTGCTTCAACAGTCGTTGCGAGTTGCGAAGATTTCGGCGATGATAGGTGCCAGTGGTTTTTGACTGATGCTCGCTCGGCTAAAAGACAGGTCTTGAAGTGAGCTCTTTGCGGGCACACAATACTTGGCTCATCGATTACCGGTTTCTTTGAAGCCTTCGTCACACGCGATGAGCGCAGCAGTTAACTCGCAGGTGTGACGAATTAATGAAAACACTTTGGACAATAATAACTACAATGACTACAGAGAAAGCGTAATTTAACTTTTAAGCCCAAGTGGTGCAGTTTCTTGTAACACCAGAAGGGGCACTTAGTTTTGCGCTTTACTTCACGGGTTAAATTGGAAATATACACGGATTCCCGGACACTACTTGATCTCTAGCCACTTCGCGTGTACTTAGTTTTGCCATGGTCCTTCAATATAGTATTGAAGGACCATGGTTTTGCTAAGCGAATCCTGAGCCACGACGAAGAGCGCAAATTATTCTTAGTGTTCACTTAGGATACTGGCGTATTCTTAGTCAGCACAACCAACGATAAACGTGGACACAACACTAATGAGGCGCTTTTCTTCTGAAAAGGCCACGTAAAAAAACAGCCAAAGCGAAGCTCTGTTCGCCTCTGCCTGTTTCTCCCCCACCCCCTATTGTTTTCTTTTTTGCCTTATTTCATTCATTTCCACAATCCGTTTTAATTACGCAAACAACAAACGTACGCGGCACACGGATACAAAAATGCAGCGCATGCACTTAAGGACAACAGCAAAGCCAGACTTAACGAGGCTCAACGCTCACCTCAATTCTCTTTTCACAATGACGTGGAGCAGACCATTAAGAATTCATTTAGCCGTCCCCGATGATGGCTACACACTACAGGCCTTGAATAAAGCGGAAAAAGAGCCATGGAAACTGAAAACAGGAGATATATACGAGAGGGAATGTCATGGCCATGGCGGTGGTCGCCACTGCGTATACCTGTCCGTTTCCTATTCGTTTTCTGCAATCCGTCTCCACGGAGAGACAAGCACAACAACGACAACGCGCATGTATGCTGTAGATATGCAGTTATTATTGGCAGGCGCGAGTTGCGAGAGCAACGGCACGTATTGTCCTGCACGTATAACAATCGAGTGCAATTTAAGGCTAACCACAAATAAATTGTAGATGAGCCATGCTCCCCACCCCTCCTTTCCAAACCGACTTTCAGAAGGTAACTGCCTGAACTGTGTGGAACCCGGGGTATGATATGAGCTCACAAAATGACACTACCTTACGCAAACGCACTCCGTACACCTTACGGCCATGCCTTGTCTTCGCTGCGTTTCCTTAGTTCACAGCAGGTCTGGTTCAAGCTCAGGGCTTACTCCTGGTATGAATTCACGGTGTTAGCTGGATGGCTGTGATGTGCAAGTGAGAGAAAAAAAGTGCCTTCCGTGTGGCGTCGCTTTCTCATTCCCTTCTAAGAAATTGTTGAAATAATAAACGTTAGAGGAAAAGCGGCGTTTATTGAAAGTTGTTTGCGAAACTTTTCATTTGTTTTACTTGGTGCAAAGTATGCATGTATGTATGTATGTATGTATGTATGTATGTATGTATGTGTATGTATGTATGTATGTGTGTATGTATGTATGTATGTATGTATGTATGTATGTATGTATGTATGTATGTATGTATGTATGTATGTATGTATGTATGTATGTATGTATGTAGGTGTGTGTGTGTGTGTGTGTGTGTGTGTGTGTGTGTGTGTGTGTGTGTGTGTGTGTATGTGTGTGTGTGTGTAACTGCCACGTCCACTGGTTGAAAAAGCCCACCAGTGGCCGTGGTAACTACAGCCTTACCGTAAATAGTAATGGGGCTTATTACAGGCAGTGTTGTTATCCATAATAAATACAATATTAAGCGAAAACTCATCACGTAAATGAAGCAAGCCATGCACACACGGCTACAAGAGAGAGGAACCTGATAGCACAAGCGCTATAGCTTCACTGTGAGTCGTAAAAAGCATAGGATAATCAGAAGACCATTCGCAGTGCTTTTTTCCTATCACTGTATCCGGATCCTTAAAGGGCCAGTCAACAGGCTTCAAATCCCTCTCCCTCCTCCCAAAGAAACTCGGTAATGCGTATAGTAGACAATTAACGGCGATCACGTTTTCCGAATGTTATAGCACGGCGCGCCACGCAGAGCCTCCATTTCGAAAAACAATTCCCGCGCTCCTTTCATACTCCTGACCAATCCTCCTTTCACGCGCAGTGACGCGCAAAGTCGCCAATCGGCGAGTTGACGTAGCACTCAGCTCTTCGATTGGTCTAAAGCCATCAGGACGACGGGTTATGCTTTCCCCTCCCTGTGAGAGAGAAGGATGGCGAGGCTGCGCGAAAATTTATAATCAGCTGAAACCAATGTTCTAACCCCTGCAACTTTCTTAATATAAAACGTATTCGCGAAATTCTTGCAGCGACATGTTCACAAAGCAAAAGTGCACTTTTTATAACATGTTTGGACCTCATAGAGAAGCATAGAGAAGCGGCTTCTAAGGTGCACCATCGCCAGAGGCGCTTTTTGCCCGTGTACTCAGATTTGGGTGCACGTTAAAGAACCCCAGGTGGTCAAAATTTCCGGAGCCCTCCACTACGGCGTCTCTCATAATCAAATAGTGGTTTTGGGACGTTAAACCCCCCAAATCAAATCAAATCAGAGGCGCTCTTGTAACCACACCAGGAGATCAGCATCGACAAGTGTACAAAAGCCTGTATTGCCTGATGAGTCAGCGCGAGATCCTCTTATATCTGAAGTGGTACCTCAACCTCGAGTCACAACTTCTTTGAAGAATGTGACGGATAATAGCCCATCCTATGGCCTTCTCTGCCGCCTCGGAGTGCTGAAGTGCAAGGACCAGAAAACCGGCATGAACATGAGACTTCGTCATCGGATGTGCAGATCAAAGCAATGCTTACGCAGTTGATCCTTGCCTTGTGAATGCTGCTTGTTGGTGTCAAGATGTCTGTTGCCAAGGCTGATGTGCGAATTTTAGACGGACTAGAGCCGGTGTTTGGTGCTATCTAAAACCAACAAAAATCATGGTGTCAGCAGCCTCATCGTCATCACTGAGTGAAAGAATTAGTCGTTCTGTTATATTTCAATGGAACGCTCGAGGGCTACGAGGCCACCTTGGAGATTTTAAACAGAGAATGCTGAAATATCGATTCCCTGTTGCTGTGATATCCGAGCCGAATATGACTTTACCATTCAGACTGTCTGGGTATGAACGATTCATCTCCCAGACAAGTGGAAACCCTAGCAAAGTTATACTATTCGTGCGCTGTAACCTCACGTATTCTAATAACCAAATACCTATGCATAGCAGCAATGAGTACGTTTCCATCACGTTGAAGCTAAAAAGACGTACGGTATCGATCATTGGTGGTTACATTTCACCTAGCGGGAGATTTGACGCTGAACACCTGAAACTTGTCATCGATTCGAGTCAAGGACCTCACGTCATGTGGGTGACTTCAATGCACATCACCATCCTCTGGGCAGCAGCGTCATAAGTACTCGGGGAAGACAACTCCTAGACTTCACAAACAACAATGGTCTTCATATTCTAAACGACGGATCATCGACATGTCTCCGAGGCTCAGCGTGCAGCAACTGTCTCGACTTAGCTATCGCTTCTCGGTGCCTTTCATCATCCGCCGCCTGGTGAACAGACGTTGAGACATATGGTAGTGATCACATTCCTACTTACATACAACTATGATGGTATACCGGCAGCTTGGGCTAGTTGGTATGGCATGACGATAGTTATAGCGTGAGAACAGAATGACGACACAGAGACATAGCACTCGTGTTCTTCGTGTCCTTCTTGTCTCGGTGTCGTCGTTCTGTTCTCGCGCTGTCGTCATGTATCATCAGGTATACCGTCGTTACAAGCCTTCGAAGGCGATGCGCAGATTGGGAGGCTTTTCAAGAAGAGCTAGAAAAGTCTTGTAGCTATATAGTTTCTCCGACAGAAATTGAAGAAAGAATTGTCACAGCAGTACAGACCACCACACGTGTTGCCACAACATATAACTCCAGGAAGCCGGTTGATGTGGTATACGAAGAGCTGCGGGCAGTCCGTCGTCGAGCTGAACGCAAATACAGGCGAACGAATTCAATCACAGACCTGAGGACCTCTCGTAACGTGCAAAAAAAAATTCAGGGGTACTTATAAAAGCTTGGCCGTCGAAACTGGAAGTCAGTTCGCACCAACCTGGACCCCCGAAAACCACTGTCTAAGATATGGTACGCCATACGAGCTCTACCATTTCTCCTCAGCAACTGCGTCATTTCCGTGCATTGGCCATCATAAGAAAATGCAGCGAAAAACAGATCGCAGAAGAATTTTGCATGCACCTCTCTGGCTCTGCAACAACGGATGGATCACTTCTTCGGTGTGCACCCCTTACGACAGACATCCGTCTAGACCATCCTTTCACACTGCAAGAGCTTCGTGCGGCTATGTCCCCTTCGCAACGTTCCAGTGCACCTGGGCCTGATGGAATCACCTGTTGTACCGTGCGCCACCTTGGCCCTCGGGCAACCGAAGAACTGCTGCCTTTGTGCAACCTTTTTTTAAGCATCTGGAACTGTACCGGCACACTGGAAAACTAGCAAAATTGTGGCATTGCTGAAACCAGCCAAGTCTCCCCATGATATGCTATCCTGCAGACCTGTGCATGCGCTGGAAAGTTCTGTAGGAAAACTCATGAAACGAATGGTTCTGATGCGCTCGGAATGGTTCCTAGAGAAGCAAAGAGTATATCCAGACGCCATGACTGGCTTCCGGAAGGGAAGGTCATCAATTAACCGCGGGATTGATTTGGTAACAATCATTGAACATCAGAAACGATGCCGCCGATTAACGGTTCTAGCATTTCTTGATATCAAAGGTGCAGTCGACAATGTTCTGCATGACGCCATTCTGAATACTCTTGAATACTATGGCATTGGCGGCCACATGCATCAATAGATAGCCAGCTATCTTCAAGAACGAACTATATTCATGTCTACTGCCGACGGTGACACAAATAAGTATCCCGTCTATCGTGGCGTGCCTCAAGGTGGAGTCCTCAGCCCAACATTATAATATCGTACTTGTTGGCCTCGTTAAAAAGCTCGTTGAACTAGAAGGCGAAATCGCGGTGTCTGTGTACGCAGATGACATTTGCATTTGGACCACAACTCTAACACGTTTGCAAGTACAAAAAAAAACTACAACGTGCGGTATCGACACCGTCTGCATACCTCAATAGCTGCGGACTGCAACTGTCACCGACGAAAAGTGCAACCTTGCCATTCACGAGAAAGTCCATGGCTTGCTACCCCATAGTGATCGATGGGAACATAATACCTTCGGTAACTCATCACAAGTTCCTCGGAGTTATCATCGATCGCGATTTGTCTTGGTTGAAGCACATCTCTTCACTAAGAAAAAAACTAGACAGCTTTGTCCAGGTCATTTGCTATATGTCTGGAAAATCATGGGGAACATCGAAATCATCTCTACTGCAGCTATACCAGGCACTTTTTATCGGATACCTTCGATACCTTGCTCCCGTTCTCTCCCATGCTCGCACATCGTCTGTACGTACACTCGAGCGAGCTCAGGCGCGTGCCCTATAAGAATTTGCCTAGGGGTACCTCGATACATGGGGCACTATTGCAGAAGCACGTGCTTGTCCAGCTCGTGTTTATCTTCAGCACGAACCACTACAAGTACATCTGAGGCTACTGACAAGGCATCGAGACCATCCACTGGCAGACACTTTTAACACACGACCCAATGCTGCATGCTCAGAAGCTGTTATGTCACACCGAGATCTGCTGCGTTCAAATTATGCACCACATGTTATCTCCAACATACGACTCTGGACGATTCCTAAGCGGATCGTGCGACTTTCGATCCCAGGGGATAACAAAGAAGTCAAAAATACCAACTGCTGGTCTTAAGCATTTCACTTTGTCGTATATTGACTATATGTACGGATATGTAGTACACATTTTTGCAGATGGCTCTGTCACGCAGACCTCATCAGCAGCACCTTTCACTGTGCTTCAAATGGAAATCAATCAACGCTTCAAAATAGCACACTGGACATCATCTACTGCCACCGAGCTGACCGGCATCCGACAAGCGGCGTGCTACATTTTACAGCATGCAGAGTCCAGCGAAAATGGACATTATTTTGCGACTCCAAGCTGGCACTTCAGCTGATTAGAAACTACATGAAACAAGACACTTCATACAGTCCTCTGGTGTGTGATATAATAAATATGTTGAATGAGGCATTTCAATCCGGACATACCGTTGCGTTGCAATGGATCCCCAGTCATTGCGGCATAGCTGGGAATGAACAAGCTTATGCAGAAGCGAAAATGGCGCACACTATACTGGCGAAGTGATATCGATTCACTTTTTCCGATATGGCATCAACGCCTTGCTGTCTAAAGGTATGAAGACATCTATGCAAGCACTATAGAATGATCCGGATTATCACCACGAGCGCATTTACAGGCTTGACTCTTGTCGTGCTTTTCGCCTTCCGTTCCGACTAAGGAGAGACCAACAAACGCTACTACACAGACTGCAGATGGGTGTTGCATACACGCGACGATACTTATGCAAGATTGGACAAGAGCAAAATTCTAGCTTCAACTTGTGTAACATGCCAGAGACTATTAATCACATCTTGTGTGCGTGCCCTTTATATGCAGTTGAAAGACAATCTCTTAAGCGCCTGGCAGATGACCTAGACTGCCGACCCTTTTCGGAGGAGAAACTTTTGGGTGCTTGGGAACGTGTGGATCACGCCCAACGCAACCTAAAGGGCCTGCTCGCATATCTAAGCAAAACATGTTTAGATTACCGTCTTCAGAGCATCGGCTAATGTAGAGACTTATGCGCGTGTCCTACACCGAACTAGACATTGAGTGCAGTGACTCATTGTCCTATATCACAATCAACCTTCATCATGCCCTCCTTTTTCTTTCCCTTTTCCCCTTACTTCCGTGAGGAGTAGCAGGCTAACCCACTTTCCAGGCCGACCTTTCTTCCTTCTTTTCATTAAACACCTTCTTCTTCCTTCTTCCTTCATGCTCTGCCAAGCAAAGCGACTCATTTGAAGTTGTTCACGACAGCTTTACTCGATTCATTCTTAACAAATACAACCAAATGGCTAGTAACGTCCCAAAACCACCATACGATTATGAAAGATGCCTTAGTGGACGGCTCCGGAAATTTCGACCACCTGGAAATCTTTAACGTGCTCTCAAATCTGAGCACACGGGCCTACGTCATTTTCGCCTCCATCGGAAAAAGCAGCAGCCGCAGCCGGGATTCGATCCTACGGTCTGCGGGTCAGCAGCCGAGTACCTTAGCCAACTCGACCACCGCGGCAAGGCTCCCACTCTCTACTGCGGTCGAGTTTGATCAGATTACTACTAACTCCGAGAATGTCTCATTTAGATTCTTAAAGCCCGTAATTTCAAGAGTGACGCTACGACATCATGAAACGTTGCGAGGACCTGTCCAACCTTTTGGGCCCGCGAACTTCCACAACGTCTCGCTGAACGCGCAGCTACACGCATACAGCACGGTATAGCAAACTCCGAGAATGTCTCATTTAGACTCATAAAGCACGTAATTTCAAGAGTAATGCTACGACATCATGAAACGTTGCGAGGACCTGTCCAACCTTTTGGGCCCGCGAACTTCCACAACGTCTCGCTGAACGCGCAGCTACACGCATACAGCACGGTATAGCAAACAACTTTCAAGCGCATCGCATCTGCAGAGAACACGCAACTTGCGCGCACCATCAACCTGACAGCGAACGCCACCCTTGTTCATGTACACACAAGAGTAAAGTACTTTGTATGCGACATACCTCGGCGATAATTTGGTAACTTGACATGTGTTTCGAATAGCGTACATATGTTTACAGTTGTACGGCTATGAGTACGTTACATTCGTGTGTTTACAGACATTGCTTGCCGTCAACAGTTCTCACGGTGTCTTTTTTTCTTCGTCACAGTTCGCTGCGCGTCTTTCGAGCTGTTTACCCACTATGAACATCCGTCGTAGCGGACTCGACGTTCCGGATAATTCGTCCCGATTGTTTGCATGCGCAGCCCAGACTTATGCGGCTTGCGTACTTTGGTGTCAGTGTCATTTGTTTACGAACTCGCCATATTTATGAGAGACGGTGGAATGCTTGTTTTCTAAGTCGAGTCTCATATGTTAAACGCCACCTATACATATGTATACATTCGCTTGGCTTACGAATGACAGCATGCGCTGTCACCACGTGCACGCCACTCCTCCTCCGAAACCTTGTATATGAGGCGAACTGCGTATATGAACATGCAACACGACAGATATGTACTGGTTCAAGCAGCGGAACTGAAAAAAAAAGGGACGAGGTGCAAAGAGAGGGCACGGACATACAGACAACGTCGCCGATGTCCCTTTGTCCTTTCTTTTTTGGATGCGAAGCGTTTTATGGTCGAGCCCGTTCCGGTGTGCAGCGTGACCACCCTTAAAGCGCATGCGTGCCCCTCCCCTTCTACTACGTTCCCCCCTCTCCTCCAGACATATCTCCCAGCGGCGCATGCGCGTCGCCACCCCTCTCCCACCTCTCAACGCCGTCTCAAGCAGCGTCTGCTGGCGAGTTTCTTGATTGGAAAAACCGACCGCTCGCGCTTCACAACCGTTCACTGGCCAATCCTGACCTCCAAGGTAGTGCCAGTGGGAGATTTTTAGTGCGTTGTTCAACAATAAAAAATGGCAGCGTGCACGTTAACTAAAAGCGGACTGCGGGACTCAGTTTCCAATCGGAGTATTCTTTCTCATCGCCTATTAGCAGCGATTGGCGTGTTCAAGAAGGAAGCACCGGTTCATCATTGCGAGCTTTGCACCTCCCCAGGTTTATCCCCTGCGCAAAGCCACGATGAGCGCCAGCCTCAACGCCGGCCACCGCAAGTGTGAAGCCGGACGCCACGTATCCGTCGCAGCGCGTCGGCGCGAGGCTTTTTTCGACGTGGCGTCGCACGAGTAGAGAGAGTGGGCGCGTGGCTACGCGAAGTCGCGCTCTATCTCTCTCTCTCTCTCCATATGAGAGAAGGCTCGAAGTCGCGTCAAAAAGACGCGCGCCGACGCGCTGCAAAAGTTACGTGTGGTCAGACCCCACGTATCCGTTGCAGTGCGTGGTTTCTTGACGCGGCGCCGTGCCCTCTCCCCACGAAGAGAGAGGAGGCAAGGCTACGCGAAGCAGCACTCTCTCTCTCTCTCTCCATATGGGAGAAGGCTCGGCCGCTGGCTCGACGCCGCGTCAAAAGACACGCTCCGACGTACTGCAACGGATGCGTGGGGTCAGGCCTTTAAGCGTTAGCGCCAGCTGCTTCGCATCTACACGCGGTGCCTTTTAGCGGGACATGACGTAATTTTTTTTATTTTATATTTCGCTGCTCGAACCAGCATTAGCCTTCAACCAACTAGCTCAGTTGAATATCATTCTTACTCTACATGTGTTTACCACTAAATTCCAAGCAAGCGACCCCCACCCTACGGTGAAATATAATCCGACCAGATTTGGGGGGTGGGCGCTTGCTCAGTCCCGGACTGGTCATTGGCGCATATATCGGATCTTAACTCCTGAGCCAGCTATTGGTGGGGGGCCTTATTTGCCAGCCATGACTTAAATATTTTTTTAAAGGGCGGAGCACTTCACGGAACCGGGCTGTCGTATGCTGTCATCGCCGTATGCTGTCGTAGCTTGAGGTTAAGGCAGGCAAAAGCACACAGGAACACATACAGCGTAGCCATTTGAGCGGGCGCTCGCGTCAAAGATAAGTATTCATCCTTCAGTTCTTCGGGAGCCTTGATATTCGTGACAGAAATAAACATACATAGAAAGAAAAAACAGAACGGAAGATATATAGGAGGAAAGAAACTGAAAACCGAAGGGAAACAAAGCGCGCGCACGCACGTCTGTCTGTCTGTCTGTCTGTCTGTCCTGTCCTGTCTGTCTGTCTGTCTGTCTGTCTGTCTGTCTGTCTGTCTGTCTGTCTGTCTGTCCTGTCCTGTCTGTCCTGTCTGTCCTGTCCTGTCCTGTCTGTCTGTCTATCTGTCCTGTCCTGTCATGTCTGTCTGTCTGTCTGTCTGTCTGTCTGTCCTGTCCTGTCTGTCTGTCTGTCTGTCCTGTCTGTCTGTCTGTCTGTCTGTCTGTCTGTCTGTCTGTCTGTCCTGTCCTGTCTGTCCTGTCTGTCCTGTCCTGTCCTGTCTGTCTGTCTATCTGTCCTGTCCTGTCATGTCTGTCTGTCTGTCTGTCTGTCTGTCTGTCTGTCTGTCTGTCTGTCTGTCTGTCTGTCTGTCTGTCTGTCTACAGGACGCTGTTGTCAAAAGTTTCGTCGCCTCGACATGTGCCCCCGGCTCCATTCCCTGGCATTTAATTTGGAGAACTCCGGAAGGCGGTTGCGAGATCCATAACGCCCAGAAACACACCCGGAATTCCTCGCCTGTCGCGGCTCCCCTCGCGGCTGGCGAGCGCGAAAACAAGGCGTCGGGTGCGCGCACGTACGGAGGGGCGGATGGGCGCTTCCTAATCGGAACGAACGCGTCCGACGGCCATCTCTCGCGCCGTGGGAAAGAGGATGGCACTCGCTCATGAATGAACCACGCCGGCGAGGAAGCCCGGGCGCGTGCGTGGGCAGCGCCGGCCACGTTGCACGTGCGCGGGTGGCACTCCGCTGCTGAAGGCGACGCCGACCGAGCAGGCGTACGTACATCCATTATCGCGGCCATTAAAATATCGCCCTTCTCGACTAGCGTGTACACTTTCGAGCCCTGAATATGAGCGAAGGGAGGATTTCATACGAGCGAGACGTACTGTTCGCCGGTTGCAGAGGCGTGCGAGACATCTCAATTCTATCGGAAAAACGTCGCGAGTCGCCCCTGCCTTGCGTACAAAGAACGTTCGAAGTTTGCCGGGACTTTTAAATACAAGAAATTCACGAGTAACTTACATACAATAATTAACGAATACACGACTAAAAAATTGGACGAAGGAGCAATCTCCGTCATAGCTCACACGAATAGAACATCAGATGCGTAACCTTAAGGTTGTGAGTTCGGATCCCACCGACAGAAAGACTAATTTTTCGTCCACTTTAATTCCTTTCAGTATAGGTGACAACCAGTACACCAAAGTCAAGAAAATACGAAATAATGTCCCCCACGCATGCTTTGGAGTAAATGTCTGTCATTTTCGTTAGTAGTATTATAATACCCGGACTTTGATCATTCTTTTGACTAATAAGGTCTCTTGGCCTCTTCTAATCTTGTCCCTCAGTAACCTAGTAAAGTTCTTTCTATGTATGTATGTATGTATGTATGTATGTATGTATGTATGTATGTATGTATGTATGTATGTATGTATGTATGTAGTATGTATGTATGTATGTATGTATGTATGTATGTATGTATGTATGTATGTATGTATGTATGTATGTATGTATGTATGTATACATGCATGCATGCATGTATGTATGTAACTGCCATGTCCGCTGGTTAAAAAAGCGCACCAGTGGCCGTGGTAAGTACAGCCTTACCGGAAATTTCCAGACTACATTCAATATGACAATAATAATCACTGGGGTCTCGATATCATTATGAAACTGGAGTGGAGAGCTTCTGAAAATTCAACCGTTCGAAAAGAAAAAAAAAGAAAAGTCACGTCCACAGAGTCCATCTCGAATATCGCGAATCATCCTGGATACAGTGCTTTGCGTGTTTGTGCGTGCCTTTGTGTGCGCGCTCGTACGCGTGTGTCTTCTCGCGATTCGGGCTGACCAGATCGAGCATCAAACAAATTACAGTGGTTTTCCGTCCCTTGTTCTCGCCTTATTGCGTTGCTAGCCATTACGAGTGAGTACAACATCCACAATAGAGGTTCCCTCTGTGCCAGGTGATGTCCCTCAAAAGGCATCGTACAGGCAGAGTGTAGCCCTATAGGAATCAATTGTCACGTGTTCTAGAACGTGCTTCAGCGGCGTGACTAAACCGGCGCAACAGGTGACGTATGACGTATATAGTTTACATGTGAGGCGGTGGCGCGAGCTATATAGAATGCATGCCACCCCCCACCCCACCCTGTCGGCGTAGTACATGTCCAAACGAGAGCGCACGCGGTAAAAGCAGAGGAAGTGCTTCCGAGTTTAGCAACGATTCCACGTGATGAGATATAATCCGGATATAAAGCTCCGCGATGACATGAAGTATTCAACGGTTGGAGCCACTGCTTCATCCACGACATAACCATTCTTGTTTCCTTTTAATGTTCAGCTGGAACCACTATAGTGGGGTGAACAGCACGGACGGAAAGTTTAATGGAATGGCAGGGTTGTTTACGAAAAGAATAAGAAAAGGAAGCGAAAAACAAAAGCATGTGGATATATATATATATATATATATATATATATATATATATATATATATATATATATATAAGTAGATACCGCCAATTAAACTGAAAAATAAAAAAAATAGCTTTCAAGTAACTTCACGATATCGCGTTCGTCGTCTCCAGTTCATTAAGCCATCCCTTAATCAGAACATGCTCCCCATCAGAAGTGGCCGTATACAGTTTCACGGTACACACTGAAGCGAAATCCGGAAAGAAGATTAAGACAAGATTAATAGGAACATTTAAAAAAAAATGCTGTCATTATTGAGGCGAGTATAGACGCGGGATAGAGAGAGATAAGGGAGCGCAATGACGTTTATATCTACTATATACGGGCTCAATCGAGGCAGCTATTGTTTCAGAAGCAATGCGTTCCAGTCTCTAGAATGGGTACGTTCCACGAACGAAAAAGATTTGTCGCGACACGATTGCTGTATGTGCCTGCAGTGCTACAGGATATACATAGACGCACGTGCGTGCCCCGGTGCAATTGTGACCGCCCCCGTATACTTTGATGGGAAAGAAGCGTGATCGATAGGTCCGCTCCTCACGTAGGCCCCGCACGTAGCAATAACCGGTGCGCACCGCTTCCTCGACGCGCTCCTGTCATTCTCGGTGACCTTAACCTCGCGCTCTCCCCTTCCACGATATATAGATGCCACACGCCCCAACAGCAAAAAGAGGTTGTGAAGTTTCAGTATCTATCTATCTATCTATCTATCTATCTATCTATCTATCTATCTATCTATCTATCTATCTATCTATCTATCTATCTATCTATCTATCTATCTATCTATCTATCTATCTACAAGTACACAACTAAAACACGCACGCACTATCGGTGTGTGTGTGTGTGTGTGTGTGTGTGTGTGTGTGTGTGTGTGTGTGTGTGTGTGTGTGTGTGTGGTGTGTGTGTGTGTGTGTGTGTTGCACACAACTCGACATATTTCACGGCACCAGGAGGTCGCAACGAACTTAGTGTCGTCCGGAAAGGTGACGCTTTCTGGCTGCCTGAGCGGTGTCTTGGTTTTCGCCGATCCGCGCTCTCACCTCAAATTTCGTTGTTGTCGCTTTGCCGGTAGTGGCACGACTCCCAAGAAGCAACCGAGCTATACTTTTCATATGGGAGAAGCTGCCGGTAGCTTCGCGTTATGGAGACGAAATGAAATCAAGTGCCGGGTCGATGGAACCGGTGGGCAACGTTTCGCGCCGGCTGGCATCATCCAAAAAGCGAATGTATGCTATATGCATAAAGTGCTTCCATTGTGGCACGGTGCATATAGTAGAGTGGCGTAGCCGAAGAATGCTTCCCTGGGTGCACCACGACTTCCATATGCCCCTGAAGTTTTTTTTTTATTTGATCACAATTTCTTGCCGAGCTCTGAAGGATATATTGTTTGACCTCAACCAAGGACGTTCTTTATTCGGTGCGACAGCTTCGGATAATTGAGCTGCCAACGCATAACGGCATCTAGTCACTGTAGTAAAAATGCAGGTGAAAATAACTTAACACAGTGTACTCGTAATGTGATTGCGAGTACACGCAATGAAAAACGTATAATGAATACGTTCCCATAGCAGCATGTGGTGCACATATCGTTATTCAGTTATGAACTTTCATTCCCCGAGTGCGTTCATCTTGCTCTTTCCATGGTGTATATCTGCTTAGCTGTGAGTTATAAACACTTGAAGCGGAGATAAAAAGAAATACCGATACGAGCTGGGTTCAAAGGCCTCTGTAAAGACGAACAGCGGGGAATCAAGCTATTATCAACGGAAAGATAGGGCGAAAACAGAAAGTCGGAGTGCCAACCCATGCGATGTGTGTAACACCTCACATAACGCCAGCGCGGGCTGAATCGCAGCTCTAACAGAGGCAGAGATCAGGCGGGAACTCAACCGTCTTGGCATCCATGACTCAAAATGGGCAGCTCTATAGGGACGCTGTAGGTGACACACGAAACGATGGTAAAATTTCGTCATATTCTTAATATGTTTCCTTGATGACCAGCTATTCACTTTTACTATGGTATTTCATTGACTGGACCACTGTTTGCACCGTCCTTCTGGCCAAGACACGCTAACCCTGTAGGTCACTGCAGCATCACATCGAACGTAACCCCCGCCGCAGTGGTCTAGTGGCTAAGGTACTCGGCTGCTGACCCGCAGGTCGCGGGATCAAATCCCGGCTGCGGCGGCTGCATTTCCGATGGAGGCGGAAATGTTGTAGGCCCGTGTGATCAGATTTGGATACACGTTAAAGAACCCCAGGTGGTCGAAATTTCCGGAGCCCTCCACTACGGCGTCTCTCATAATCATATGGTGGTTTTGGGGCGTTAAACCCCACATATCAATCAATCAATCGAACGTAATAGAAATGAAAATAAAGGAGAACTGAAACACACACAAAAATAAAAAAATTTATCGAGGGGCTAATTTCTTTTTCACACACAATTAAGCCAAGTTAATCATGGGGGACATTAATTGCTGTCTTTAACTGTGAGTCTAATTATGAAGCCATACACTGAAATGAATCAAAGTGAACTAAGAAGTACCCTTTTTGTCTGTGGGATCCACACCCACGAGAGACGGCGCGCACAGGAATACTCAACGAAGTTGAAGGGCAAGCGCCTTCCATCGTAGCTCAACTGTCAGAGCATCAGGCACGTAATTCGAAGGTAGTGGGTTTGGATCCCATGGCCCCAAAATGGGTTCTCGGTTGTGCCCTTCACTTCCTTTTTTTATATGTCTTAATCATTACACTTCGGTCGCACCGCCGCGGTGGTCTAGTGACTAAGGTACTCGGCTGCTGACCCGCAGGTCGCGGGATCAAATCCCGGCTGCGGCGGCTGCATTTCCGATGGAGGCGGAAATGTTGTAGGCCCGTGTGCTCAGATTTGGGCGCACGTTAAAGAACCCCAGATGGTCGAAATTTCCGGAGCCCTCCACTACGGCGTCTCTCATAATCATATGGTGGTTTTGGGACGTTAAACACCACAAATCAATCATCAATCAATTACACTTCGGTCAAAGACAACAAACACAATATCCCCTATGATTTCCTTAAGTTGACTATCTGTTGGATTCATTTGCCTCTCATGAAGTTACGATGCATGACGAATCGAACCATATACATTGAAAGCAATCCTGCGAGTTCTAACTCGACTCTGTTCACAACCATGCGAAATCAGTACACAGTTTGACCGCATAGCTGCATGAACCAGGTTCACAGCTCCAGGCAGTATCGGGCGCGACAGTCGCGTAACTATAAAATAGTAAAACGAGAAGCGAAAGTAAAATCCCCGGGTTGGCACATTAAACTCCCTCGACGGCGCGCTTCATCGGCTATAGGTGTCCCTGTTCCCCGAGGCAAATGCAGTCGGCTGGTTCATCTCAAATGACTTCAAGGCCCAGCAAATGACGTGCCTCCGAATTCGGTCAAAGTGCGGGTGAAGGGCGTCAGCGGGCGCGTCTTCGTCTTTGCTTTTGCAGCGCGCGTCATGCGTGGCAGCGGACTGCATCGGAAGTTCATTGGAAGAAAGCGGTATACCCGCGGTTCCACCTACTGGGGAGAAAAAAGCGCTCCGCCTGTTTGAAAATTGATTTACTATAGCCTTAATCCAAAAGTGCCCGTTCCCCCCAGAGCGGACTATGAAGCCCCGCGCGGCTTTAATAAAATCACGTTATATCAATTTCAATTTTATTAGCTTTCATTACAGAAGCAGGGACAAACGCACAATATCTGCTGATGTCTAAGGCATCTCGGCAGAACGGCCGCCTCGATTGATAACTCCCGAAAGACATGCCCGACAGTCTCAAAGTTTAGATGGCTCAGAATCCCCCTGCGAGTGCTTTGGAGAGGCAGGTTTATTGAATAAAGTTTCACCAATACCAGAAAAATCTTACTCTGTTCTCCAAAGCGATGAACGATCGAAAATATAAACAACAGACATCGTTCCAAGCTTAGTGATACACAGAAAAATAATAATAATAATAATAATAATAATAATAATAATAATAATAATAATAATAATAATAATAATAATATATGAAGAGCGTTTCAGAAAAGCTGCAAGGACGGGTACGCGAAGTGATGACTAATGAATTTCAAGGACCCAAAGAAGCGCAATGACAGTAAAAGACGCCGTATCGGAGGCTCCTTATTCATTTGAGCCACCTAATGATTTTCAATGTACTCTGTACGCATTGTGCACGAGCGCATTTTCCATTTCACCCCCGCAGAAAAGCGGGTGCCACAGCCGCGAAGCAAACCTGCCAATTCATAGTTTACGCCCCGCCGCGGTGGTCTAGTGGCTAAGGTACTCGGCTGCTGACCCGCAGGTCGCGGGTTCGATTCCCGGCTGCGGCGGCTGCATTTCCGATGGAGGCGGAAATGTTGTAGGCCCGTGTGCTCAGATTTGGGCGCACGTTAAAGAACCCCAGGTGGTCGAAATTTCCGGAGCCCTCCACTACGGCGTCTCTCATAATCATATGGTGGTTTTGGGACGTTAAACCCCACAAATCAATCAATCAATCAATCAATCAATTCATCGTTTACCCCGCCAGGATGAGATACTGTGTCGAGCCATAAGGCTAGACACAGTTGTTGGCAAGAAACCGGGTCAAGTGGACCAAGGGGCTGAGAGTTTATGCACATTGCACTGATGGTTCAGCACATGCTCTACAGAGCTACTCTCGATACCTTTCTCGACAGGAGAGACGGATTAGCTCTTGAGTCTTGGCACGCACAGCCCACTATCTGGACTGACTCGGAATAACACTACGGAGCAATAAGCACTCACGATCCCGAGTGCGAATTTCGCGTGCCGTGTGTCTAGGTGCGACAGGGCAGGCTTCCCCCAAAGCTATCTGATTGTCACCAACACTAATTCATTCCTACGTAAGCCCCAATGAACAAGGTCACCACTTGGCCCCATGCGCAACGTGCGGAGATAGTTAGCCCAGTTCAACTACTCTCGCATAGTATGCAACCTATAGAAAGAAGAAGCCTACATTCGTACTGAAAATTCACAAAAAAAAAAAACCATCTCAAGAACTACAAACGCCCTCGGCTCACGGGCACACACAGTGATTCTCACGCAACGAAATCCCTCATGCAGTTTTTAGAGACAACGCACTCATTAAAACAGTCTCTTTTTTTTTGTTAACGGTTGCAGTATGCTCTGCGTATATATATATGTTCTGTATCTTTCACGTGCTTTATGTATCAGGTTATCGTAGCCATCTGGAGCAGCATGCGTGCCACCAGGCAAGCCTCTCCAGCACTGATTAGGTAGGCCCTCTCCTGATAAGAGCTTTATCTCCATAGGAAATTATACGGAAGAGCACAAAAAAACTAGTACATGACGTCATGCACTGGTAAAGTGATGTGGAGATGCGCGGGTTGAGCTGTAAATGCGCGCAGTTACTTTCTTATCCACCATGCCATCATACCCGCCGTCAGACAAGCGAACAGACTGTCGGGACAAGCATATAGAAATAAAATAAAATGTGCGCGCACATATCGGGAGCCTTCTTTTTTTTAAGTGAACGAAACCGATATTCCTGCTGTTTCAAGGGAAAAATGATTGCCCGCGCTCACTAGGTTTTTGCTGATAACGAGGGCTCCCTCCCGCTTCTATACTACAAAAAATCTCAAGAACGTTGTGAGGAAAGCGGCGGCTGATAAGTGCTGTGCAGTGCTCGTGTCTACGAGTCACGTTATCTGCAGCGACGGTCTTATCGACACTGTCCTCCCCTTTGCACTCGAAGAGGAGCCTGCGCAGCCTCTCGGACCGACGCTTCCCGTTCGCGGCGAAAAGAGCATGATAGCAGCACCCTTTCAACGAAAGTATCCGGTCAACGCTGGCTAGCTGGCTACTGGTCGTTTCTGCAACAACTCCTGCAGCGCTCGCTACACCCGACGAGTTCTCCCGAGAAGTTTTTTTTTTTTTTTTGGCAAAAAGAGCAACACTGATGGACTATGTTAGTCAGTCTGTGCTTGCAGTATTTGTCGAATGAAACTATCTTTCACTCAAAGCTCTTATTCCGTAATAATAATAATAATAATAATAATAATAATAATAATAATAATAATAATAATAATAATAATAATAATAATAATAATAATAATAATAACAGCTTTACGTCCCAAAAGCATGATATGATTATGAGAGACGTCGTAGTAAAGGTCTGCGGAAATTACGGCCATTAGAAGTGCACCTAAAGCTAGGCACACGGGCTTCTAGCATTTCACCTCCGTCGAAATGCAGCCGGGTGCCGTCGCCCCTCGATCCCGTTATCTTCGCGTCAACAATCAATCACCATAACCAATGAACTATGTGGCGGGCCTTACTCCATGGTATGAAGAAGCAGAAGAAGAAGAAGAAGAAGAAGAAGAAGAAGAAGAAGAAGAAGAAGAAGGAGGAGGAGGAGGAGGAGGAGGAGGAGGAGGAGGAGGAGATGATGATTACATTAATTAACATCTCATTCTCTTAGAAAAAACGAGATGACAATAAAAAGCACCAAGCCCGTTTTGTTTTTTTGTCATCATCATTATCGGTCTGAAACCACCGCAGAACGAAGCTTTCTCCCAATGATATCCTATTCACACTTTTCCGCGCAAGCTGATTCCATTTTGCGCCTTTGAGATTTCTTAGTTCCACCTATTGGTTGTTTTCGTCTGCGCTTCCGATTTCGCGAAACCATGCTGTCGCTCTAACTACTACCCTTTGTCTACTTTGGAGACATTACCAACCGAAGCCCCCCGCCCCCTCTTTTTTTTTTTTTTTTGCCTTGACATCTATTAAGATATTGGATACTCCTGTTTCATCCCTGGGCCACATTCTGCTTTATTTCTATCACTTTGCGTTACGCATACTACTTCTCGTTCCGTTGCACGTCGTGTGTTGCTTAGCTCCTGTTTGTTCTAACAATGTTTTATTACACCTCCTGCAGCACATAGCGTTTGGTTCTCTCATCCTTATATTTTATGCCTTCACTGAAGTCTGTTTATAGTGTATATCGTAAAATTACCTGCACATGTAGAAACTTCGGATCTATAAATCCCCCCTTCCCCCCTTTTTTCTTTCATTCACGCGTCAACACGATAAACTCATTTCCCTCATCTCGTCTACTGACCAATTATTACATTCATATTTTTGAATCCCGCCCAGGGCTTCTGAAAGGTGTGAGCCTTCTTCTTGGGGTCTGGTTATATTATTAATACCTTGGCCTTCCATTAGAATGTTCTTAGCAGTTCGCCGGACCTTTGTCGCAGCGGACACATGTGTTATCCTGTTGAGAGTATTTGCTCAGGCATGCTTTTGGCCTGTGGCAGCTAGCTCTTGCTCAAAAAGCAAAAAAAAAAAAACGGCGCCCCTTGTGTTTTAATATAGATTTTTTTTCTGGTTTTAATTTTGATGTCGCCATAGGAGGTCCCCCGTATCAGTTCCTCTGAAACTTTGGACCTCCTCCTGTACTCTTCCAACCATGTAACCGAATATGAAATATGTAATAAACTTCACTTGACTTTCTCTCTATACTGGCTTTCTTGTCTCCGCCAAGTTGAGCCCAACGCCACCCCTCAACTAGACAGGACACTATTCATATTGCAAGGTTTGCTTTGGCGAGTCAAAAGGAACGCCCTCACCCTATATTTCTTTCTAAACAGTCAGCACGGTCATTCCTTTTCGAGGTGAAGTGTAGCATAGAGTAAAATTCTACGAACTTCGAGGAGGAGTCTTCTACACGTATCTGCAGGCATCATTTTAGTTTCCTCAGCTGATCCAACATAAACCCCTGCACCCCCTTAGCTTGAACGTGTAAACTCGCACCTGGTATTCTCTAACAGTTGATCGAATCTCTGACCACAGCGTTGGCTGCCTAGCATCTAATATGTAGGGCTAACCACTCTGTATGGAGGATGGCAAGCATCTCCTACGAACTATACAAGCACGCGCGTTTCACTATAAACTACCCAGATCACCTGTCAGTTCAGGAACCACCATCACCTAAAGCAAGGAAAATGTTCTTATGTGTATTTACATTTGCGAAATCCAAAATACTGCGAGAGATAGCTCTCGCAGTATTTGCCACGTTACCACGTTATGCTACCTACACCAATATGCCGTTGTAGTCCCTTCTGATATTGATAAAGGCCTCAAAATCTCACTATTCACAATTCACACACACACACACACACACACACACATATATATATATATATATATATATATATATATATATATATATATATATATATATATATATATATATATATATATATATATATATATATATATATATATATATATAACGCAAGGCCTGCGGGACGAAAGGCGCAGCACAGCCACAGCGAAAGCTCGAAGAGCGGCCTTTCAGAGCCTTTTCGAAACACTCACTGGGTAACTACTGCAAGCACACTTGCTGGATACCCGCTAGATCAATATTAAAATGTATTTGGGTAGTTGGCCGGCGTTTGCTATGCTATTTTTCGTCATTATTCTGAGTATCCGTTCAACAGTTGCAAGGAATTTCGTGCCAGTTGTTCATGCAGTGGCTGACGACGATGAGGAGTTATGGCTGAAGTGGGTATGCGCCACAGTTAATAGGGGAACAAGAAAAAGCTTTTTTTTTTTTTGTGATAGGTTGGAGCATTGGATGGCTCAGTCGTTACGCTATTCGCATTGTGCGACGACACGGTTGTTTTTTCGCTGTTTTAAAACGCTTTATAAGTCGTATTAACGCGATTGCTTTCCCAACATCAAGCCTACCTAAGGCAAGTTTGACAACAACTCACAAGCACCGGTGTAGCTCAGTGGTAGACTACTGGGCTGGCACCCAATGAACCCGGGTTCGAGCCCCATTTTGTCATTGGTGCTAGGTCAAGCCTGCCTACAGCAAGTTTGACAAGTTACAGGCACCGGCGTAACTCAGTGGTAGAACACTGGACTGGCACCCAGCGGACACGGGTTCGGGCCCTACTGTGTCGTTGGTGCAGGGTTTTTTTTTCTAATTTAGCGCGATGTGGTTACGGACACTAGCGGCGGCGGCGGACAACTGCGCGTAACCCAAGTTGTGATCTCATAACAGCTTTCGTTGTAAAACTCTGGCCAGGTATGACATAAATATTTACACTCACGCAACGTCACTCGTACAAAACGATGAGGACCATTGTTCTCTCAGTGCGTATACTTCGCGAAGCATCATTTACGTGCGAATGGCAACTGTCGCCGTTCATAACTAAAAACAAAAAACTCCGATGTCGCTAATGATACAAAACAGTGCACATCTATTGTTCGCCTGATAAAAATGACAGCATGTTTTGTGCACACGACGGACAAAATACGCGCAGCGCCGGTCCAAGTGCCAAGATATCTTCGGCCTTGTCTAATAGCGCATGGTGTGTGTCAGGTGCGAAATGTCCAGATGCATACTTATTGATGCAAATTATTTTTGCCGCTTCGGGAATATAACGAGTGATTACGAGAAGCGTCAAGGCAACGGGCTGGATTAACTTGCATTCACTCGGACAAGGTCGACCGGAATGCGCGGAGATGCGCCAGCTCGGGCAATAAGCGTATACACGCCGAGGCTTCACGCGATGCGTGCTTGAGAACCGTTCAAAACGTCGAGGACGACACGCTGAACTCTCCAGGCTCGACCGCTGTCTATAAAAAAAGCACGAACGCAGACGCTACAGTTTACTACTGTTTACTACCTATATAAGGTGAAAGGAGAACAGTTTGAATAAATAAAATGTACTCTACCGGTGACACACACACACACACTCACACACACACACACAAGGAGCAGCCGACACTCTCGAAATCGAACTTTCGGATGTGGATACCCCAAACTGTAAAAAAAAATTCTTTGTTCTCTCACAACGACGCACTCGATTACTAATTCATCGCTGCCTTCTCGAAGAAGAGTGCTACATCATACCCATTCACCTTTTGCTCCGTGTGTTCGTGGTAGAGGCTCGTTCCTTGCAGATATCGAAGTTAAATAACATGAGGGTTGGCTGTGGCCTGCTGCGTGAACTGAAGCACTTAGAACACACTGCCTCGTGGTCTGCTTGTGTGGGAACCACGAGTGGAAGAAGACAAATATCTGCCTGAGGTGCTTCTTGGCTATAGACCCATTCCATGTTTGTAAACACAGGTAGGCCGATGTCGACATTATGGCTAAAACTACAGCGAAGTCCGCACGTAACTTCCACCATAAGTGCTGAGGGCTGCGATGTGCGCCAATAAACAAAACTAAGTTGTGAGACGCGACTCACATCCAACCGCGACGCAGTTTGTCAGCATACCGTTTTTTTTTTTTTCTCGTTGCTTGCCTGAGAACGCCAAATGCACCATTGAAGACCCAGCAGAAACTGCGGTAGGCAGAGCGTCTTTTGCCTACCAAGACAGCGCCACCACGTTTTCGTGCCGTAAGTCCGGTGGAGTTTGTATATATGGTCTACCAGTAAATCAAGGTTGTCGTCAGAAACGTGACAATACGCATATATGAATAATCCATAGTGTACATTTAGTTCTTGTGATGTTGTTGAACAGGTGTATGATTGTCGTGTAACCTGCTGCGCATGTGGTACATAAAAACATATCTGGCTCAATGACTGACACACATTAATTTCTATTGTACTTATTGCGCTTCGTTTGATCAGTGCGATAACCACAGTCATATATGATCTGCAGCAGCTCCATCTTCATTGATAATTTTAATTCATAATTATTTTGTTCCCTCCGGCACGCTCTCTTCTGACTCGAGTCATTGAGTTAACAGACAGCGCTCGTTCTGAGTGTTCTTTTAGCGTGTTTCACTCACGCAGGCAATGGCTGCAGCGAGTTTCTTCATGGAAAAATAGACTCCTCACTTCACAACCGTTCGTGCTAACAACGCGGCTCTACTGCTTGCCCGCTGGTTCATTGCTCATGTCTATTCCGCCGGGAAGGATTGATTGATTGATATGTGAGGTTTAACATCCCAAAACCACCATATGATTATGAGAGACGCCGTAGTGGAGGGCTGCGGAAATTTCGACCACCTGGGGTTTTTTAACGTGAACCCAAATCTGAGCACACGGGCCTACAACATTTCCGCCTCCATCGGAAATGCAGCCGCCCCAGCCGGGATTCGAACCTACGACCTGCGGGTCAGCAGCCGAGTACCTCAGCCACTAGACCCCCGCGGCGGGTCGCCCGCCAGGAAGGTCTTTCTGATTGCGATTTGTGTGCGTCGCCTAAGAACTGCTCGTCCCAAAGACGAGAAAAAAAAAAGTGATATATCTTAGATGCGAAGCATCTTATGAACTCCCTTGATCCGGTGGCGTCCACGCTCCACTGCGCATGGGCGTCCCCTCCCCCTCTATTTTCCCTCCTACGCCCCCCCCCCCTTCTCTCCTCGCAACGCCAACGCAGGCAGCGGCTGCTGGCGAGTTTCTTCATGGAAAAATCAACTTCTCACTGCACAACCGTTCATCGGCCACCCCGTATTTAGGCACTGGATCTTTACCTCCAATGTAGCGCCGAAAAAAGACTTCTGTGCGTTATTGAAAACACAAATTCGCAGCGTGCGCGTTAACTTAAAACGGAAGGCGGATCTCTGTGTCCTATCAGAGTCTTCTGTCTCTCATTGCTTATTAGCAGCATTGGCATGTTCCAGTGGGATTTTGGTCCCTCATGACGGGTGTGTGCGTGCGTGTGTGTGTGTGCGTGTGTGTGCGTGTGTGTGCGTGTGTTTTACACCTCGTCTCTATTTAAGATAGTGGATTTCCAAAGATTTATAATGACAAGCGACGCATGCATGCTGCACTCTTGGGGTGGCAAAGAGTGGTTGAGTTGCAGTTCCCTTGGAAATTGTGGAAGGTTGCCGCTGTGGTGGCACATCGGATGACGGGGTGCGTTGCCTAATTAATACGAACTTGAAGCTTAATTAAGCCCGCGGGGAAACCAAGCTAGTGAGCAAGAAGAAAAAGAAAAGCAACTCGACAATGATGCCCGTAAACAGCTTCGTCACGCGTCAGCTCTTGCGATCTCATTGCTACTTCTAAGCGGCGGAGAAAGAAAGAACACTTTTGCGAGTATTACTTAGCAGATCAAAACTGTTGACGTGTATTGTGCGGATACAGGCTGAATGAGGCTGTACAAAGAAACAAGATAATCTGGTGCCAGGCATGGAACAGATTACAGATTTGACAGCACCACGCTCTGCTGATGTCGTTGTTGCGTAACCATACTTTATGTATGTTGGTGCGTGTGTTTTGATGTGTGCACGTACATATACGCAAGCAAAATTGAAAACTTTAGGGGGAAGGGTTCAACCCCGAACCGCCATTTCCTAGGCTGCCCCCTTGCACACAAGATATTATACCTTAAGGGTACAATATTATACCTTGCACACAAAATATTATACCTTATTTCCACATCGCAGCCCCCCCCCCCCCAAAAAAAAAAAGAAAAAGAAGAAGAAGCACTCCAGAAAAGCTCACGTACTGTGGATGAACCGAGCCACTGACGAGAATGTTCACGAGTATACGCTAAGCCTCTTGCGGTTCCCTTTTTATAAAGCCCTCTATGTAGCGTGCAATTCGAACCTTACCAGTACTAGTCTAAAGTAGTGTAGCAGCTCCTTAGTTCCACCGCGATTGCCGAGGCTATTGTGTATAGGAACGAACCGAACACGTTGCTCTGAGCGACATTCGACATTCTTCGTGCATATCATTTCCTCGTATAAAGTGACCTCCATCGCCAACTCGCTAAGTCACGCTCCGAAGTGGTGTGCCGCCCGGCACCAGATACGAAGTGAGCCATCGATCGGCAGTGTTCGATGATGCGTGACGGCGAGCCTCACGATGCAGGAACACGACATACAGAGCGGCCGGTTTCTGCCGAAAAAAAAAAGTCTGCCCTTCTCGACAGACTGATGATATAAGAGGGCTGATTTTGGAAGTAAACCCGTACTTTTCTTAACCCGGCTCAACCATTGGAACAACGCAAGAAGTTCGCCGGACGCTCGAGAGTGTAAGAGTAAAACCCAGAGTCATTCAATCCTCTGGTTAAGACGAGGCAGATTGATTGATTGATTGATTGATTGAATGATTGATTGATATGAGGGGTTTAACGCCCCAAAACCACCCTATGATTCTGAGAGACGCCGTAGTGGAGGGCTGCAGAAATTTCGACCACCTGGGGTTCTTTAACGTGCGCCCAAACCTGAGCACACGGGCCTACAACATTACCGCCTCCATCGGAAATGGCAGCCGCCGCAGCCGGGATTCGATCCCGCGACCTGCGGGTCAGCGGCCGAGTACCTTAGCCACTATACGACCGCGGCGGGGCTTAAGCCGAGGTAAGTATTGATGCCTCCGCGTGAACTTGAACGCACCGCTGCCGAGACGGCAACGTTGGAGAGCGCGCAGATACACGCAAGAGACCACCTTGGCGTATTTTACAGTATCGCGCTCGATCATGCATCTATTCTTTTGGCTTTCTATACATAGTTTTTAACACTCTGAAACTATGAAACTACGTCCCTGTCTCGGACCAGGAACGCGCAACTAGGCACGCGCAACTTTCTGAACCAGGTACGCTTCCGAAAATCGAAGCATAGCTGCGGTAGCCCCGCCGCGGTGGTCTAGCGGCAAAGGTACTCGGCTGCTGATCCGCAGGTCGCGGGATCGAATACCGGCAGCGGCGGCTGCCATTTCCGATGGAGGCGGAAATGTTGTAGGCCCATGTGTTCATATTCGGGTGCACAATAAAGAACCCCAGGTGGTCGAAATTTCCGGAGCCCTCCAGTACGGCGTCTCTCATAATCATATGGTGGTTTTGGGATGTTAAACCCCACAAATCAATCATTAGCTGTGGTAGTCTGGTTCGATTTCGCGTCCTTCAATTTATAGGTATTCCGGGCGAATAATCTGCAGATGTGTGCACACACCCACTTTGACAGCCTTTTGATCTCACGCAAAGGCACGCGTGCGTGCGCCATCTTTCCGTGATGTCATATACTATACGGGGTGGATGGTCAAAATTAAAAGCGTGGTATGACATTATTGCAATGAGGAACCAGATGGCTCATGATTTTTTTCTGTTACTCCTACAGGCTACCAAACGCATTTCTGAGCTTAGAAGTGACTGTATTTAGAAAAACAATAATAAATGTCGATACACGTATATATATATATATATATATATATATATATATATATATATATATATATATATATATATATATATATATATATATATATATAAAGTGAAAGAATCACGAATGCGGTGTGTTGCATTACTTCATAGTGCGATAATACACATTTAATCGTCGCGCACTCTTTTAGGGACGCGCTACAAACTCATACGCCCCATAGCTGTACGCCTCACCGCCAGGGGCACAGCCAGCAATTGTTCGGGGGGTGAGGGCGTACGACTATACTTTATGTTTGTGCATTGCGTTTGTACGGGAGCATGTACACGTATACATGCAAGCAAAACTGAAAAATTGAGGACTTCAAGGTTCCTTTTTTTTGTTTTCTTTTTCCCTTTACTAAAACGTTATCGACTACCGACTTAGATAATCGTTAATACGGTAGGGCGCAGTGCTCGCGACAAGCTTCCCGATAACAGCAGAAGCATAACTCCCCAAAAATTTTTTTTCGTTTTTTATGGAGGGGGGGGGGGGTATGCATGTTCGTGCGTGCGTTCGTATGCGCGCGTGTACATATACACATACAAAATTGAACCTCTGCAGGGGGGGGGGGGCATGAACCTCTCTTTCCCTCTCTCACCCTTCATGGATACGTCAGTGAATCGCAAGCACATCGACTTCGCCGAGGGCCTCGGACGCACGTACTATTTTCGGAAATCCCATGGACAGACGAAGCGGCCACGCGGAGCAATAGACGTTTCTCCGTGTGTATAGTATATACTAGGGAGACGTGTAGCTTATAGCTTTGTTGCACCGAATTGAGGGTCGTGAAGGTTGTGCATGCGCGCAACACTCTAAAAAAAAAAAAAAAAACGGAAGCGTGACGGCCGTCCCGCCACCTACGCGCTGTGAGCCTGTCTTTTTCCTTTTTTTTTTTTTGTTCCACTTTCGAATTCTGCAGAAGCGGCGACGGTGCAGAGGGGGCATATATTAGACGCGCGAGCGGCTTCTTCAATGTGCATGCATCGTTCCCGCGCGTGCAACCGTAGCACTACAAACGTGCGAGCCGCTTCTTTCGCCCCGCCCTCCTTTCGCCCTTCAGACGAACGCTTTCACCCCCGCGCGAGAAATGTCGTGATTTGCGGGCGAGTGACATTCGTTCATTGCGTGAATACGTGCCGCGTGTCAAACCCGGTCGGCCTGCTTGCCACGCGTCTGGTGCTCGTTTCAATTGAAGGTAACTAAAGCGCCCGGCGACTGCGAGGCGAAGATCGCGCCTGTACGCGCTGGCGCAAGCTATAAGCACAACGCCAATAAACTCGCGCGCTCCCCTGCTTATTCCGAGGCGCACCTGCACAGAACGGGCGCCTGCCTGCCGCCTTGACACCCCTCTGGGTTCCACTGCGCGAAACGTAGTCAAAATAACCATTGAGGTTATTATGAACCAAGACATGATTATGAGAGACGCCGCAGCGGAGGGCTTGGAAAACTTCGACCACCTGCAGGGTTCTTCCACGTGCACTTAAACCTGAGTACACGGACCTCGAGTATTTTCGCCTCTATCGAAAATGCATGCCACAGCGGCCGGGATTCGATGCCGCGATCTGCGGGTTGGATGCTATATAGTCGGTGGTCTGTATAGTCAACCACTAGATAGACCACCGCGTGCTGGATACTCGTAACGTCATATCGCACGTTCGTAGCTTTGTATACAAATGAAAGTATACGTCGCAGAACAGAAAGCTTATTTCACGCTCTCCTTGGTTCATTTTATAACGTGCTGACAGCATTCTTCTCTGCAGTTTAACTAATCCGATGTTCGCTCACACGGCCCTTATATATCAAGGGCTTCTACTTGGAACTTCCGCCTGCTATAATACCATCCGAAGTCGGATGGCAAACTTCATAAGTGCGATTTGAGAGACCCTTTTATGGAACGTGCATATTTTTCATGACCAGGACCCCCGACCACTGAGAAGCATACCTGCCTGATTTCAACAGTACGCTAAAAAAAGCAGATAATTTGGTGGTCCACAAAAAGCAAGCATCCCAACATCCTGCTATGTCAAAAGGTGAATGCGGTTTCATCTTTTATTCCCCCCACCCCACTCTACCCCCAACATCTGCATTTCACCTGATGAAAAAAGCAATAACAAAACATTACCGGTATATAAAAAGGCACCTTAAAAAAAGAAACACCACACAGTAAAAATATAGCTTAAGAGCAGTAGCGCATCCATAGAGAGGGGGGGGGCGGTAGGGGCGATAGCCCCCCCTCAACTGTCTGTCAACATCCCCCTCCCCTAAATGCAGTGCTCGAAGTCCACCTCCTATCACCAATTAAGACAAATGAGTGAAACCGCTGTGAACACACATTAACAGTATTTTTGCTGCGAAGGTTTTTCTTCTGCTAGTAAAAACAAAAAGGTCATGACCACGCCCCCTTCTTTGGTGTTACTTTAGGTGACCGCCCCCCCCCCCCCCCCCCCCCTTCATTGAGTGGCTGGATCCACCCCTGCTCAAGAGAGGCGAAACAGAAAATAGTATTGCGCGCACACTTATTGCTTCATACTTGTGCGATGTATAGATTCGTGCTCTCTTCTGCGAAGTGATGTTCCCACTTTGTTATCTTGCATTTTCACATGTCGCCGTCCTCAGAGCAATATTAGAGAGCTTTAGAATTGGGGATGCCCAAGACACTGGATCCCCAAGCTGCGTTGGGTAGGCTGCTCTCGAGTTCGGAGGAGCAGCTGAGTTTGAGAGTTGAGCCAAACGCGCGGAATGTCATACGTGGTGATATTAAAGTTATGCGGGTCACACTGCGGTCCGGCCCACGCTGCGTCTGCGTCGTCTCGCTGGCGACGCGAGACGCCCTGCAGAACCCACGCTAGATTTCGATTTTTGGGTACTTGGTGAACACGAACGCAACAACCCAAGTGTGGCTTGGGTTCTACGCGTGCTCGCGGGAGGCTCACGATTTTCTTGGGCTCCCAAGCCCATAGAATTTCCCAATATACACTAGAGCGAACTCTGGCGCTAGTGTCTATGGGAGCTGCAATGCACAGCGCTTCAGCGAGCGTGGGAATGATGGATAGTACACACATTTGTCTAAACTTCGTACTTCTGGCCTGCTCTTGGCTCCGTGTGTGTTCGTGTGGCTTGAAGCTGTTTTCTCACGAAACAAAAATCAGCAAATGTTCAGCGATTGCGCTTCACCACCCCATTTTTTTTTTCGAATTATCTTTCCAAATTGGGTCACGAAGTTCAAAAGGGTTGAATCTTTCTTTCAAAACAAAATCTAAACACAGCAATAAACGGAGTCGCAAGTACGATTCGCCACCCGCAAGTACGAAGACTATAGGCAAATGTGTGTACTACCCATCATTCCCATGGTCGCTGAACGATCGCAGCGCCAGAGTGCCCTCTAGTTGATTTTGAGAAACTCTATGCCCAAGCCTTCTGGGTCCCCAATTAAAGAACTCTCATTTTGCTTCAAAGAGCGCTTGTGTCGGTGCAGGAAGCGTTCAGATCCTGCCTACCAGCGCATTCAGCAATGTAGCGCCGAAGCAACAGCCTATACGTCCGGCCAGCGCGGTCGCGTGGACGATGGACCAGAACCGGGCTTGGCTCCCGCCGCATTTTTTATAAACTCGCCGTGTCGCGAAGACGCGTGCATGCGAGACACGTTCCGCGCCGCTCGAGCCGCAGACATACGGCGGGGAAGCTATGGCCGTTTCCTGTGCTTCCTGTTTTGCAACACGCCGCAGCAGTGTTCGGCAAGATTCGTCCGAAAGATGCGCGGTCTCCTCCCGACTTGCGATTGCGTCTAGACGAGACCGGCCGTATATACGCACGCTGCACACTTGCTAGATGGCGCGGCGACGCGTTTGCCGACGTTCCGGAAGCCCATATGAGAAAAGCTGCTCTTCAAACACTGTCGAGTCGAAAGTCTCGCAAAATTTTTCGCATTTTCTCCGAGTGCATTAGCCATTAATGTACATCTGCGTTTAACAGGTCATGCTAAAGATTCGTGCATGTACTGTGTGTTGTCAGTGCAGGTTACATAACCCAAGCGGCCTTATTCACAAAATCTCACTTTCGTAAGCAAGTTTTCCCGTCAGTAAGCCGGAGTCATCAATGATATGAGCCATCATGTGACTGGCTTGAATGTTTCCTTACGAAAATTTATAGCGCGAAGACGCTTCAGTGAATACGGGCCAAGGTTGTCTAAATTTATAGTGCCCTAAACCACGGCATGCCTCGTAATTATATCGTGGTTCTGGCACGTATAGCGTCGGATATTATATTATTATTAGTTTTACAGGCCGTGACAGGGAATGTTATGCGCTACTTTGTCGATGCGTTGGCTCTGCACGAATGCCGTGTCTGTCCAAAGGACCGTTTCGACCACTGTGAGGCTTAACTAAATGAGTGCACAGATCATGTGATCAGAGAGAGAGAGAGAGTTTACAGTTCCACCAAACAGCGTATAATTTCCATCACACGCATATACATTTGTAGATCACAGTGACATCGATTTCTTCGACCGAGAGACACGCAAGCCGGGAGAGGCACTCGTTTAGTGGTGGACGTAATCAGGCTCTTAATGATGTCATGATGATGGCGGCGGCGAAAACACTTAAAGGCAAGTCTGGCAACCAGCGATCCAATCTCGGCAGTGTTATGTTTGCGATGGAGAACGTGCGTGCCACGTAAGTGTGTTCAAGACATGAAGCGAACCTTCGGGTTTCAGCATAGCTACACGGAAAATGAAAAAAAAAATGTAGGGGGGAGGAGGAGGACGCGCACGCTACGTGCGGTGCACGATATACCTGGCCTGAAAGAGAAGATTGAACCGCTACTACAAGCCGTGTTTTATACAGAAAGAAACCGACAACTCCCCATACCCCCAACCCATCTCCCCCCACCACCACAAAAAAAAATAATAAAGTGCAGCCGTGCGTGCACACGTGCATGTGAAGAGATCGAGATCGAGCGTGCCTAAACCAACATTCGCCGAAATCCCTTGGCAGGGAAATAGCGCCGTGAGCTTAGACCAAACAGAGTGCGCGGAAAGAGAATGACCGATCGGGGCTGGCCTTAAGTAACCGTGACGAGGACGCCGTGCTCTGTTTCGAAGAAGGAAGCTCCCGCCACATCGGTATGCCTGCGTATTTGGGGGGCCACGGTGAAGATCAGTGCCCCAACCAAGTCTCCGCCCTTACGCGCGACGCCTGCATCGCGCTCCATCGAGAATCAATTGGCAGCTATGGGTAAATAAGAATACGGAAGTTCAGTGGAAACTCCAAGAGATGAAAAATTCGCGAACACAGTGTGTCCTTGGAAATGACGTTTCGACTGTCAAAACATCGGCGTCAGCGGTTACTCGCACGACACATATCGAAACGCGAAATCTCGATCAACTTCTATGTTTACTTCACTCAATCATGGGCGGAAGAGCGGTTTGTGGATTCTTCTGACTCAGATCGTATGACAGCGCCCTCGGACAGCTGTAGCAACGTTCCTTTATTTTTATTTATTTTTAATTTAATAATACTGTCAACCCTCGCTTGAGGGTCATAACAGGGAGGGAGTACAATAGTACGTACAAACAGAAAACCAAAACAACTGGCACTCAAATAGCAATGCACACAATAAACCGAAATTGGCAGTAGTTTAATTCAACCATGACCAGGATAAGCATCGATTTCTCTGTCAAAAGATCGCACATTGGTACTATTAACAACATGATGGGGTAAACAATTCCATTGTTCTGTAGCATCCAGAAAAACTTCTTTTAGACTACCACAGCGCATTTATTTCCAACAGCCGTCTATTTGCGTTCAACATTATCTGGCTCCCCACTGACAACCTGCTGTAGTATTGCTTTGGATGTGCATATCACGCAGGCCCCTTGAGGACTCTTCTCCGCACGGATTCTACCATGTTCACCTCTACAGCAGTCATTTCGTTATGCTCACCTGTGCGCCCCTACAGATTTCGCTATATTGAACCTCGTACCACGATTAAAATCGTGCATTCCGCATTTACTTCTTTTAATTATTAATTTGGACAGTCGTTGACTACCGCAATTACGGTACGAGGTCTCCATTCTCTATAGAAACACTCCGTTAATCAGCATCGCATGTGACCCATTCGAAACAGGCACCGAAAGTACGCAACGCACATTTGAAACTGAAAATGGAGACTATCCACGCCTCGGAAAGCGGGAAAGCCGAAGTAATGACGTCATATCAGTACGCAATCCATCCTAGAATCGAGACTGAAAGCCATACAATGACCGTGTCGCCAGAAGCCGCCGAGGGGAATCCGCTCTCACATTTTCTCCGGTCGAGTGATGAATGGGGCTGGCTTTCTGCAGCAAGGCCGTGGTGCTTATTTTGTTTCCAATTTCGGTGACATGATGAAGTCTGTTATGTCAGAGCAAAAACTGCACTGGCATGTGCTTTGAACTAATCGTAGTGATTTGTTGGGCGACCAAAGAACTGAGGCATATAGCAAGTATATGCAACAACAAGGTAAAAGCAATACAAACATTTTCTATCGGTACATACGCACAATATATAAATGAATGAATGAATCAATCAATTGATCAATCAACCAGTTTTATAGCGTATTTTACATGTAATGGTTGGTTATTTATATGAGGTAGCACACTAGAGCCCATTCAAGGGAATTTTCAGGCAAGGAAAGTTAAAAGGAGTCTCATTAATTGTGGGTATACATATATAGTGGGTTACTTCAGTCCATGCATGTAATCCGATGACATGCTACAATTGATGCGTCTAAAACGAGAGGGACGATAAGCGAGATGACTGAAACAGCAGTGAGAACATTCGCACAAAATGCGCGCTCGTTTCAGTCACATGTTATCGCAACAATTCAAATTTTCGGTACAGGATAACTCACCTTGATTATTGGTACTATTAGCACTTGTCGTCCGTTACAGGCTAGTAGATTATGTTTACATATTTTATCTCAGAAAGTAATAATTACTTCGTTTTGAATTCTACTTTATTATTAAATAGCAGTCATCACTGCTCGAAAATCGAGAAAGCTATTTCATACTCAGCAGCAAGGTGCTACAGATATTGAACGGCCACGTTTGTTACTGACAACCCTTCACAATAAAAATTGTCGTACGATACTTTTTGTAGCAGTGAGCTAGATTCAAATCAATGTTTTATTTCAATGCTTTCTTTTCTTCTTATATTCAAAGTTAAATTAGAGCGCACTACACGACAGTCTCGGCAAAACACTGTGGGTATCCAAATCTTTCCGTTCATGTATTCTGCCATTGGCTAGGTACCTTCGTTAATGATATATGCTTAGATTTAGGATTTGACGAAAAGTTGTCTTATACGAACAGTCGTATGTAAGACATTTTTTTTTCTTGTGTGCGCGCACGTGTGTGTGAATATCGGCACAAGTTTCATTGTCCTAGAAGAAGTGCAGTAGCTATAACTCTCAGAGCTTACTAATTAGTGCGCGGCTGCTTTCGTAACGTACCACCTGTGAGCTAGAGATCTGTTAAATGATTCTCTCACCACTGCATTCCTAATAATATAAAAGCCATTAAGATCATCTTACACGTACCATGATTCGTCACAGGGTCTGTCGCAATTAAGCTCCATGCTTTATTGACACATCGTTCCGAGATTATGCATCGAGCTGTGTATGACGAGACCAGAAATATCCAAGGTATAACGCTCACATAGCTTCTATATATGAAATATTCTACAATATACCTACAGCCGTTTGTTCTTGTTCGCCGGCGTTAACTTCCGGCCATTTGCAGCTCAATCAAGTGGTTTACTCAGTGTAGACACAAATGTCTTCTTATTTTTAGAAGTAAATAAATTGTTCTTGCATAATCTCCCATACAAAGGCGTCGTTACTATACGCGTAAATAATATAAAACATGAAGAACACAAAGCGCGACGGACTCCGTCGAGATTTTCTCACCGAGACTTCATATAGCCTCAAGAATGACTTCAACTTATTTTATTTTTAATTTATGCACTGCATCCTTACTGTAAATCCTTGTGTAAATTACGGGCCGGCTTAGTCCTCGCCATAAAAGCAGAGCGTAAAAAGAGGGAGAGGCAACATGATGAGGTATAGTGGTCGTGTTCAGGAATTGGCTAACCAGAAGAGACTTTGCCGCAGGCCACTGTTAAATAGGACACGCTCGATTAGCTGTAGCTCCAACGTATAAAGCTAAAAACTGAAGAGAATAAGTAGCACTTATTCTGCTATACCTTTTTTTGTTAGTTTGTTGGCGCATCAACTCTGTCTATATGAATTGTCTAGCAAGTAAGTTGATTAACTCGAGGACGCCGGTTCGACTTTCAACCATGGCTGTCACAATTCCACGGGGGCCAAATGCAAGAACACCCATGTACTTACAGGTTTAGGTGCAAGTTTAGGTGTAGTCGAAATCGATACGGGGTCCCTATAGACGGCGTGCCTCATAATGATATCGCGCTTTTGGCACACAAAATCTCTTAACGTTACTAAAACTATGTGTTGACAAAACTCGAACCTTATCGTACTAACGGCATGAGTTCAAGCACTTCCGCGACGCATGTTCCACGTGTATAAATTGGGTTGCGCACAACATACCGTGCCACGCCGAAGCGTTTGCCCTTTAATTCTGTGCAGACAGGTGCGTTATAAACGATCACGTCGAGTTCTTTTATCTCTTTGTGCATATTCATTTGTTTACTTCGACTTCGCACTACACTCACCTGTTCGGTTGGCACACCGGCTGCAGCGCAGCGGGGCAGAAAATCACGTGGCCCTCGGAAGATAGCACGGGCAGGCAGCAGTCGGGCTACAGCGCGGTCGTGTTCGTTTTACGCCACAAAACACCGGCTCAGTCATGTCGTTTCGACTTTATGTTTCTGTACACGCGTGCCAGACTCGTGTGACACACACAGAATGCGTGCCACCTGTGCATCATGTAGGAAGCACGCTGTGCACTATATGGTCAGCCGGTTATCCCGCACTCCTTTGCGAAAATATGCGGAGGTCGACGCTGCGGCGATGCCGCGCATGATCATAACACGCGTCGTGCGCTAACAGTCTATACAGTAATACAAACATAAGTGAAACATCGCAGATACCGCAGGGTAGTCCGAGCGACCACAGCCGGCCGCTCGAAATACTCGACATATCACTCTATGATTGATATGTCGTTCGTGATCGATAAGACCGACCACGGGAGCAAGCTGTTGAACGGCATTTTTTACCTATACGTCAGTTGACTATACAAACGGGTCTCGCGTGCCGAAGCCAATCTAATTATGCCCAGGTTACGCCCTAGCATATATGGCTCTGAATTATATTGAAGTGCATCTGGTATTCTGTGGGGGGAGTGGTTTTAAATGAAAAGAAGAGAAAAGTGAGCCCCGTAACTGTCGCTCAGGGGGAGGACACCTCAACAGTAACTCAGGAGAAGTGGGAGCAAAGGATGGATTAAAAGGATAGGATTAAAAGGTAGAGATAGGAAAGAGAGGGCGAGGCGCACGGACAGCGAACGACGGAAATGAGGAGAAGATAGGAAAGATGGAGACAGTCGCAGGAGTCCGAGGACGGGGCACCACTGGCGAGAGCTCTTGTCGGCGACAGGAGATGGCGTAGGGTTAATCCAGTCGGCCAGAGCTACGCTGTCGTCGTCGTCGGGGACCGGCGTCAGGAGAAGGCAGAGGACCAACCCAGTCGGCCAGAGCTGCACTGTCGTCGGAGATCGCGAGGGCACAACCAATCGGCACGGAATCCAGCGAGCGAGTGTCTCTTATACGCACGCAAATAGCTAAAGATACATGAGAGTTATTTTAGCCCATTTCGAAATAAAACAGAATATGTCGAGTAGCCCTCAGAATGGTTCAAGTTTTGTGTTGTGCATTCGATGCAGAGAAACCTAATGCGGAAAGCGGCAAAGAAAAAGCTAATGAGGGCGCTACGCCAGGAAATATAGTGTTGCTTATGGTCACTGGTCATGAGCGGAAACCTCTTCCACTTTCTCATTGCAATGTAATTCATAATTTGGGCAACGCTGAGAAAGCACAAGCAACTACACTCTTCGTAGTGTAAAATAGCAAAAAAAGAACTACGCACATGGCCAGTTGTTTTAATGTATAAGCTCTCTTTTCGGAAAAAATAAACATCAGTTGAAAGTTAGCGCCCATGTTGTCTTCTTGCTGTATACACGTGTTTTGTGGGAGATTTACAATGCATTACCAACTATATATATATATATATATATATATATATATATATATATATATATATATATATATATATATATATATATATATATATATATAGGCTTTCTGTGCTACTGGAATTCTTCGCTGTAGCATAGCGGCTATATCGTTGCGCTGCCAAGCACAAGAGTCCAGGTTCGATTTCCGTTAATGGCGGCTGCACTTCAATGGGGCCGAAATGAAAAATTGCTCATGCATCTATACTCAGGTTTGCGTTGAACAACTGCAGAAGGTGATTAGAAAGAAAAAAAAAGCTAGAAGAGCAGCCTTTCAGAGCCTTTTCTAAACACTCATTGGGTAACTGCTGCAAGCACACTTGCTGGGTACCCACTACGACATTATAATAATAATTTTTGGGTTGTAGGCCGGCATTCGCTATGCTATCCTTCATCGTTCTTCTGAGTTCTGGTATCCGCTAAACACTTGCAAGTAATTTTGTGCCATCTGTTCATGCAGTGGCTGACGACGATGAGAAATTCTGCCTAAAGTGGGTATGCGACACAGTTAATAGGTGATAAAGAACAAGCTTTTGTAATGAGTTGGAGTATCGAACGACCCACTCGTTTCGTTATTCGGTATGTGGGACGCCTAATTGTCCCTTTGCTGTTCTAAAATGCTTTATTACTCATATTAACGCGATTCCTTTCCTGACATCAAACCTTCTTAAGGCAACTTTCCGATCTAGCCTCAAGCACTGGCGTGGCTCAGTGGGCTGGCACACTGCGAACCGAACCCGTGTTCGAGTCCCACTGTGTCCTTGGTGTTGTTTTTTTTACTTACTGAGGTTTTTGTTTTCTTTCGATATACTGGTTACGGACACCGGCGGCGGCGGCGGATAACTATACGGCGCCGCGCATGACCCGTGTTCAGATCTCATAACAGCTTTCGTGGTAAAAAAAAAAAATCCCGAGATCACCCATTAAGTTGTGTCTCATAATCACATTGCCCCGCCGCGGTGGTCTAGTGGCTAAGGTACTCGGCTGCTGACCCGCAGGTCGCGGGTTCGATTCCCGGCTGCGGCGGCTGCATTTCCGATGGAGGCGGAAATGTTAGAGGCCCGTGTACTCAGATTTCGGTGCACGTTAAAGAACCCCAGGTGGTCAAAATTTCCGGAGCCCTCCACTACGGCGTCTCTCATAATCATATGGTGGTTTTGGGACGTTAAACCCCACAAATCAAATCAATCAATCATAATCACATTGTGGTTCTAACATACCAGACCCTAAAATTTAATTTCACTTTTTCAGGAGCGTGTACGATTCTCCAAGACTATACTTGACGCACGACGTTCCAGTTTTCCGGTGGCGTTCGTAGCACGCAACAGAGAGTGGCGCAACAGGTGACGCAACACCTGTTGCTGTAGCACGCAACAGAGAGGTGTCTGAGTGAGAAAGGAGATACGTTTGGCGTGATATAACTGGCAGAAAGTACTCTCTATTCATCTGAAAGTTTTGTAAGCTTATCTTATACCACTGCATACTTTTTCAATAGAAGAACCTACCATGCTTGGCAAACGACGGGGTGAGCGCAGCAGCAGAAGCGTTCATCTACGTATTCGTATATACGAACGGCTCAACGACGGCAACAGCTTTCTGGAACAATGTCTCCCTACTGTCATCTTTATTATTTTTTATTATATTTAACTCAAGCGCGACCCCGTGAACGAGTGCACCTGTCGCGTCAGCACGTGCTCGAGACGCCTGCATGGAAAGGGTTTTGCGTGCACCCGTGTGCTTATCGCAAACATATAGGCGCTGCGCCGTGCTCCAACCGGGCTGCAGAAATCAGGCGCCTTTTTTTTATTGTGATAGCAATTATATGGACACGCTCAGCTAGATTTTGCCGCCAGCGTAGGCGTCGATGTCATGCACCGTATATGTATACGTATATATATATATATATATATATATATATATATATATATAAAAATGAAAGAAAGAAAAAAATTCAGAAAAAAAGCACGCTGTCTTGCGGAATCGAATGTGGGACCTCTGCGTAAGGAAAGCGGGGCGTTAGCCACTGAGGCCGGCCGGAGACCGTTCTTCACCACTCAAACGGCAAGCTATTTATATCTACCACGTACCGCTGCTGTGTTTCCGGCATTACCAGAAAGATGGCGCAATGATCGCACGTCAACACATCGCGCAGCGGCGCCCGCTCTAATCTCATACGCGTACTTTGCCCGGCTTAGAGAAGGGGAGCAACGTTCCCTCGCGCGCCCTTATCTCGCAGTGGCGAGGAGGGGAGGATCGTACGCCTTGGATGGACTCGGGCGTTACGTGGAACGATTCTGCTGTAGTTACTGGGCGCACAAAGGTCACTGCAATCATTGCAGTCTCCGTTCACGAAAAGCGCGTGCTTTTCAGACTCAGCGAAGTAACAAATGAGATGCTTATTCGCGTGTTTCTTCTCATCACTACCACCATAGAGTTTCCTAATAATATCTAGAGGGGACTCCGGCACTGCGTCGTTCAGGAACCATGGAAATGATGGGTAGTACACTGATTCGCCTAGTCGTCGTACTTTCGGGCGGCGAATCGTACTTGTGGCTTCGTTTATTGCTGTGTTTCGGTTTTGTTTCAAAGGCAAGAACGAATCCTTTTGAACTTTGTGACTCGATTTGAAAAGGTAAGCCTAAAAAAAAATAAGGTGGTGAAGCGCAAACGCTGAACATTTGCTTATTTTTGTTTCGTGAGAAAACAGCTCCAAGCTACACGATCACACACGGGGCCAGAAGTACGAAAATTAGACAAATCCATGTACTACCCATTCCTCCCATGCTCGCTGAAATGCCATGCGTTGCAGCTCCCATAGACACTAGCGCCGAAGTTTCCTCTAGTGTGTATTTAGGAAACTCTATGACACCACACGAGTCATCCGTTCTAATAGGTCGCTGTGCGAACGGCGAGCTTTGGAAGAGGCGAAAATGTGGGGACCTCGTTCTGTCATTGATAACAATCTTCACGTATCTAAAAAAAATGTGAATATCCACCAGAGTAGTACATTACCACCGACGTATATGTGTACGTTTGTGGTACATACGAGCACCAGGAGAAACGTTCCTGGCGGTTAGTTGGACACTCGGCTTGACGCTCAAGTGTTGGTGGCCCATTTTCAGGTCTGAAAACGGAACCCAATTAATGAATAACGGAGAGCTGAGCTATAGTTAGTACGTGTTCATTCTGAAAAAAAGACAGGGTGAGCAAACGCTTAGGAAGTCAGACACCACTCAATTAATTAAATTAAGAATCCAATAATGACAGTTTTTAGAGATGCGAGTATGCACTACACAGACGCATAGTTATGTGCGCGGTGTACTTGGGTATCACTGACACCTTTTGTTCATGGAGGTGATTCCCTCCAGCTGTACATTGTGGACTAGAAGTAATGAAAACTAAAACTGTAATATGTGGACATACTTTGTTTTCTAGTTCCTCCTCATCTTACCTGCCCAAATACCTTGTCCCAAATTGTAGAGTAGACAAACAAACTATTAGCGTGGTTAACCAACGCCCTTCCCTCTTTCTCAGCTAAGCTCGAGGGCGCGGTCCCGCCACGTAGGTCAAGTGGCTAAGGTACTCGGCTGCTGACCCGCAGTTCACGGGATCGAATCCCGGCTGCGGCGGCTGTATTTCCGATGGAGGCGGAAATGCTGTAGGCCCGTGTGCTCAGATTTGGGTGCACGCTAAAGAACGCCAGGTGGTCTAGATTTCCGGAGCCCTCCACTACGGCGTCTCTCATAATCATATGGTGGTTTTGAAACGTTCAACACCACATATCAATCAATCAATCAAGCTCAAGGGCGCGGGTTCGATTCCCCGCTTCGGCGGCCGCATTTACATGTGGGCGAACTGCTAAGGTGTGCCTAGATTTAGGCGCAATTTAAAGTGCCTCCTTTTTTTTTCGAAATTAATGCGGAGGTCCGGGCCCCATGTGCGCTACAGCGCCACTCGTAATCATATTGTCATTTCTGCACGTAAAGACAGCAGCAGTTATCATTATTATCTCTCTGTCTAACAAACCAAGGCTACACGCTGACCACCAGACGCGCGTGAGTTTTTGTAAATGTCTTTTCTGTTTGCACCACTTCTTTTTTAAAGGATTAAAAAAAAGCAAGATCTGCCTTCATCACTCCTCTAGCTGTTTTATTTTGTCTTCGAGAACTGTAGCGACGTTACGTACTGGACATAAGCAACCTGACTTCACAACACGCCACGTAAAAGAGGATCCAAAAGGATACAGCATTGCATACTACCGTCGCAGCACTCTATTGCAGTGAACGCGTTTTACTTTCGTCCGTGTTAGTGGAGGGGATTCGAGGGCGCGCGGACGCGAAACCGGACATACGTGTTCCCACACTTGGAGTTGACCTGGACGTTACTCATATATCTAGCTTATCAGTTTGCTAGGTGTGACTTACACGTGTATATATCTCGTTTACTTGACCCTGTAGCCCGTGCTCTTTTTGGGGCTTTCATATGCGCGTACATTTTTCGCACATGTTTCTCCTGCAGTGAATAAGCTAGTGTCGTATAGCTGTCACGTGTCGGGCGCTGATGTCAGCTCACTTCCGATCCCGAGATAGTAATACATACACGTGGGAGGGAAAAAAATGTGTTCAGGGGAAGCCTATAACGTGTTCTGATTCTTTCTTTCTTTCTTTCTTTCTTTCTTTCTTTCTTTCTTTCTTTCTTTCTTCCTTTCTTTCTTTCTTTCTTTCTTTCTTTCTTTCTTTCTTTTGGTGCCAGCACAAATTTTATTCGAAGCTCAAACCTATACTTTATATGAGGTACAAGTTTGACATCATCAGCTCCTATTGAAAGCTGACTTCAGGTAACTGAATGTCGTCTAAGAACGATGATTATGTGTTATGCGGATTATATACGCTACGCAACAAGAAAGGAGAAAAAAAAGAATGGCAGGTGAAAAACTATTGTTCTTCCGTTTGTAGCCCAAAACTACACAGCAAATTATTTAGAACGGAAAACTGAGTCAGTCGGTCTGATTTCATAGTTGCATTGCTTTGCTAAAAAAAAAGAAGAAAAGAAAACAGCATTGAAGGAAGAACTTTACACCGTATGGGCTGTCTCAACGAAATTTTCACAAAAGTAAAGTAAAAAGGTCATCCATTCATATTTACAAGTGCTCCTAACAGATAAAGAACTCGCCTGGCTGATGCCCCTTAACTAAACACACGCACGACGTCTACGTGAAATTACGGCACATGCTGACCAAATATTTGTATTCTTTATCCGGAAGCCTAACCGATGGCTGGCTCAAACATACTTCGTGCACACTTCTCCCATTTTTTGTAGCTTTATTTTTATTTTATTTACTTTTTGATAGAGATGCACGATCCTAAGCACGACTACATAGGAAATATGAATTTAAGCATCCTAACTGACGAAAAAACTATGGCATTTTCGCATTATTGTTGACAAGCCTGAAGGAAAGAGGAGGTGGACGGCCTCCCGTGTTTCTTCTTGTTTTTTCTCTTTATTTCTCCTTCGCCCTGTTTCTTGTATGGCTTTTTCGTATCTGTTTCTGCTTCAACTTGTTTCTCTCTTAATTTCCTTCTCTTTCAACCTCTTTCTACCTTTCTTTTCCCATCTTTTTATCACTTCCATTTTCTTTTGATCTCTCCCATTCTCTCTGTGTGTTTCTTTTTGTATCTTTCTTTGTTTTTCCACATTTCTTTTTCTCTTTTTGCCTTGCTCTTCGTTTTTTATATCGTTTTTGTGTATGTTTCTTTTTATTTCTTTATCTCTTTATCAGTCCTTCTCTATATTTTTATCACTTTGTACCTCTCTTTCTCTTTCTATATTTTTGTTTTCCTCTCTCACTCTTCCACATGCTCTTTTTCGTTTGACGCTCGCACCTGCTGCATTCGGAGGTGAGGCTTGCCCAATTTCTGTCGCATATATCCACCCGAGTTTTTTTTTGTTTTTTTTTCTCGCGTTGTATTGATTACGGCCGGATGAAACAGCTCAGCTGCTAAAAATTCTGCCTGGTCAAGAATTGTTCTTCGCTCTTATAAACTTTCACAAACCTTGCGGGCTTCGCACATACGACTTGTCATACTCGAGAAAATGGGGGAGGGGGGTGGAATACGCGCAGGATCTTTTTACGCACAGTTGAAAGTTACGTGCATTGTCAGAACATCGCTCGACGCGTCAAAAGAAACAGCAGTGAAATATAGATTAGTCATACTGCACTTTCCACATTCGCAGTAACGATAAATGCAGACATGGGTTGGTTATAGGAACGCGGCATCATGCAGCACAGTTTGGTTCTCGAAGTATATACGTTGCACGTTATTATACCACTCTTGCATTACCCCGCCGCGGTGGTCTAGTGGCTAAGGTGCTCGGCTGTTGACCCGCAGGTCGCGGGATTGAATCCTGGCTGCGGTGGCTGCATTTCCGATGGAGGCGGAAATGTTGTAGGCCCGTGTGCTCAGATTTGGGTGCACGTTAAAGAACCCCAGGTGGTCGAAATTTCCGGAGCCCTCCACTACGGCGTCTCTCATAATCATATGGTGGTTTTGGGACGTTAAACCCCATATATCAATTACCACTCTTGCATTCATTATCGCGTGCGTTGCGCGTGGAACCAGCAGCTCACTATATATACATAGTGTGCACGTGCGTCACGCAGCACTCTTTCGTCACTTCCGAAATGCGCCACCGACATGCCCGGGTACTTACCGACTCCGTCACCTACCACTGCCGTGTTGTATCCTCGTGCTTGCGCTCGTTTAGTCCGTTAAAGTACGACAACAAAAAATCCACAATGGTTCCCTTTCAACATCGTACACAGCAACAGGTGACGAACCCCCAACAAACCACGCTGCAGCACGTGAACTGCCGTATAGGTACCCAGGGAGGCACCCGGACATGGCGGGAGAGGGCGACAACGGCGGAAGTGACATCACATGAACACTATGTATATTGATATAATGTCGGTCACTTGGATTCTTGAAGCCATTTTCCAGGAGTTTCAGTACATAGACCACCATTTCTCGAGTAACTTTTGCAGACTCCGGGGGTTCCTGGAGAAGTTCAAAGAGGTCAGTGTAAACTGCTCTATCGAGGGGTTTTCTATTCACGAGCTGCCTTTACCGCGACAAACAGCCTTATGTATACGTGCCAATGGTATACTGTATTGACAACGACCAGCACAAAGTCTCTTTCTAAACAATTGTTCTATAACGACATAATAAAAGAAGGCAAGCTATATAAGTTGAACCGTATTGGCGCGTGCGGATGGCCTTTTTCGGAGGATAATTATTGTCAACAAGCTCACAGAACATCACCTTTCGCATTGATCATACAGACATGCAAAAGCGAAATATAGTAATCGTCCTTCCTCCTTTTTTTTTTCATGTGCTGGGTATACACCCAGCTGGAAGCTAAATTATCTGCTGCTGACATGTTTGCCGTCTCAGTCTTTTTCGCTATGACTTACCGAGTTTGTAACCACGTCTATAGGCTGCTTATAACATACCTCTAGATTTTATTCTCGCATGAATACCGTAGTATGCAATTTGTGTGCCCCCCCCCCCCCCCCCCCCACACACACACACAAATGTAGAGAGGCTGCGACCGCATGGTTCAATGAGTTCGCCGCAGTCAACCATTGGATTCGATGACGCCGAGTGCAGACTGATGTGCAAAGCTGGAAAAAGGTGCCCCACGCTCTACGCAGCAGAGCTGTGCCTGAGCTGGCAGTGTATCGCCACCCCATCGAACCTTTTCATCGGGGGCGGGCCACTTGAGTGCCGCCGCACGGCAGCCCTGAATCAAGAGGAGGAAAACACGCATCACCGACGAAACACGCGCCCTTCCCTCTTATCGAACTTGAGAGCTTGCCGCAGGGCATGTCGCCTTGCCGCACGCTCTTATTCCCACGTGCCAGATTCTAAGTCAAAGTATGTGGATCGCCGCGAAATCAATGCGCACTTTCTGTCTCACGAACTGTCGTTTGCGAAGCAAAGGATTGATTGATTGATTGATTTGTGGGGTTTAACGTCCCAAAACCACCATTTGATTATGAGACGCCGTAGTGGAGGGCTCCGGAAATTTTGACCACCTGGGGTTCTTTAACGTGCACCCAAATCTGAGTACACGGGCCTACAACATTTCCGCCTCTATCGGAAATGCAGCCGCCGCAGCCGGGAATCGAACCCGCGACCTGCGGGTCAGCAGCCGAGTACCTTAGCCACTAGACCACCGCGGCGGGGCTTCGAAGCAAAGGAGTCTATGTGCAAGGCGATTCATGGATGAAGTTTTCACCTTCCACTATACTAACGAAACACAGGGTCCTTTCAAGAACAGACAGTGTATAGTAATGCGTTCAGAATTTATTTTAACCTCACTGTTTTACTCCACGGGCACCAAGAACGCGGTATATGCAAGCTCTTTTTGCTATGCAGGCCACTCTGCGGTCACTCGGAGCAGCATAGCAAGACCCGAGTCTGTTTTTTCTGCATCCCCTCCCATTAATTAGCGAAATCAACGCGAACACAAGAGAGCACATGCACGCATCATATCCGCGGTGCTTTCTCACACGTAGCATAACTATTGCGACACCGCGCTTGCATTGCACCTTGCTTATATTATTCGTTGTGCAACCACTGTAAAGTAAGTAAAGGTTACGTTCTCCATTACATTAAACTAAAAGCAACTTTTTCATTTTTCGAAGCCATGTCAAAATACCGCTGCCGCGTCTGAGTCCGCGTAATCGTGCTTGATCTCAGTTCGAACTTTCATCGTTCCGCGGGCTTCGAAACGGGTAGAAGCCGTCGAGAGTTTTATTTCAAGTCGTTTAGCGATTTAACTTTACGGAAGCTCGCAAGGTAGAGGAAGGTTGAAGAAAGGGAAATGCTGTTGTGTAACTTGTTTTTTATTAATACGAAGCTACTAAGCGAATCAGTACGGGCAGATTTCAGTTGCGGGTGAAGAAAAAATATGAAGAAGAATAAAGAGAAGCGCTTGTCTTGCGTATTATTCCCTGTCCCGTCTCGAGTAACGCGCTTCTCAACTCAACATTGTAAACCAAGTAGCCCCAAAAAAAGGTCCTCCTTAAAAAAATAAAAAAAAGAGCTCACAAAGCTTCAGAAAGAAAACTGCACTATGAAGAAGAAGACTGGTCTGGTCAGAGACGAAATCTTCTTCAGCTCTGAAGCTTTCTTTCATTGTGAATGTATGTGGACTTCGTGCTGAAAAATTGGTAGACTACAAACTTGCACCTAGGTTGTTCATTCACCTGCCCAAATGCTTGAGGCCCGTGTGCTCTAAAGAACCTCAAGATTTGCGGAGCCCTCCACTACAGAGTTCCTCACAATCATATAGTGGTTTTGGGACGTTAGACCTCAAAAATTATTATTATAACCTGCACCCCCCTCTCTCCCCCCGCCCTCCGCCTATTTCTGCTGAACGCGCATATGGTCCTGGATGACTCACATCAGCACAACATTTTTACTGGCTCGCCCTCACACTCTTTCCTCCGCACCCTCGGCATTCACAGTTCTACTTTCTCCCCTTTGGACGCGAATTGTAATACACTGTCTACAAATGTGTCAAATTCACATACCGTAATTTCAAGGGACACAATATTATTTCCAAGAAAAACAATGAAGTAATGATTTGTGGTTTTCGGTTATTAATTGTAATTAGCAGGTAACTCCATATTTAATTAATGCGAAGTCAATCCCGTTACATTTTGATATAATTAATAATGAAATTATGAGCTCCATATAGCGCACACTTTTTCATGGTATTAATGTCGAGAAACGTAAAGTAATGTGACGTTGGTCCTGGAATTCAGGACGTCAACCGATCGTTGAATGTCGCAATACATTCACTGCTGTCATCGGCTTGAGTTATACAAGGCAGAATAAGGTTATATCAAAACGTATATACTGACTATGCGTAAATTCAAGTTCATCCAATCGGCAACGTATCGTGCTCTCCTTTGGCCACAAGTTGACACAACTATAACATGAACGAGTCGCGCACACAAACGGAGCCACCGCCGTCGAAGGGGTTATAAAAAACATTAAGAAGACGGCAATAGCGAAAATAAACTTTAGTGCCCCTAGAGCTGCAGGCGCCGTAATGCCACGAACAGATCAGAAGTATAAACAGAGGTGAGGTGTGTTTGTCTGGCAACTTGGAACACAGCTATAGGCGTGCGCATGGGGAGAGGTGATGGTTTAGTTTCACCACATCCACTCTCCTGCCCTTACAGGGATCAAGTCGGAAAGATAACACGCTTACTAACAGGCACAAAAATGAAAATGAAGCGATTAAGTGCTTCTAACCACGGCCGGCCTTCGTTCCCCGGCTTTCTATAGGGGTAAAGGCGGGACCAAGTGTTATTTGAACAGAACATCGGCTGTTATGTCATTATGGTCAAACACCTATACATCCATAACATTGTGCCTTAAACTAAAGGCAGGTCAGGCCTCACTGAGTAAAGATTTGAGACAGGCCCGGACAGACTTGGCGGCTTCCTTTAGAGAACAAACTACCACACCTCCACACCGCAGTTTACGCTGCGCCACGAATGCGGGATACCCCTTCCGTTGTCCCATCAGTGAGAATCATGTAACATCGTTCGAGCAACCCAAAGATCTACCACTGCCGCGAGTCTTCGTCAACGTGGCCACGAGATACCCGACGTTCCCCAGCAGTCAAATGTTCCGTCTTCGCCGTTCAGTAAGTATATGCCGGTAGTCTGCGCGGTCCTCAATGTCCAGCCGAACGTATACGTGCTGGCGCGGGACAAACGAAACCCGCGAACTGTCTGCGTTGTAATTGCGGGCACGCCGGCATTCACCACGCAAACGACGTCGATCAGAGCGGCCTGGATCGCGTTCCCAGCATCCGCGCCCATGTGTGGCTCAATGAAGCAACTTCGGCACTTCCGGCCCGCGTCTGAACACTCGGCACGCAAGAACCCACGCACTTCAGGCGTACCACCACGAGAGAAGGGAGAAAAAAAAAGAAACCTTTTGATTGTGATACGAGCGGCACTGTCACGCTTCAACAGCGACGCGCATGCGTGCCATCGTACTTTTCGCGTCGACGGCCGCCTATCGTCTACACTAAAGCAGGCGCGACCCTTCGACGTAGGGAAAACCGCGAGCTATAGTGTTTTAGTTCACTCTATGGGGAGAAGAAACAAGCGAAGCCAGCCTTTCTTGAGAACAATAAAAGGTACTGTGGTATGAGGGCTCTTCAACTGGCCTGGACTGTCATGGGAGAAAATGCGTAGCAACGAGAACGTTAATAGCAAGTGGCTGACACAGGGATGTTATTTTTATTTACCCCTGCTGTTATTCATGCTGTACATGGTGCGCATGAAAAAAAAGCGCTAAAAGGTAACGAGATTTGTTTTAATCGGTCACACAAGCAAGGCGGCATGATGATTGAGCCGAATCTTCCAGGTTTATGCTCAGGATAATGTCTGATTTGCGGACAGTCGATATGATATACAGCGGCTGGCGGATATATGTGGAAGAAAAGCTGAAGCTCTAGGACTAGGGTTTAGTGTTACTAAATCTGAATGATTTGTATTCAGTGATCCCGATGATCAGGCAGTGTCCACACAGGGTCAAGAAATATCGAGGGTAAGCGAATTCAAGTACATCGGAGTGTGAGTAAGTGAGAGTGGTTTGACAGCGAAAAGCCACGGCAGCAAAGGGAAAGAAGAATGCTTCAATAATGAAGCACAGGGCTTTATCAGGATACACCAGGTACGAGGTGATTCGAGGTTTCTCGATAATGAGTAGTGGCTCCGGTGATTACATTTAGTAACTCAGTGGTGTGCATGAGGTCACAGGCGCAATCAGGAATGGATGTGAATCAAAGGACTGCGGGACGCCTCCATAGGGCGCTTACGGAAATAGGACAAATGAGGCTGTAAAAGACAATACGGGATGGGCAAGTTTTCATGTGTGGGAAACTCAGAGCAAAACGAGGTTTGCAGAGAGGCCAGGGAATGTAAAATAGAGTAGATTGACAGAGAAGGTGTTTAGGTATTTGTACAAGAAGAGCGTTGGCACACAACAGAGAAAAATAGCTAGGAGGCTCACCAGTCATACGGCTGTAAGCGATGTGGCAACAAATAGCATTAGGTGAAAATTCGAAGAGTAAATAAAAAAAAAAAGCTCTGAGTACCTACAGATTGGGCAAAAACGAAATAAGATCATGTTATGACAATTCAATAAACATCGCGGAACACGCATCATATTGCTGGAAGTTGTCCTCGGTGATCAGTGATTGAAGTTGCACTCTGTTCTTTCACTGCTCCCTGAAGTGAACATAAAACGTTCATTTCAAAGAGCAGAGACAAAGCGCCTCTACGAATATTTCTCGGTAGTGAAAAATGAAGGCAGGACAGTGTACAGGTATTGAGAGCTACTTCGAGGGGCGAGTTTTGAACGCCTATTGAAGTTCATGGAAGGGAAATATAACGTTCGGCGGTTGAACAAGCTCCGCTTAAAAGCACAGATAGACACACGATCCGCGTGAAATCCGCGCGCTCCTCTCGTTTCGCGAGGTTCGAATTTGAATATTCGCGGACCATGTTATGCAAGCTGGCAAAAAACTAAACGACGATCTCGATTTGCAGCCGCGCGTTTGCAGCGTGACGCTCTTTCTTTTTGTCCGGCCTGCGTCGCTCGGCAACCACTCGGGCTGCTTTCCTTTGTGGACCCGGGAGTCGCAGAGCCTGCTACAAAACAGTCTCCCGCCGTGCGCGCGCTTGTTGACCGTCTTCTATTCGCAACACACCGCGCTGCGGCGAACGCACACAGGCGGCTAGCGCGTCGGCAAGAACGCGATGACCCACGCAGTCGTCGAATGCGAGACGCAGCCGCCGCCGCCACAACGGCTCTCCATAAATATTCTCGATTTGCGCTCGGAGGAAAGCCGGCTGCGTTTTACCTGAGCAGGTGGTCCGCGGGCAGGAGTGGCGAGGGAAACGACGCGCCGTGAAAGAACGGACGGGGGAGAGGGTGAGCGCTGGGGTGCCTTTGTAGAAACACAGCCGTCCCGAACAGTGACTGCTCAAACCTGACGTACATATCGCGTTCAAAGCCCGCCCGTTCATCGCGAATAATCGAAACAACACCGCGCGTGAGGTCAATTGATTGTCACAGGAACTTACCAACTTTTCCAGCGCGCAGGTAAGTCCGCAGGGAGCTCTTGTTCCACACCGCGCGCGCACACACACAACACTCGACAGACCACGCGCGCTCGCGCGGATGCACACGCCGGCCGTTCAAACGAAAAAGCCGCCGAGCGACGGTGGCGCCAAGCGCATGGGACCGCGGTTGGCACTCACTGGACCGTCCCGCGAAGGTGGCTCTTTCCCTCGCCGTAGTTGCGGCTCGCTACAACCATGCTACAAGCTCTCCAACGGGCTTTGCCACCTGGCCTCGCTTGGCGGCGTGTTCTGTGCGCCCGTTTTTCTCCGAAGTACCTAGCTGTTTCAGTTCTCCCTAGGTGGTGTCCCTGGCGGCGTTCGCCCGTTTCACTCTTGTTCCGCGCACGCGTAACGCAGTGACACGCTTGCTCTTGCGGGTTCAAGCTCTGTACAGTTGTACAGTTGTCATCCTATTCAAAGTTGCCCACAATGGCGCGACAGAAGACCATTGCTGCACCACCTAGTCATACCGTGGAATACTCTCAACCCTGGAATCAATTAGAAAGTGCCAGTTGACAAGTGTCGCAGTTACGCAGTCGGGCCAATTGACATCGTTAAGTTACAAGCAGGCTGTTGCTGAACAGATGTGCAATAAATTTAAAAACGAAGCTTTGCTTGTTTATCGTGGAGAGAGAGATAGAGATTGAAGGAAATGCAGACTGGGGCTTAATAATGAAGATACATATAACAGACTGCCCAGTTCGCTTGCACGTCCGCCTGCGATGTAGGCACAATAAAAAAATGAGAACGATGGGTGTGTGAAGATTTTTGAGAACGAATATCGAACACCAATCGAATGGTTCCGATCTATTGAACCGAATATTGAATATTTTTCGCATAGCTTTCGAAAACTGAACAGCCATATCTACAATTGTTATAAAAATGGTGTCCACGTCCTACTATTTCTGATTTTACCATTAGAAACGCCAATAAGGCATGAGAAACAAATAAGAGGTCTTGCATGCACATAACTCTTCAGAGTATGCAAACTGTTGTTGTACAGTCCCTCCTTGCGACTCTGCAACTTCCTTCTACACTATACTTAAGCTGTTTTATTCCTCCGTGGAGATAAACGCATCGTGGCTACACTTTTTTTATGCGATGCAGGCGACATTCTCAGGCCCGTGTGCTCAGATTTGGGTGCATGTTAAAGAACCCCAGGTGGTCGACATTTCCCGAGCCCTCCACTACGGCATCTCTCATTATCATATGGGGGTTTTGGAACGTTAAACCCCACATATCCATCAATCAACATTCTGAGGTTTTCATAAACTACATGAAGAATAGTTGCATTTACAAATAGCAGCTGCTAGATTCGAAGACCAAACCTAATATGACACCATTCGATTCACTCATGTTGAAATTTTTCTCAGATTCACACTCACACACAACACACACACCGAAATACGGTTCTTGGTTTTCAGGTTCCACATGTTTCAAAATTTATCTTTTCTCGCCTGATGGCGTTCCAGATTCGTGGTTTGTTCATACCCTTAAGAACATGTAACACACACATACACATGTACACATGCATGCGCACAAACGCACACATGCGTGCACACAAACACAAGCACGCACGCATGCACACACGTGCACACAAGCACAAACCCACGTGCACACACATGCACTTCTCAGCGTATTGTCAACAAACTCGACCAACACAAATGAGTATATGATATACGGTTCGAAAGTGTTTTCAAGCCACATGCATTTTTTCGTAGTTCAATATTTAGAAATCTCCGATGCTTGCTGTAGCAGCATTTTAGTGTATTTACCACTTTGCCGTACGTGACCAGACAATGCATTTTCATTTGCTCCCATATCCATAAGCAAATCTCCAATGTGGCCATGTCTCACGCCTTCTGTAGCTGTCTGTTCCCGACATTTCCAAGGAATACTGTAGTAATACCTTCAGTCTGCATAAGCTATTTACTCTCGAACATGGAGCCAGGCTGCTCCGAGCAAATATTCCTAGATTACCTGGTGTCATCAGCAGCGTCAGCAGTAGCTTTCTTTCTGAAGACAGAATACAATTTATTTCTCCCGCCGATCACAAAGCGACATATAAACTTAACTAGTGGCAGAGAAATGAAACTTAGTGTTTCGCAGGACTTTTTTTTTTTGCCCATGAAGTGTTCAATTAAGTTCGCGCCAAGACTTCTATCTGCACTGTTACTTCTCACTTTACTTGTCTCAGCCATGTTTGAACAGCAATGAAGGCGAGAAATATTTGTTACTTCTTATACTGTAGTCTACTTCATATAATAAACAGTCCGAGATACGCCCTCATGAAATCACACTTGCTCATAAAGATGTTTTGAATCACGGATTGGATAATCCTCCACAATAGTACTAAACAAAGTTCCAAAGCACGTTGGGGGTATATTGTTGGACTCCCGCCTGCTGGCATACTCGAATATCGAAGTGCGAACGACGCTCAGGCACGTGCTTCCATAAGGTGCACCCTTCTTTTGCATATATCTATGTTGCGTTGATTTGCTTAGCACTATTTTGAAATTCTTTCAACACCGACGATAATATGAAGGTGTTTCGCAACCGAGCTTCAGCAGTTGATCAATATGTGTAGTTTAACGTCCCAAAACTACCATATGATTATTAGAGACGCCGTAGTGGAGGGCTCCGGAGATTTAGACCACCTGGGGTGCTTTCATCATCATCACCATCAGCCTGACTACGTCCACTGCACGACAAAGGCCTCTCCCATGTTCCGCCGGTCAACTCGGTCCTGTGCTTGCTGCTGCCATTTCATACCAACACACTTCTTAATCTCATCTGCCCATCTAACTTTCTGTCTCCCCCGACCCGCTTGCCTTCTCTGCATGGGAATGCAGTTAGTTACCCTTAATGACCTGCGGTTATCCTGTCTACGAGCTACATGCCCGGCCGATGTTCATTTCCTCTTCCTGATTACAGCTATGATATCTTTAACCCTGGTTTGTTTCTTGTCTCTTAAGGTTACACCTACCATTTTCCTTTCCATTGCTCGCTGCGTGGTCCACAAATTAAGCTGAACCCTCTTTGTAAATCTCTAGGTCTCTGCTCCGTAGCAAATTACCGGCACGATGCAGCTGTTATATACTTTTTTTAGGGATACTGGTAATCTATCTGCCATAATTTGAGAGTGTTTGCCAAATGTGCTCCACCCCATTCTTATTCTTCTAGTTACTTCAATTTCGTGGCTCGGCTCCGTGGTTATTACCTGTCCGATAAGTAGACATAGTCATTTACAACTTTAACGTGCACCCAAATAAGAGCAAAAGGGCCTACAGCATTTTAGTCTCCATGGAAAATGCAGCCGCCACAGCCAGGACTCGATCCCGTAACCTGCGGGTCAGCAGCTGAGTACCTTAGCCAATAGGCCACCACGGCCAGGGCGCCCCCTCAGCAGTTAGACTCAGGGTTTCGTGTAATTCGATAATTTGCAAACACGACGTAATCATGGTGGTATCACTGCTTCGAAACAATGTTCTGCGCATAATCGGCGTTGGGTAGATTTGATAAGGAGTCAGAACTTTAGAGTACCCAGAAATAACCCATCCCTTAAATATTCGTGTTAGCTTTGTAGCGAAAAAAATCAGAAGCGGTATCAATTACGAATAGAGCTTCTATGACTGAACATGCAATAATATAATTTTGATACATCAAAACGATAGACTGAATTGCATCTAGAATGTCTTCTTTTACCGTATATATGATGCTGCTCTTTGACATATGTGCTTGTGTGCTTTTGCCATATCCTACCGTTTATGTATTTATTTGTTGTGTTGTATGCTCGATCCATTCATACGCTAGGTAGTATATCCTGCGCCTTAATGGTGCTCACCTCCTTTACATCAAATCAATAAATAATAAAATGATGCAGAGGTCCTTTTCCCGCTCTTGCTTCGACTTCAAGCAACATGTAATTGCAAATAAATGAATAAATTGTAAGTTCAGTGTGCCTGCACATAGCTCACATTAAGTGTACTTATTACCACGGTAACTTTTTAACATTGTAGCCATTCACTCGGAATGTTAGACAGTAGCTATTTCATGAAGCGGTAAGACTGAACTTGATTACTAGAATTACTATAACGCCATTGGAGCTTCAAGTTGTGGGGTCTCGAAATGGCGACTGACACGCCACGCTCTTGGAGTGAAAGGACACAGCCGACGCGGTCGGTAGAAACCAAACAACTCACACATTTATTTAACTAACTTTAGAACGACGATATCGTCCGCCGAATCGATACATCAATCATTAACAACATGCTAGGACATCTTTACCCAATATTATCATACACTCCATGACAAACACAATAACATGACAAACACAATAACACACCCAAGGCGGCGCCACCAACGTTTGACTTACCACAAGGGCCCCCCGACGCGCAGCCCACGGTGCCACGCACCGGGGACCCACGCTACAGACAACCGTTCGCGGCAACCGCCACGTGCTGAAGAGACTTGCTCAACTCTCGCCCGCCACCAAGGCTTGCCTTCCGCCAGGGGTCACCGCCGGCGCTACCACTCTACCAACCATGATGATGATAGTGGTGATCAATGCGAACACAACGCTGTCTACCGCCCGATGGCTGTAACCCGAAATGCGGCTTTTGGGCGAGACACGTGCGCCACGCAGCGCAAACAACTTTACAAGGGGTGTCAGCACCTCCACAAAGTATAGAGAAATCCGGTTGAAGGTGGACAGTCCAGCTTGATTTTGTGGCAGAATATCTGTTTTTCTCAACTTCATACTAGAACATGCACTGTGAATCAGCATTAAAAACTATGGCACGCGCGTGACTTGGGCATAGATGGCACTTAGTGTGGGCAGCATGCTATAACCAAGCGTATACGCCAACATGCGCATAACTTCGCAGGCGTGCCACTTGTTGAGTTCGATTGCCTTCATGCGCACCATCCGGGCGAAGAGTTGCGCGCGCATCGGCTCACGCGATAGAAAAGCCAAGGAAGCAATGGGTGGTCTTTAGGCTTGCTCGCAATTTCATCTGCAGCCCCGCCGCAGTGGCTTAGTGGTTATGGCGCTCAGCCGCTAATCCAAAAGTTGTGGGATCGAATCCCGGCTGTAAAGGTTGTGGGACCGAATCCCAGCCTTTTCGATGGAGGCGAAATGGTAGATGCCCGCGTGCTATGCGATGCCAGAGCACGGGTATTAAGAACTAAAAATAATCAAATTACCGGAGCCTTCCACTACGGCGTCTCTCATAGTCACATAGTGGTTTTGGGAGGTAAAACCTCAGATATAATTATTCAGGGGCAAACAGACCTGGAGAATAGAGGGGGGTGGGAGACCGTTATGACAATTAAATTGCTTGACAATTCTGAGATTTTGTCTGCAGGGCAGTGGTCACTGACATATAGAGTATCACGAAGAACGGAATTATAAAGTTATAATATACAGATGAAACACTTCAGTACTATACCGTCTTTAAACCTACCAAATTAGTGACTCGGCAATATATAATAGGTTGACAAAGGGGATCGTACGCGCTTTAGCATTCGGGGATCTGTCTCCAGCTCATCTGTGCTCTGATCTTCTTCCCAGATAAGCTCACTTTGAGTCAGAGTGACGCAATCTTCTAAACCTGCATTGTGTGCACTCTGCGATGGCATCTTTGATTCAGGCTTCCTTGAGTTCTCAGCGGGTTCACTAGATTGAGGTGATAGGCAGACATTTTCCGCCATTCCAAGTATTTGGGCCATCTGATTCGTGAGAATTTGGGCCAATGGCTCACAAAGGTTCGCAGCAATATGTCCCATTGCCTTTTCCACTGCCTTTTCGATTGCCTCTGCAATAGGACCAGAGAGAGCCCCTTCCACTGATGTTATATTACGAGCTGTAATACCAGCATAGCCTTGTGTTCTTGCTTGTATTTCAATTATTGCTTCCTTCTGAGAACATCGTCTGCGTTCAACAATCTCTAGAATTTGCAGTTCACGTGCCTTAGCAGGACGACTGGAACAATCTGCAGCTTGAGCTTCTCCGCAGAGGCAACACTTTTTGTCATTACTTTGACACTCGCTAGCGCTGTGACTTTCCACACATACTTTACAACTGCCAGCAGATCTACAACCTTTTATGGTGTGCCCATATCGCCAGCACTTCCCGCATTGGAGGGGTTGAAGGGAGAGAGGTTCGACGCTGTAAATGAGAGAACAAGCCTTCACTTCTGATGGTCGTACTGACCCTGCAAATGTCACTAAAACAGGCTCAGTTGGAACTTTGATCTTGTCAACCACCCGTCCACACCGATAAACTGAAGTAACACATGCTGGCGAAAACAATTCGAGTACCTAAGAGGGTGTCATATTGGTATCGACACCACGAACTAGGCCTTTGGTGCAGGCTAAATGAGGTGGTATGAACGCGCTCACCGGATGGGATGCAAACTGCAAGAACTTCAGCAAGTCTTGTAAACACAGGACTGATCTGGTGGAAAGCAGAGTATATGCCCCCTCTGCCGAACTGGCGGACCTCAATTATTGACTGAAAAATTGGCCGTCGCTTACCCCAGTTCCGCCTGAATTGCTTTCGGGTTCTTCATTCGAATGATGCCGTCATTGGTCGGGACTAGAGCCACTGGAACGGAAAATATACCGTTGGGCAAGAAAAGATCACCGGCAACTCCTTCGAATCAGTGGAAGCAGACCAGAGGAAGGCCCCGGGTCCAGGGAAAAAAAAAGGGCATGCTGCCTGGTCTGAACTGCACAAACACACTTATCAAACTACTATTGCACTATAACGAACAATAAAAGACAATTCAACTTAAAACAGCTACTTAATTCTTGACCATAACCCCAAGAGCAGGCGAGCAAGCAACGAAGAACGGTAGGCAACAAAGAACAGGGTATAGGGCTTACCCTGTTCCCTTAAATGTGCAAGATATTTTAAAGGCAGACCTTGATTGCACTCGAGAATTGAATTAAAGTTGTGCTTATTGTTTAATTTTTTTCTACATGTGTACTTTTTATTAAGACCTGCTATCTGCAGAGCATTGCAATTTTATACGAAGTATATAGCTACTCACGCTTTGCAAGAAATGAAAATAAAAGTGTGAATGTACAACAAGCACTAAATTTGTTATGTCTTCTTACGTTTCTAGATGTAGGAAAATTACCGCTAATGATCATTTTTTAATAGTAAAAAATACGCAAGTGCACTTCAGCTATTGATTCTAGTTCCCGTTATGTAAGTGCCGCCAATTAACCCATGTGAGCACTTTTGTTTGCTTATTCCCGATAGTTCCCGAGGAAAGTGTACACAAACTTCAAAAACAAAAAAGGCAAAAATTACGTAAAGGTACCCACGCATTTACTGTCAACGTGTCAAAAAAAAAAAGGAACGAAAATTGTTTTTGAAACTGCAACAGCCTAAGTGTGATATATTTTCTGAAAGGTGAAAGAAATTCTATATCTGGTGAAGGCGAAATTCCAAAATTGATTTTTTTACTAATAACAGTTAGTTCGTTTTATAAGGCCTGCTCACGAATGAGGAGAGTACCATTTTGTCTCGGGCTGGAGACAATAAAGCCATTGGGACAAGATTATTTTAAAAATGGCATCGTAATTAGAGACCAGTGAAACATAAACTTTTTGTTCGAATTACCACATTTGTAATAATAGTTATATAATTTATTTGAGGATTACCAGATTCAGCGCACGAGGCACTGCGCAATATATTCAGAACATCATTCCGAATATAAAGCGAAGTTTTTTCTCGCTTTAACCATTTAGTAGTCAATGGCGTAAACGTGCGACGTCTCGAACAAGTCCCCATCGTCAATGCCGTGGAGTGAGAGAGAGAGAAACAACATTTATTGAATCAAACCAGCGGTTCAGTGCTAGCGGAACGCCGCTGGCACGCCACCGCCAGACAAAGGCCACAGTGTGCTCATTTTTTTTTAAACTTCCGAAACTATAACATAAAAGTTATTCGTGGCGGGGCCACCGAAACTTCACTGATGCCCTTTCCGTCACACACATGACGTCGGAAAAATGCACATGAACAAACAGAAACTAAAATTCCCATCCATGCACGCTGATGACCTGGTAGTCGAACCGACTACCTTTGTGTCCGCAACGATTAGTACCCAGCGTTCTATACCCACTGCTCTACCGACACACATGTACGGGGCTTCACAAACGCGCATTATATCTCTAACACGGGAAGCGGAACGCCTTCGCGCTTTCCGGTCTCATGGTAAAAGAACTCTGCCTCTCGCGTCCCTGAAACGCTGTTTGACATGCAGCACAAGCGTTATAGTTCGCACTATCACTGCGGAACGCACACCTTGCCATTTTCCTCCTCAGATCACGACGTTTAAATGCGCGCGTACTTATCGGCACTGCCAGGTGCTTGTCGATGCCATCTTTGCGTGGTAAGGTGTGGGTTAGCTACTTCAGCCACCACAAAGCTTTGATTATGGTCATGGACGTAAGTTGTCTGATGCGTCAAAGAGGGCGCGTCCACGTCAAATGGGGCTACATCCGCCCGACGTCACTAGACACTTTACACGTTCTCATACATCAATGTTAACAGTCATATACATCTGTGAAGACATACTTTACCTGCGTGTTATACCAATTCCTATGACGGAGGGATCGGCCAAGTTTTTTTTTTATACTCCAATGCTTATACATTTGCATTAATAAGATATTTGTTTCTCACCTTTATTTTTATTTTGACGAATAGGCAATGCATCTACACACCCGTGAAAAATATTTTCATCAGTTTACTGTAACACTAAAACGATTAGGTAATATTTTTAGAAATATTCACTCTGAAAAGTGACCCTCACTTTGCTGAAGGTTCGTTGAGCTCGTCCACTATGCAGCGAAGATTATGGAGAAAGCCAACCCTTTAGTGGGACAGGGAAAAAAGTGGCCCTACGCATTTTTGAGGGATATACTCAAAAGCTTGAAGTCCGGTGCCTAATGTTTTAGCTTAACAGTGCTACAAAAGCGTGTTATGACGCGGCCCGAGTGAGCCAACGCAACCACAATGCCCGTCGAGCAGTGCATCGCAACCTTGTGAGATCATGCATGGTACCACAGGTGCCATCTTAAAGCGCGCTAACCTCGCCAGTCTGTGCGCATGCGCAGGGGGTTCCACGTGTCACAGTAAAGCAACGCATTTAAGCCAAGAGTTTAAGGTTTTGTCCTTGAGCCAACGGCAGCGAGTATGCTGTGCTTGGTTAGTTGTTTATATAACCTTGAAACAATTCAGCTTTCTTTCGTCATTTTCATTGTACTTTCGACCAATTATTTTGGTGGCATACTTTAATTCTAGAGCTCTTCGTCGTCATTGTATACACTAAGTGAGTTCCATCTTTAGACATAGTGCATCATGCTAACTATTGTTAGGATTTGCAGCTTGAGCTATGGCGCGTGTTCCAAAATGGCGCGAAATATTTCGTGTGGCGCAATGTTTACCGCCATTTCATTCAAACGAATGCTTTACCGAGTATCTGTTCTGGTGCGCACCGTAATATATCAGTGGCACTGCCCACCTCAATGATCAAAATGATCCACTGCAAGAGCATATCCGACAAATATGCGCTAAGGGCCCGGTGGTCGTTTGCATGCAGTTTACTGGCCCTCCGGGTCATTTTGCATTATTCAGTTATTGGTAATATTCAGAGCATTAATTAGGTTAAAATGGTGAAATTACATGGCACATGGCTGTTGACGGAATGGCTTAAATCAGTAGGTCATGAACCACATTTTCGTGTGCTTGCATCTACTATTTATTCTGATATAAAAATCTTGAATGCTGCCTTAGATGTATGTATACTACTTATATGTTGAAAAGGTCACCTTTTCCACCCCCTCGTGTTTATTGGCCCACCTTTGTTGGCCATTTATTTGGAAACGTGAAATCTAGCTGTGTTTCGTAATGCACAAACTTCTTGGATAGCAATTGAGTACGCTCTTCTAGGATATATTTATTGTTTCGCTGCATGTAGTGCTCATTACCGGTTTATTTTTACTCTTTAATTACCTTTGGCAACACTGTTCAGGAAACTACGGTAACATTCTTTTAAAATTGATATTTATGTTCTATCATTAGAAGTTCATGTGAAAACTGTGTACGGCAGCATGCATGTATTATGAAATAAATAAATAAATAGGTAAATAAGTAAATAAATAAATAAATAAGTAAATAAATAAATAAATAAATAAATAAATAAATAAATTTGAGCGAATTTTCCACATGTTGTATATGCGACGGTTGTGGATGGGACGAATTCGGAATCACACAAAAAAAATTGCGTCACAGTCGACGGACATTTGACAACTCTTTCTCGATTTTCCGTGCGCACTTTTCTATATCTCTCACTCCATCTCTCTTTCATTTGCCATCTCATCTCAAAGGAGGGAGGGGGGGGGGGAGTAAACGACGTACACTACGCCTGCCTTCAACTTCCATGTCCTCCCACTCCACTGTTCTCACGAAACTACACTGTAGCGCAATAAAATTCCACAGCCGCCCAAAATTCAGTGACCGATTAATCGCATTGAACCAAACAAGTGTGCCGACCCGAAGGTCCCGGGTTCGATCCCCGCCACGGCAGTCGCATTTCGATGGAGGCGAAACGGTAGAGACCAATGTGCGATGTGAGAGCACCTTAAAGAACACCAGATGGTCAAAAATATCTGGAGCCCTCCACTACAGTATCTCTCATAAACGTATCGTGGTTTTGAGACGTAAAACCCCGTATATTATAGACTTAGATGAGCATATGCAGTATGAAGAACCCCAGATGTTCGAAATTTCGGGAGCCTTTGCTATGGCGCCTTTCATAATCATATCGTGCTTTTGGGACGTTAAACCTTGACGATTAACCTAGTGGCACTGTTACATCTCACATGTATCTATCTTATTTTTCGTTTCACTGTCACCGTTATGCAATCCATAGATATATGAGGAGCTATTTTCGAAATGCGTCAAATCCAGAACCAAAACTAGATGAAACAGAAATGTAAACTTAAACAAAACTATTTAGTTAATACAACTATTAACAAATTATTATTATTACTATTGTTTTTAACGAAAGTTTAGGGTGTGTATTGGTTAATACAACCTTATTTGAAATATTTTTAGTTTCATAGCCTTCGAGCATATAGTTTGTTGCACTGAGTCGTGCCGCGATCCAATTGGGCAGCCACACCAAGCCACATTGCCTTTCGCACATGGTTTCTTCGTAGGTAAATGATCATACTACTTGTAAGAACTAGTTTTTTTCGGCAGCAGCTCCTCGAGTGATAGTGGAACAAGTACATAAAGAAAAATTCGAAATGTTCAGAAACCTGTGCCCAAGTTTTCAAGGGCTACGATCGCGGTAAGGTTCCTCGCAATTTGTTTTCGTGCTTTAATTCCAAGGGTCACCCTTTTCCATTCTAAACCCGCGGGCTCAAAGCGTTTGCCCGAACTGTTTCAGGACGAATGTTTACCGATGGAACCACACAGTAGCGGTCAAACAAGCCCTGCAATACAAGAAGGGTGACACGATTGGCGGGTACACGGTGCGTCAGGTACGTGCGGAAGAGTTTATTTCCTTGCAGGCCAGCGTGAATGGGGTTTTTTCGCTTCTTTTCCTCAGGTTGAAGAAGTGAAAGAACTGCATCTCGCTGCTGTACGACTGTTGCATGAAAGAACAGGCGCTGATTTTCTCCACATCGCTCGTGAAGATCGCAACAACCACTTCAGGTGAGTGCGCCGAAATCTGGGACCACAGGAGACCACACAATGACCACACCCACATGAAGCGAATTAAATATTTCTGAGGCTTTATGAGCCCAAGGCAGGAAAATATTATGAAGCAGGCCGTAGTGGTGTACTTTAAATTCATTTTGAACTGTGGCGTTCTTTAACGTTAACCTAAATAGAAGTACACGGGCTTTTAGTTTATTTCTGGCTTTCTTACTCAGAAATAAATAAAATATTTGATTGAATTTCGCCCCCATTGAAGTTCAGCTGCTGTGGTCGGTAATCGAACCTGTGACTTAGATCTTGGCAGCACGATACATCAGCCTGCAAAGCTATCACAGCGCCCAGTTCTATTTCCAGCTGGAAATGGAACTATTTTCGTCTGTGTGGGTCACAGCAAAAATAAAGAAAACGAAATAGTATAATTGGCACTCTAGCGCTGCAACAATGGGACAAGAAGTTCGGCTGATTGTCTGCTAAGCATTCTTTGAATTTCATTTCAGAGAGTCAGGTATTTTAGGGGGGCACCTTAAATGTACAGAAATATACACCAGAGGCATCATGGTTGCACAGCAAAGATCACTACACCCATGAACCAGTTTTTTCCAGATGGGCAGCTCCTCTTTCAATTGAAACAAGGACGCCTTCTTTTGCTTAGGCTTGCCTCAACAATTTCCTGCATGTCCTCATCCATGTTTCTATACAAAGTTTGCAGGGGCATAGCCAAAAATTTTTTTTGGAGTGGGACGTTACCTGTTATGTATGCTTGTGTGTGCATCTGTATGTGCACCTGCGCACACATGCAAAATTGAAAAATTGTGGGAGTTGGGTCTGAGTATCAACTTCCCCTGGTTATTTTCCTCTGAATTAAAGGAGTCATGAACATACCCTTGTGCTCGGTGAGAAAACAAATCGTGTGTTTAGCAGCTGCTGCTATGAACATCTTGGCCTAATCTTGCATGGAAAGGACAGCTTAGAAGGGAAGCGCAAAGTTGTAATTTTTTTTTTAGTAGAGGGGCCTGTCCTCACTTGTTTCAGAGCTGCCGGCACCCGCTGTTTCATGTCAAACAATGAATATCATGCTGTTCGCTAATAGTTCACATAGATCAAGTGTGGCATTTGGTTCAGCTACGCTCTGCTGGGTGCTGCCACAGGCTGGTTCAGTGCTACATTGACTGCTGACATCATGCAGTGAGCCACACTTGCGCACAAAAAGAATCACGGGAGAGAGCCATCAAATTTTTTTACTCGCGCTCAAGGTCATGATGTGTGCTGATCTAAATTATTTCCCTCGTGCCATCCTTTCCTGCTTAGCTTCCAGCACGCTCCAGACAAGAGAAAAAAAGGAGTACCTAAACCGTGGTAAAAACTCCTGTATCTCCGCTCATTCCTAACGGATTAGATCAATTTCGCGATTTATGACCCTTTAAGTTTTTCATATGGGGCATTTTTTTTTAGTTTGTCAAGCATATCTGATTTAGCACTATATTTTGCTGAAGCTTTTAAGTACATGGTTGTTTAAAACTGGTGCAAAGTGCAAAAATTTAGTAATGCCAAATATGGCACAATTAATTCTGAATGAATAAATTTGAACAACTTCACGTGAAGAAATCAACTGAAATGAAGATATAAACCTTCCCATCTGGCCATTCTATGTTCTATATCAATGTTGCATTAGTTTGCCTATCACTATTTCGAAATTCTTTCAACACCGACGATAATATAAAGGTGTTTCGCAACCGGGCCTCCTCAGCAGTTGATCAATATATGTAGTTTAACATCGCTAAACCACTATATGATTATAGTGGAGGGCTCCGAAGATTCAGACCACCTGGGGTGCTTTCATTATCATCACCATCAGCCTGACTACGTCACATACAGGACAAAGGCCTCTCCCATGTTCCGCCGGTCAACTTGGTCCTGTGCTTGCTGCTGCTATTTCATACCCACAAACTTCTTAATCTCATCTGCCCATCTAACTTTCTGTCTCCCCCAACTCGCTTGCCTTCTCTGGGAATGTAGTAAGCTACCCTTAATGACCAGCAGTTATCCTGCCTACAGGCTATATGCCCGGCCCATGTCCATTTCTTGATTTCAACTATGATATCCTTAGCCCTGGTTTGTTCCCTGACCCACTCTGCTCTTTTTGTCTCTTAAGGTTATACCTATAATTTTCCTTTCCATCGCTTGCTGCGTCGTCCTCAATTTAAGGGGAACCCTTTTTGTAAGCCTCTAGGTTTCTGCTCCGTAGGCAAGTACTGGCAAGACGCAGCTGTTATATACCTTCCTCTTGAGGTTTAGTGGCAGATTACCATTCATGATTTGCCATGGTAGTGCCATTGATTAGTCATTGCATAGGTGTACCTGAAATTGAACTGACTGTGCAGTTGTTACCTGTATCAAGAAACTTTGAGATCCAGGACTGATGTGTTATTGAAGTATTTATGAAATCATGATTGCAGTGCTTTATCAAGATGTACAATCAATGGCTTTAGTAAGAGCGCGAGTTTACTTTGTATGCTTAAGGTAATCCGTGAAATAACCTACGTAGTAATAACCAAATGACTCTATTCTGTGCTATGAGGTGAAACTTCCTTGAAAAGTATAAAAAAAACACCAAGTCACTTTGCAGATTCTTGTCCATCATAAGTAAATCAGTTGTTAATTTTAATGTATATGTTGTCATAACCCTGTAACATATTTAGTCCTGCAGAGGTTCAAGCAAAAATCAAGCAAACTGCAAGATGCTTCTTATATTATATTGACCTGCTTTTATTCTGCAACTACAACACTTCCTCAAAAGGTTGTTATAGCTAATTACAAATTTTTTGTTAATAGAATTGCCGATAATTACATGATTCTAAAGTCTGCAACTGTTATCAAATTGGGACGTGGCATTTTGTGTAGTCTTTCTTTTGTGCAAAACATGGCTGCTCTTGCAGCAAAGAAATTGAGCAATTCTGTCTCATAACAAAAACAGTCTGAGGAAACAGTGGGATTGATTGAGTCAAATTCTTGGCCGATTAAGCCAGTTCACTGAAGGCAGGGAAGATGTATGGTAATAGTTGTTTGCTTTATTTGAAAAGGGAATGCGAATGAATTTGGGATGTATAAAGTCTCGCAATGTGGTGTAAATGGAATATTGTTTTGTTAATGGTTCACTTGCAGTGTATGAAAGCTGTTTTACAAACAGATTGGACCTTAGTATAGCTTGAAGCAAGAAACTAAAAAAAAAAATTTGTCTTGCAGTGTTGCATTTTCAACGCTGCCAACAAACAGTACAGGTGTGCCTCACATCCTTGAACACCTGACATTATGTGGTTCGCAAAAGTACCCTTGTCGCGACCCCTTCATGAAGATGCACAACCGATCATTGGCTACATTCATGAATGCGATGACAGGCAAGTCCCCACTTTTGTGAATGCTTTCATGTATTTTTAAAATATCTACAACATCTATTTTTGCAGTTCTAAAGTACATAAAAAAGTGTGCAGTAACATCATTACATAGTATATTTTTTATCCTGATTTTTGTTGCTTTTTGACTTATTTAATCAGCCGTTCATACAGTTTGCTTTCTTATCGCGAAGGAACAAAGGTCAAATGGGAGAACTGGTGGAAATATGAATCTGTACTCTGTTTAACAGGCTGGACTTATTCATTTAAAATTTATCCACTACTCAGAAAACACTCGTGTTTTCTGCACATCAGTTCTTGGTTCAGTACCAAGTGCATACCTGCACTCTCCCGAATTTCAACCTAGTCTAGCAATTGTACGAATGCTATTTCTCATCTACTGACCAGGGGCCATCACAGCAGAGGATTTCTTTTTTTCTTTTTTTAATGCGTGTACGTCAGCCTTCCTTGCTGCAACAGTTGGGGTGCTTCACTTTCTAGTTCACTGTAAGCATACTGCTAAGTGACGCTCAGTATGTACCGCGCATCTGAGCGAAGATCAGTAGTCGGGGGACGCTCTCGCCTACGTACCAAAAAAAAAAGGCCAGGAAAGAGGTACCACAACTTTTGTATCAGTTTGTCTGTCTTGGCTCCCGCATTTTGTATGCTAGGCCTATGCCGCCTGCCTCGGTGTCAATTGTGTTTGTTACGTGGTTGTGGGGTTTGTGTGTTTTCCCAATTTCAGTTGGAAGGTCGATAGGGTTGTCAAAAGCAAAGAAGTACTTGCAAGTGTTTCTGGACACATACACAGCTGAGCTTCCATGCTTTGCAACTTCACAGAAAGGTGACAAGTCCAAATTCTGTACTACGTGCACCTTTAATGTAAGCGTTTTGCATGGTGGCAAAGCCGACATAAAAGTGTGCATTGCTTCACTGAAGCATCACAACTACATTCGTGCTGTTGGAGGGCAGGACAACATCGGAAGTTTTTTCTAAAAGAGCTGTGAAGACGGTGCGATTTATGTAGAATGCCTACTCACGGCATTTCTTGTGGAACACTACCTGCCACTAAGCGTTAATGATCATGCAGGACCGTTGTTTCAAAACATGTTCCCGAAGTGCGAAGTTCTGCAAAGCAGCACGGGTGTACCAAACCATGGCCCTTGCACCACTAAACGCCATACATCATCATAATCGGGTGTGGATGTATGAAAACAACTGCCATCGTCGGTGTAATAGCTGCAGATGCCAAAAACACAATGGGGGACACTCTGAAATGCTTTGTTTTTGCAATTGCAGTGGACGGAAGCAATGACCGTGGGTCGTAAGTGTTTGTTTTAGTAATTTCTAAAATGCCACCCTTTTCCCCCTGCCCCAGTGCGGTTTCCCGAATTTTCATGCTGCTAGGTTGGCAAGTATACATGTGATAGTTGGTCACTCTATTCTGCGTTGTCAAGGTTTGTCGAGCATCAGAAAATCGTCTGTGCCACCGCACAAGTGTTAAAAGCTGAGGCATTGTCACTGTAAACTGCCATGTTTGAATCATATCCAATCGACAAAGGCAGAAGGTAGATCACTACTCATGCTTTCACTACTTCTGCGACAGAAGGTGTTAATATTTTATGTGCTATGGTTGTTTCACGGTACCATGCAGAACACAAACTTCTTATTCCAATAAAACCTCAGATACGCTCTTGTTTTGGTGTCTGTTGTGTGTTCCTGTTCCAGTTTTATGGTACAAATGGCATAATTTTTGGAATGCCCTTGGTAAATGCTTTATTCATGTAATATAAGTAGTTTCCTTACCTTTGAAGCATGCAAAATAAGCTTAGGGGGTTCTGGCAACAGTGCATCAGCATGGGCAGAAAACGCTGCTGATCGGTAGTTGAGGCGCCAGAGAACACATGAGCCAATCATTCAAGCGCAGCATGTGGCCTGGAGTCAACAAATAATTTTTGAAGTGAGCTAGAAATAGCTTGCTCTTCCCTCTAGAAATGATGCCATAAGCCCAAGTGATTGTGCTATAAACTCAGAGTCAATGGCCATTGGCTGATTTGAGCATCATGAGCTGCATAGGTACTGCGCCTACTGCGGGATGCTGCCACATGCCGGCAAGCGGGCTTGTAATCGCAATGAAAGTAGTCAGCCATGCATTCGAAAAAAAAAAAAAAAAAAAAGGTCATGACGTACATTGACGAACAGGCAGATTTTCTTCCCTCCTTGTGATGCCCCCTTCCCTCCGCGTAGCTTTCACCATACTTCTACTCACTGGTACGAAAGAAGAGAGAAAGTGCTTGAAGCATGTGACAAATCACTGGAACTCCACTCGTACTAGACAGATCACGAACATTTTGGCTGCAATTGATTCGTGAGGCAATAAACTACTTTCATAAAACCATTTGATGATTGCTTGAAAAAGTTTTGCAAGGTCTCTCTAAGTCAAAAGATGTCAAAGGAAGGCGAGGGGTAGGGGGGGAAGGAAGAGAAGTTCGATGCAGCTATATGGCATTGGTTATGGGCCGCTAGGTTAGTGCTTTGTCAGGCAATTTGCCAGCTAAAAAGCCCGCATAGCTACCCTTGTCAATATCAAGGTTAGCTTTCGTTCTTTCACACTTAGGATGTTATTGGTGTGTGGCCACTACTCATGTATTTGCAAAATACTCAGACCACTTAGAATAGTCGATGGCTCTACAGACACTCACTGTAGAAATCGTGACCAGTGGCCTGGTGTTGCGGCTTCATATCACGCGCTGTTGTTGCGGCTTCATATCATGGCACTTTGCAGCCACTGAGTCCCGCAAGTCGCAAAGTGCTTTGCTTGAAATTGTCGCAGCATTATCATAGCTCATCATGATCGTTTTATCTCGCCTCTCGAAGGTTTCGAGTGTCGACTACCCCACTCGTACTATTTTTGCTTTAATCCCTGGAGCTTTCCGAGGAGCCGCGACCATCTGATATCATCTGTCGACATCTCGGGGAAGGGGACCGACTCCCAGTGAGCGCATATATACTATAACAGCTGTGCTTCCGCCAGTACTAAAGTGATATTGCTCACACGAGTCGTCACACTGACGAAATATTGACTAAGGAGACGTCAATAAATTAATCGCATCAAACAATGTCAATGGCTGACAGCCAGTTTAGAAAGATGGTGTCTATTTTGTGGAACTCTCAGATTTCATAGCGTCTAAGCTGATCTTGAGCAAGCACGGACCGCTTTTGACACTTGTCAGGAAATATCGTTGGTGTGGTCATCGGGGACGACACATCCTTGGACAGCGCACCCGCAACCAAGTGGACACTGCATATCTTCGAGAGCTGAGAGATGCCCCAGTTCGCTTCGTCGGGGTTGAAATGCAGTGGTGCTAGCGGCACAAAAAAAACAAAAGCACGGAGTGCGAGAGGGCAGAAGTAGCGGGAACAAAACTTTTTTTTTTTGTCTCACAGCCGTGATCCACTTATGCCACTGCCCGATAAAGCAGGGAAGCCTCGGCAAACTGTGAGACTTCGTTCTCATAAGGACACGACATGTACCTGTTGGTACAACTGACTACGCAGCAGTTCATTTTATTTTAATAAGGTACGTGCTAGCGGGCATGGGAGAGCCTTTGCTTCTGCTCAGACTCTCGGCAACTGTTTCCTCTGACGACCAGGCGTAGCGCCCCAGTCACGGCACATGGAGTGTATACTTAGAGCTCATAAATTCTAGTGATAGTCTATTTATTATCAAAACTAAACACATGCATAAGAATACTTTGGAGCACACATATATTTTAATGCTTACAGGTTCGAGACTAAAATATATGATGGCTGAAATCATAGATCATTTGAATTGTAGACACAAATTTGGATCATCAATATCTTAGAATCTACCTGTTTACTGATTACTTATCTTGAAAACAGTCTAGATGTTGCAGAACTTCTGCTCAGTAGCTTTTATAAAGATTTTGGGTCTCATGATGGATATAGTGTTTCATGTTTACTTCTTTCATACCTACGTTGAGGATGATGCTTGTTGAAAAATTTTCTCATTATTGCAGGTTGTGATGTCACATTCTATCCTTTTTCGACGCAAAACATCAAGGACTATGAGAATCTTATGAGAATTTATCTAGATGCGGTGTTTTTCCCACAGCTGGCCAAGTTGGATTTCATGTAAGTTTGATTTAGCATTGCGGTGTCCTTGCTTATATCCTTACAAATATTAGGACAGAATTATTACTGTAAAATGATGTAATTTAGTTGTCTCAACTGTGTGCAAATTGGAGACATTGAGTATGTTATGTCAGGCTTGCTCTGAACGGTACATTTGGACTGCAAAAGCTTAGACGCCTTGTTTACATTGTGAACTAGGCTCCTATGTTGTAACCAGAATGCTACTTTTAATCTTTTTTTTATGCGGTTGTGTCTCGTCTCCTTGATTTATCACATTCTTTTCTTATGCGATGGGATCCCCTTTAACTTTGCCTTTCATTTGCTCATTCTTCCCACTTTAATGAAACATAGTTACCGTATTTACTCGATTCTACCGCGCCCTCGATTGCAACGCGCACTCGGTTCCCACGACAAAAAAAAAAAAAAAAAAAAAAGCATCGATTGCAATGCGCACCTCTTTTTCTCGTTGGCCCGCATGATCACACCATTCAAGAAAACGACTCCTTTCGGGAGTTTCTTCCGTTTAAATATGAGGTACGGGGGAAGCTTGTACCTGACGTGCAACGGAGCATTGCCGTCACTCTAGTTTTACCGTGGCCCGATGTCAGCACGCGAACTTGCTTCGCCCCCTTGTTCTTGACGGTTGTGGTGCCAGGCATGTCGAAGTAAAGAGGCGTCTGATCGGCATTCGGGATTTGCCCAAGCAGGTAGCCGTTGTTGTGCCGCAAGTTTAGGATAAACCTCTGAAAACTGTGAAGCTTTTCATCGTACTCCTCCGGAAACTTTTCGTATATGCCCGTTCGCCTTCAGAGGGAAAAGCCTTTCCTCTTCATAAAGTTAGTTAGCCAGCACCTGCTCGCTTTAAACTGGCTCCGCATTAGCCCCTTTTCTAAGGCTAACTACATAGCCTGCACTTGGAGCAGTTCTGTCGTCACGAGTTGCTGTGCCGCTCACTGCTCAATCATATACTCGCCCAGTAGCTCTTCAATTTGCGGAAACCGACCCTGTTGTGGTCCACTGAAGCCTTTGCGTGAATCTCGACAATCTTCTGCTTTTGTTTCCGCCAGTCCCGCACACACGTTTCGGGAACTCTGAATGACTGCGACGCAGCCCTATTTCCGTCCGTTTCGCGATGACTTTTCTTTTAAAAGCGGCATTGTGGTGCACCCGTCGAGCTCTTGGAGTCTGCCCTTTTGTGCCGTCGATGCTAATGCACTACAAGATGACGAACTCCTCAGCACACGTACGAAATGCCGCACATGGGAAACACATAGGCAGAAATGGCCGACGCGCCATGCCGACGCACGTAGGGGGACATAGGCAGAAATGGCTGACGCGCAATGCCGACGCACGTAGAGGGCGGCCATTTTGGAAATGCCGATGGCAATAGAATGACCGTATTCATTTTTTTTCGTACTCGATTCTAACGCGCATGCGATCTATGAACTCGCTTAACCGGAAAAAAGGTGCGCGTTAGATTCGAGTAATTACGGTAAGTGCTAAGCATGAATTTTTACACTCTTTGCAGGCAGGAGGGATGGAGGCTAGAGCATACTGATCCCAAGGACAAATCTTCTCCCATTGTCATCAAAGGAGTAGTGTACAATGAAATGAAAGGTGTCTTTGTGAGTAGAACTTTTGACAGCGTGCATGGTCGGATAGTTGGTAGTCCATCATTTCTTTGCGGAAAAAAATTTCTTTAATAAGGGACGAAATGAATGCGAGGTGCACGGGTGCTTGTGTTTGTCGGATATTGATATAAGTGCATTGGACAAAGTGTATAACAAACGTGTGATGTAAATGGTCTTGTTTGCTTAAAAAGGTCATGACATGGCTACCCAACAATTGATGGTTTTTCGGCCAAAAACGAAGGTAGAGGGTCATATATGCTTGTACACATGTGAAAACTGCGCTGTAAAAGATTATTTCAGTCCAAAATAAGCCGTAGAAATCATTGGTCTTAAACTCTGCCCACCGCCGGCGACCGTAGTTTTGCCATAGCGTGCGTAACATCACAAGCCGTAAGGAGGATTGTCATCATCTGCTACCAAAGAGCACCTACTGCAAGCGGTCAGCGTGTTTACTGTGTTGCGAGTGTGTTGCAAGAGTTGCGGCGTGTTACCGGTGACATGGCCATGTCGTTGGCCCCATCATCACCTCGCAATTACGGCAGCATGTGGTTTGTCGAGCAGCAGAAGTGGCGACGGCATCGCGTACGCTGCGCATTTTGACTTCAACCCATCGCCAATAGCTCGAGCGATGAAGAAAGCGTCTAAGATGGGGCGAACCCAATTGCCAATGACTTCAGTGTTGTGGCAGACGTTGCAGACGGCCTTCCGCAATGATAAGTAGCTTTATTTCAAGCGTGGCAGGTTGACAAGCGAGCTTGGGATACATGGTCTGTTGACGCTGCATTTGAGAGCAAGTGTTACTTTGCGCAGTGGAATTGGTAAAGCCAGCAGATTTTTGTTTGCTAGCATATATGCATGCACTACCTTTGGTGCTGAACATAATAAATAAGTGGTCGTGACAATTCTGTGTTTTTGGGTCGTTGCTTTTCATCGGTTGTTGCATGCGGCATATGTAAGTAAACATTAGCCAAACTGAATGGCATGTCAGTGCGGTGCGAGGTTTACTCACGATATACATTTTGGCCAAATCTTTGCTTGAACTCTGTCGATAGCATTCGATTCCGGTAAAAAGATAGCAGGTGTAATGCTTAACCATGGCACTGCCTGTGAGGAGTTTCAATAAATATTTATCCATATAGTGGCAAACGGCATGTGCGTTGCTCATTCACAGGACACTTTGAGCTCAGACAGGGGATGAAAATTGTTTGCTGCAAGTACCAGCGCTAAATGAGTGACACTGTAGCATTTTTTCAACAGCTGCAAGTCATTTAGTTCCAGTGCAAGTTGAACATTGCAGAAAAGGCTCGATTACAAATGCAGCTGACCATGGAACACTATTGTCCTCCGGAATGCAGACTGTGCAGCAGCTCACCCAGCAAGCGGCTTGTTATGTAACGGCTAGCGAGCTTGCCATTGTTACTCAACTCTCAGGCTGCTCACTTGTTTATAAAAGTATTTGATTATAAATTAATGGCACGACCAAATGCGCTAAAATTTCAACAGCTTGTATGTGAACGTACAAGGTTCAACCGACACAACACAGATTTGGAAAATTGGGTGTCATGACCCCTTCAAAAAGACACTAAAGAGAAAAACTAGCTTTCTTGTATTGGTAAGTCACTCTTTCACAATATCAAAACACCACACTTTTTGCAAGAAGACGTATGGTAAGCGAGAAAATGTGCGAAAAGAAAATTTTGGGGAAAAAAAAAATCAGAATTCTTGAGTGTATACCTGTTTATTTGCTCAGCATAGTTGAGAATGATATTATAAAGGCAGTATAGCAGTATTCACTATACCAGACCTACCATAGTCACAGCTTTTCTGGCTTCTTTACAGTAGTGGAAGGGCTCTGAATTTTGAAATATTTTTCCCGAGGTGACTCTAACCTTCTGGGCACATGTTAGTCACCAAAACTTCAAGAAATATGAATAGATTTAAATAATATTTTAGTGAAACGCCACTTGGATCATCCCTTTGTAACCTTCCTATGTATAGACAAAATTTGTGGTGTGATCTATTGACAGGAGCTTTTAAAAGCTTCCAAAAGGTCACAACTTGTCTTGCCTTTGATTGAGTGAGGATTCTCTATATGTAAGTGCATGCTAATGTGGCTTCTATTTTTCAGTACCAGCTTACACTGTCATCCTTAATGATGGGGAACACGTGAGCGCATGGCCTGCGCTCTGCGGTGGCTTCCTAAAGGACCATCATCAACCGACAGCAAAAGAAAAGACGTTGGATTTTGGCGCCATTTGTTGGCAAACAAAACGAGTTATGACCGCTGGACAAGCACTGCAAGATACTGTAGGCAGCCATTGTAGAGAGCAGGTCACGCAATCGCGTGTTTACTTTCATAAAGAATGGCAGTGTACATAATGCGCTCTATTGTTGTTGTTGCAGCCATGAATGTTTCATATCATTTCTTTGTCCTTGCAGTCCAACTCAAGCAATGATTTCAACCAGGCCATTGTCAACAAGCTGTGCCCAAGCGGTGTGTATGGCCATGTGAGTGGTGGTCATCCTCTTTCGATCCCTGACCTCACCTGGGAGCAGCTCAAGGAATTTCATCACAAGCACTACCACCCAAGCAATGCCAGGTTTGTTTGTAAAGCAACAAGCTGACGCTGGGGTTTGAGCTTATGGTTGTGGTTGGGCTAAAATGACACTGTTGGTTTCCTTGAAGTAGAAATATTAGTTCACCCCTTATTCTTTTTAACACCATAAACATTCTCTTTATGTGGTTTTCTCTGTATGGTGTTCATCAAGGTAGTGTGCTTCGAGGCATTGGCACTGGATTTGGATTAGGGAAAAATAGCTCGGGTGTATAATGTGCAACAATATACACCAATATGCATACATAATAGTATCAATGACGATACTCTGTATAACGATGGACATGTGTCAAGTGTCATTGCTCTGAATAAACGTTCTGAACAGTTGTTCTAAGAAGTGTTGTTTTAAAGGGTCAGAAAACAACGCTAAGTCCAAAAATTGTGATGAAGAGAAATATGTGCACTTTTGCTGTGGAAAAATCTGCCGCAAGAATTGTGCAAATTCATGCTATAAGGAAGTTACTGGGGTTGTTTCAGCTGGTCTCATATTTTCACGCTGCCTCGCCATCCTTCTCTATCATAGAGAGGAGAAGGCATAACCCGTCATCGTGACCCCACCCACTTAGCCATCGTGACACGATGTCAACGATACGTCATCAGCTTGCAGCCAACGACCGAGCAGGGCTTCCCTCACATGAGCATGTGTCATAGTGGTGCGGGGAGAAAGCGTGGTGTGACGAGCACTAGTCCCCTTGTGGTAAAGTAGAGAGGCGCCTCTTTATCGCGGAGGCTTTCGTTCTGGCAATACCACTTCTCCCAATAGTCTCGGGCACTACAAAACGGCAGAACTCTCTTAAACATGGACTGCCATGTTCGAGAAAGTTCTGGAAGCCGGTAGCTGAAAGCAGCCATGGACCGCTGCTGACGTTCGTGTCAGCGGTCATCTCCCCGGAGGAGCTCAACTTTCTCTCTCCACCGGACTCTACCTCCTTGCCCTGCGATGCCTTCAAGGCATGGGCCGGGTGTGTCATTGTGTGGTGCGTTCATGAAAACCATTGGACATTCTCACCCACATTCTTCTTCTCATGAGTGGCCCGATTTCTGCACCCTTTCTGATGGGGGGACCACTGAGACTTCACATCACTTGATTCATGGCAAGAGTGGTCACTGCCTTCTTTGGAACTCCGTGTAAGGAGACGATGGGCTATAAAAGCCGAAGTCATTTGGTAAATAGGAGCTGAATCTCTGTTGTCCATAATTCTGAATCTGAGCTGAATCTGCTGTTTCACTGTACTCATTACATCATGTAAATAAACCTTCGTTCTATCTCCATATGAACGCATCTCCTCACTGGCAAAAATTGGCTATGCGGACGACGGTGGGGAGCCAGCTACCCTAAAGAAATCCCGCCGTACCTACCATCGACCTCTTACCCTTTACAGTGGCCAAACTGCATGGCCGCAGGGCCAAGGTGTCGTTTCGTAGGGCAGAGGAGCGATTGACGAGCTCAGTGGTACGTAAAGTTGCCCATGTGCAAGTTTGCATCACTGCACATTCAAGGGAGATTGGTCAAACATGAGAATTGTTTCTGAAAATGGAGAGTCTGCTCGGCGCGCAACGCTAATATTCTTAAAATGTGATGGCCGCGGTTTACTGCATCAATTGGTGAGGTTATTTGGTGGTCGTAAAAGAAAGTCAGAGCCTGTTTGCTGGCCCTTTGATGTGCATATTCACTTCAAAGTGCAAGATGCTGTAGATATGATTAACTGATGGGGAGTCACATCAACTCTGTTAGCTACAGGAGTGCAAATCATGTATTATGTATTTTAATTAGACTCATTTTAAGAATTTTCATTGTTAAGCCACTTTGAAGCATGTTACAAACTTAACATTAGTTAAAAGTAAATGGCCAACACTTATTTCTTTTGTTGTTGTTTTTGACCAGGTTCCTCACCTATGGTAACTTTCCTTTGGAAAAGACACTGTCACTAATAGATGAGTTGGCCTTGTCAAAGTTTGAGAAAATTGATGGCAGCTCTGTCGTGCCTCCTGAGCCAAGGTGGAAAGAACCGGTGAGCAGCCCTTGCATTTATGTTTATTGTTGCATTCCAATACAATTGTTCTCTGTAAAAAAAAAGTGATATGAAAAAACGCATTGCAGAAAATGGAGACCATGACTTGTGTGCCTGACCCACTAGCTGCAAATCCTGAGAAGCAGTCAACAGTTGCAGTAACGTATGCGATGAATGAGTGAGTGCATCTGCTTTTTATATTTGCAAATTGTTCTTTGAAGGAAAGATGTAGAAATTTAAGGACTTATTTTTCTTTGTTAGGCACAATAATAACGAGAATTAACAGAAAGTGATGCCAAAGAAAACATAGGAAATGTTATTAGTAGCAATAGTATAGTATAAAAATGAAGAAAGAAAAGTGGACGAAAAGATAAATTCAGCTTTCAAGGACCAAGCCTGCAACCTTCAAATAGTGCATCCAATGCTCTACCAACTTAGCTGTAGTGGTGGTCATCTTTTGTCCACTTTATGGGGCATACATGTGCCTTTAAACCAGAGAGTGTCAGTCAGCATCGTTACTAGCCATGACGGCGAGTGCGGACCACTCTTCTGTCTGTTGGCTTCACATAGCACATGACCTTATTAAGAGCTGGCAGCTGACCAGTAATCTCTCGCACACTACTATTTAAAAGCATCACCCCTGCCGGGGCTTCGTTATGAGACCCTTGCTATGAGTAAAAAAAAGAATTTGGAAATTTAAGCACTCGTTTTTTATTGTTAGGCACAATGTTAAGGAAAACTAACAGGCAATGATTCCATGTTATCAGTATAAGTGTGAAGTAAACTTGAAGAAAGAAAAGTGGCATCATTGTCATTTAGTTCTCATCAATTTGTTATTTGCACTTTTGTATAGTATGTTCGTCGAGAAAACTCTGGCACACAGTGCAAGCTGTGAAAAGAACATGGTAGAATATGCCCAGTTGCTCTCTACACTTTACAGTGGCATAGCCAGAAATATTTCTCGGTGGGGTCACGTCCTTGATCCGAAGTGGGGCTGGGCAGCGTAGTGTGGCTGAGCATTGTTTAGTGCTCTGTATCCCACGGCACACAGAAATATCAGGACGAACATGTGCCCCGTGTGCCATATCATGGCTGCACCCCTTGACTGACACTTCACCACCGGCTAACATTTGCTTGGTAGTACAGCATCTGCCTACCGCATTCTAAATGTTGAGGGTATTCAACTTACGCATGAGCAATTCTTAGAGGAGAAAAGTTTGATGAATCTGATGATCTGTGTTAATCATATGTACCTTGTCTACTTGAATGTAACACGAGTTTTATTCTGGATTTTTTATGCCTAATGTTGACCCTCGCGTTACAATGTAATGGTGAAATAACTATTTATTTCTGGACGCAACGAAAAGTCACTCATTGCATTACAATCATGGTCGTGTAATGATTGAGTAAATACTGTATTAGTTTAAGTAAAGGGAGGTTAAGCTGATGTCATCAACTCTTTTTGCTGAGAAGCTTGCGTTAGGATGGCTCGTTGGTAAGACATATTATGAGAGCTATATTATAAGGACGAGGCACCAGAGTAGAAGCAGAAGCAGACAGGACTGCTTTTGTCCAGTCTGCTTCTGCTCTGGTGTCTCGTCCCAAGTGCAATTTAAGTTTATAAAATTACTACTTTAATTAATCTTGCCATTGCTTATGCAGATTTTAAAAAATTTTGCTCAGTGCAAGCGCTATGCTGTAATAGTAAAAGCTCGACATTTTAGCTTCATAGATTAGTAAAAAAAATCAAATTACCATGCCTAATTTTTGTTATGTATATTTTTTTCACGATTCTTGTTGCTTGAAGTATGTAAACTCTTACATAAAATTAGAATAATTGCAAGAGTCAATTTTTTTATAACGAATATGTTGGCAACCAGTACGTTTATATTTCAACGCAATTCATAGACAAGTCGACAGCAGTGAAATCTTTTTGTTTATTCGAATCTGCACCGCATTGAACCTGTGACCGTTCACGCATCAACTCTTTTAACTCTTTTAATTTGTGACATGGCAGCACATTTGGTATGATTCCTGCTTCTAAACGCAAGGAGCTGGGAATCTCTGTCACACAAGGGCAGATCAGCCTCAACAAATCGTCTATTCTCTCATGGGGCCAGTGTTAATACAGCCCGGAAAGGAAATGGTTGTTAGGTTTTCAGTTTTCTTAAATTCAAAATAGTTCTATACTGCAGATGGTGACTTAATCACATTCACTTTCATACGTGGTTTCACTTTCGCAAGACTTGGCCTATCTTTGTAATTGAACCACGCTTTTGGCCCTGTGAGAATGTAGCAAGTTTGGCACAGTGCCAGAAAAATTGTTGTGGAGGAGTTCAGTTCTGAGCCGCACAAAATTTTGTGAAGGTAAAACTGTCTCCATGAGTGCTTGTCTAACCCCTGTATTCACAAACGCTCCTTCACTCAAGGGCTTTCTTCGACTTGAAAAAGTCGATGGTAGCGCCGTCTCTTGGCAGACCAAGTCACTGCATATCGGCAATATTCTGCAGCGATTCTTGAGAAGCGCAGCATCAATTTCAGTCGAGCAGCGGCGCAGCGCTCAACTCGGTCAAGTGAAGGATGGAATTCGAGTCGAGGAGCGTTTCTGAATACGGGGGTCAGAATATTGTCCACAAAAACCTCCTGCTAGAAATATGAAGAGTGAGCTAGTTTCACGACGATGATTCCTTAAATAAAGGTACCATTACTTTCTTTGAGTCATCTCATTGGTCTTTGTACTTGTGCCCCCTGTGTACACTCATCTGTCGATTGAGCACAGGGTGTTCTTTCAATGCGATAGAATTAAAGAGCTTGTTTCGCAGAAACTCGGGTATTGGCGTCAGTGTCGAAGTTGGCATCGGAGTCGGTGTGTGGGTTGTTAGTTGGGAGGGAAAAAGCATCACTTTGTCCGTGACTGAAAAACCAAGAAAGAAGCAAATGAAATTAAAAAAATAACATAAAAATTTTTTGGTCAGTGTGAGGATCGAACCCAGGCTGTTTGTGTGGCAAGGAGGTGTTCTGCGACACACTTGCACGTCTAAAAGATACAGTGAAAATAACTGCTTCTGCTTAGAAATGCAGTCAGCGGTAATAACTTTCATGCTTTACAAACATATGCGTCCTGTATACAGGCTTCACAATACAACATAACATTGCGGTAATATTGCATTGTACAAGCGTACATTGCCATTGGGCATCAGAAAATGTGATCATCATGATGACTTAATGGTTTGAAGCCGGCCACCCATTACAAAAGGCACACATGTTACTGTGCATATTTTCTCAAGAGCCTCGCTGCGGTGGTCTAGTGGCTAAGGTACTCGGCTGCTGACCCACAGGTGGCGGGATCGAATCCCGGCTGCGGCTGCTGCATTTTCTATGGAGGCGAAAATGCTGTAGGCCTGTGTGCTAAGATTTGGGTGCATGTTAAGGAACCCCAGGTGGTAGAAATTTCCGGAGCCGTCCACTACGGCCTCTCTCATAATCATATGGTGGTTTTGGGACGTTAAACCTCGCATATCGATCAGAGAAATGTGAGTGAGGGTTTCGCGGATCATAGAAATAACTTCGTGGACCCCCTAGGGTCTGCGGACCCCCTTTTGAGAACCACTGGTCTACAAATTTGTGCAGCATGTTGCTGATCAAATGGAATGATGGCATCACTCTGTGTTTTTTTTTTATTAAATGTATGTAACGAGAGGTTGGTCACTCTGTGTTCAGGCATCACCTTATTTTTGGTGTTCTCACTGATCTGAACTTCAGTTTCATCTTTGCACTGTCCCTGTGTGCATGCATGCACGCAGAGACAGTGCAAAGATGAAACTTAACTAAACTGTGTGTGTTTTCATGCACATGCTGCTGATATGTATTTACGTGTGTGTGTGTGTCTACATTACACATAGCCACAGTTACTGGGCTCAAAAGCTTGGCTACATCTCTTTGTGTGTTGTCATTTAAGTACTAGAATTGATGTTATATTTTTTTTATTGCCTTTTATATCACCCAGTGCCACAGATACTCGGGAGTCATTTGCCATGTCAATACTAAGTCACCTCCTAGTGAATGGACCTAACTCGCCGTTCTACAGAAACTTACTTCAAGCAGGAATTGGAGCTGACTACACGCCATCACTTGGGTATGTCCAAATGTTTAATTTAGCGAAGCCTAGAAATCAATCTGATGCTTTTTGTGTTGTTATTGCCGTTTGTGTTGAGGTTGTATACATGCTTTGGTAGCTTACTATGCGTTCTTCATAAAGCGCAGTAAATTTTGCTGTTACTGTAAAGGCTGTACACCGTAGGGCTGGTGTACGCTTTCAAAAAGGTTTGTTATCTGGGAAAGTGCACTACTCTGTGCTGTTCTCAATACGTAATTCGCTTTGCCATGTATTGTTTTAAAAGCCCAAATGTGATTGTTTCGCTGTTTTGTACTTTTGTGTTGTGTGGCTACCGTAGTTGCCTGAACACATATAGTATGATGCCTAGCATAATTATGGCATAACTGGTCTAATATTCTATCATTTTACCAAAGGGAAGCTTAATCCCAGGCAGAAGATAAACCAAGCATTCAAGTACTTGCAAAAAAAGACTAATGATAAACTAGTTTATTCAGTGCTTGTTGGCTTTTCAAAGACAGGCCTCAACCTGATTTGAGCTACCTTGATCTCGCTCCTTCCAGATGGCATACCTACATTTATTTCACTTGCATTGTAAATGCAGGTGAAACTCGATTCAACGAAGTGGTGGCTAGGCTGAAATTATGTTTTTTTGTTTGGGAGCTTGTAAAATATGGAAGAAGATTTTGAAAAAAAAAAACTGTTCAGTTTTTCGAAATCTAAAATTGTAATGTAGTGACACCCAAAAGCTACCACACCATTTAATTTGCCACGGATCCATGCTGTGCATGTGAAAGGTCTGGAGGGTGTCCTAAAGGCAGTCATGGAGCTTCCCATGTTTCCCAGGCATGGGAGGTTCCATGTCCAGGTGATGCAAGCCGGGTAGACTGTCATGCGAAGCTATGACAGGCTGCTGTTCTGCAATAGCTCAGAGAAAAAATGCAGTGATTGTGCAAGCAGGCTGAGCAAGAAAGTTGCAAGGAAACTATCAGTGCCTTCTCTTGCATAAACCGTGAAGTAATAAAAGCAAGCACTGCCACCCCCAGTGCCTGCTGGTAATAAAGAGCACTACTGGCTGCTGAGTCCGTTGTTTTATGCATGTGTGTGACATGCAGCTTCGTAAAAATAAAGCTCGGGCTGGGATTAAGCTGCTTAAATGTTCTTGTTTTCTTGTGCATTCTCGAAGAGAAAGCCATCTATATGAAAATTTGGAAAAAGTCACTGCTTTTTTAAACTATTTATTACAGAATAACTTCATGTTTAGTGACCAAGTTAGTTTTGTTAATTTGGGTTGATGACAACATTGATTCTTATAGGTAGCTTCTGGGGAACGGAAATTATTTCATTAGATCAGGAACCTATTTACATTGAGCTTTAACTGTAATACCGTATTTTCAAACATTTGTTGAAAAGTAGGGTTATGAGTATAGACTTCTTGGCTTGTTGCAAGCCATTTTTACATTCTGAAGGGGCTTCCGCCATGGCACATATGCATGCTTCTAAGTTCAAGATGGCCTTTGTACATTGCGGGATTCTGTAGAACTTATTTGCCATTTTTGGTGCTCTGTCGAGTTGTCAATTTTGCTTTACCCTCACATTGCAGGCAGCTAATCTTGGGGTTACCTCATATGCTAAAACGACTGCCGTAATCCATTATGTTTTAATTTTCTAAGTATCACATGGCAGACTCCCCCACAACTATCATGCAAGAAAATAATATACAATAACTTCAGCTTCATCACGAAATTCCGAGAATGAAGATTATTTTTCATTTAAAAAACTAAAATTTTGCATAGATGGCTCTATGTTCATTCTACTACTGACGTCACGACTAACTAGAAATCGCCATGCTGCGTCGATAACACCATTCCAGACACGTACCAACACATTTAAGCTCTCTTTTTTTCCTCGGACCATTAGAGACTGGAATGCCCTGCCGTTTGAGTCACTACAACACATTCACTCCCTCGACTTCATCACACCATAACCCAAAGCACTATTCTTTTTCAGTTCATATTTACAGAAATGTATGTGCATGTGTAATCCCAGCTGTTTACACGAATGGGTTACCGTAATAATACTCTTATTCCTGTGTCATGTGTTATATGTGCATGTATGTATTGGTGTAAATAGTTTTGTGTACATATACTCAATCTGGTCTCGAATTGCTATTGAAATACGTGGTGAAAATGCTGTTGATTATGCACACTTGTATGTATGAGAGTGTTAATTTTGTGTGTGCATTGTGTATGTAGACTACCGATATTGATCATGAATTTTTTTGTACAAGTTCTTGTTTCCACTCCTGCGTGGGCTCTGATGTGAGCCTGCAGTTTTCTGTAAATAAATAAATGCACTAGTACGGGGTTCAAATCATACTAAAATTAATTGTTGTTCACTTAGAAAGTGTTCCTTCCTAGAACTCTATATATCAGTTTCCTTGTGAGTGTAAAATAATTTTTTTTTAAGTTTGTTTACATGTGTTCCTGGTCCTTCCTAGAGATCTATATCAGTTTTCTTGTGGGTGTACCATAATTTTTTCTTTTAAGTTTGTTTACACTTATTTCTGGTCATGGAGAGAACATCAGAGCTAATTCTAGAAGTGTTCACCTGTGAAGTTTGTTTTAATTTTTTTTTGCATGGAACTGTGCTTGGGCATTGCTTGGAACAGTGCTTGGGCATTGCTTGGAATTTTTTGCTTGGAACTGTGCAAAGATGGTTACCGATTTACTTGAAAATATTCTGCAATTACAGATACGATGCCAACTTGAAAGAAGCATTTTTCTCAGTTGGCCTGCACGGCGTGAGTAAAGCTGATATAGGCAGGGTGACCGACATAATCCACCAGACATTTGATGAAGTTATCAGGTGAGACATCATAAGTAAAACTCTATACCTGTTAGCTATTTACTAGAAAAACTTTTCCAAAGTGGGCTGTTTGCTTAATTTAGTGGTCTTATATAAGTAGCTTCTGCACGGGACATATTATATATATATGTCGTATTTACTCGAATGTAAGGCGACCACGGTGATAACGCGAGGGGTGACTTTTCAGTGCCGAAAAAAAAAAAAAAAAAGAACACGAATGTAATGCGAGTAAAGCTGTGGGGAAGAAGTACTTCTATTTGCTGCACATGGTTGTGACAAAGACATCTCAGATTTTAAATATAAAATGCTTTGTTCATTCGTCGCTTTCATCGTCATTATCACTGGTGGTCGAGCCCTCTTTGTCACTTTCTTCCTCCCAGATGAGGTTATCTTTTGTGCCACCCATATAGTTCGATATACAGCAATTATTAAACGCGCAAACTATGATGTCCTGCAGCAGGCCGTCCCAATCAGTGGACACCCACTCGGTAAGCTTCGTGGCGCTAGGTCATGTACCCGTAGGTGTCAAAGCCCGATCTTCTCGCATTCATTCTCCGTACAGCTGCTGCATTCTATCCTTAAGTAGTTTGTTCAGGCGGACATCTAATGGCTGTAGCACGGGCATCATACCACCGGGAATAACTGCGAGGTGTGCCTGAGTTTCCTGCATCACTTCTTCACTTCGGGCGTCCATACCTGCCAACTCTTCTGATTTTACCGTAAAATGTACTAATTTCGACCGCGCTTACAATTTTACGAATCTAGCCTGAAATTTTGTGAAAAATATTTTATTTCTGATAAAAAAATAAAATTAGTAAAATAATGTGGCCTCCGCGTTTGGCTACGGCGCATTGCCGTAGCTAGTTGCGGAGGCCACAAAAACGGCGTTGTGTTATATTCTGCCACCAGGAAAGAATAATATGTTATGATCACATATCTCCCGTGCTGTCCGGGAGACTCCAGAGTTTTGACCGTTTCTTCTGTTTGTACGGTTGCCATGAAAATCTCTCGGAAATCGAAATTTGTGTGCGAGATCTGGCCGCATTGACAAAAATCTAGGTCAGTCCATTTCAAGCTTTTTGCGAGCCCGTCGCATTTTATTATGAACGAATTTGAGAGGCGTCCTTCTAAATGTACAGTAGAGTCTCCGTGATTCGAAACTGCGGTAAATAGGAATTTGTGAAATTTTCTAGCCCAATTCATATGCCCATTGCACCAAAATTCGAATGTTTCAAACACTTGTCCTAATCGCGGCGTGGAATATGAATTTTAGTACTGAAAATATTAACTCTATGACTGAGACTGCGAATGAAGGCCAACCGAGAGCAGCGTGCTTGAAGCTCCTGAAGTACATGTGTGACCAGCACACGCGCTGTCTTCTACTGAGCGTGTGGTTGTTGTTGCCACAACTGCTGTGGACAAAACTGCGGTCATTCGACACGATCATGTATTACGACTATGTTACTGACAGAACTCTGAGAGTGTGTGCATGGCTAACGCTCGAACAGTCAAAGCAACGCTGCTTTCCGCAAATTCTGTGGGCAAAACCGTGGCAGTTGCAATCATAGATAGCATAAAACGACTTAGTTTTGAACGCACATGGATTGAAAACAATACTATCGTTTGCCGCAACCACCGAGCAGTTATGGTAATGCGATAGTGCTCTCGGAGCTCGTACGAGCTCCGAGAGCACTATTCGAGAGCCAATGTCCTCGGAGCTAGTACGTGGCTGATGCAGCGGTAGGTTAAAGGCGGTAAAAACATAAGAAAAGGCTAGAAGTGTTTTGGAATTCCTGTCCAGAGAATCTAGTAACGAGCAAAGACAAAGCTTTGGCTCGCGCTTTCGCGGCAGCCAACTGCACTGTCCCATATTAGGCGAAATTTCGGGAGAATTTGCGTTCCCCGTTTGAGACTCTCACCTTAGTGGGAAGCCCTACCCTCATGTGTTCGGCCCCTCTAAGCCATTATTAGACCGCAACACTGATGTTTGTGCTTGCGTTTGTGACCCCCCCTCTTGTTCTTCGCGATGTTTTTTTGTTTTTTTATCTTTTGGTGCCAAAAATGGGGGGAAATAATTCAGTGCGTTGATTCAACTTATAGCGGCGAAACGTGATTATGCTTGTCGCTAAAGGCAAATCCATCATAGCTACAAATAAAAAAAAAGCCGGTAACCTCCTCCGCCCCCGTTCCCGATGGGTGTTTTACAAATTTCACTGTTGGCAAGTTGGCAGGTATGGGCGTCAGGTAACAACGAAATGAGTCGAGAACTAGGATGTAGGCTGGGTGGAGGAGCACACTTGGCCGTCGGCACCACACAGTCTTGACCTAGTCAAGCATAAGTGGAGTGTCCATTCAACCATTTTTTTGGCAGCGGACAATCACATCCCCACAGAACAGCTCCTTCGGGATGGTCTTGCACCGGAAATGATGTATGGCGGCAACTTGCGCCCATCCGCCTAGCAGGCTAGCATCATGATTAGCGTATCTTGCTGCCTGTTGTCCTTATGCAAACTTGGGGGGAGGGGGGGCACCTACTTCGCTGACAGTCCTTGACATAGGCATGTACAAAAAAAACGCAAATCTGATCTGTGTTGCCAATGTGCCCCAACGGCATTTGTGACGAGCAGCACAGGTCGAGTATATAGCGCTGAAACTCCATTAGCTTCGCTTCGCAATCTACTCGTAGCTTCTGCCTTATCAACATTTGCCGGAGGGAAAATTCATTTTTTCGCATGCACTTTTGTGCCCATTCATGTGAAGCCTTGCAGTTCTCCCGTGGAATCCCCATCTCTCGAGCTACGTCTCGGACTTTCCACTGAATCAGCTCAACATCGACCCCCAATAGACAGTTTCGCTGCTTGGTCAGAAACTCCACCACTTTTTTATTTTTGAGTTCTGTGTGGCGACCACAACGAGGTCCAGGGAAGCCTTTTTGGCTGGGCTCACTTTCGAAGAGCGTTTCACGCTGGAGCTTCCATCAATGGATAGTAGATTCCGCCACATCTAGCCGGTGAGCCGCGGCTGAGTTCCCGATTTCTTCAGCCATCAGTCAGTATTGCACTTCTCTTAAAGGGGCCCTGAAACACATTTTCAAGTAACCATGGAATGGATTTTCTGAATCCGTTAAGTACAAGCGGAGTTACAAAGGTTTGTCGCACGCTGCAATCACATTCCCTCTTCTCTTGTCCCGACGAAAGTGCTGGAACCTAAGCAGGGAGAGATGGTGTGTGCAAGAAAAATACATCATGTGCACCTTGCGACCATGAGCACTTTTTTCTTTGTTTTTTTCCTTCGAATACGCAGATTTTTCAGTGTGATCACGTGCGCACGCATGGACAAGTCGCGGCCTCTTGCGGCGATCCCTGTAACGGCCGAGCGTGCTGTGTTCAAATCAGCCAATGGCTGATAGATGGCCTTCTACGAGTGATTTTTGAGCTTCCTTCGTCATTTGTCGAGAGAAGAGAAAGGAATTTTTAGCTTACTTTGATAATTTATATGAATTCCAGGCCACGTGCTGCGCTATAATATTTGGCTTGCGTGTTCTCGGGAGCCTGTACAACCAATTGGCAGCGTTTTCTGACCATGCTCAAAAAGTGTTGCAGGGCCTCTTTAAAATGGGCGTCATACTGAACTTGTGGCACTGCCATTTGCTCGAGCCGAAGTTGCGGAAGCACAAAGGAAGTCAACCGCCCGCAAAACACATCGCGAACGATAGGATCGGATTGGATTCGATCATGCCAGCGTGCATATGTTGCCAGGACAAGGTTGAAAGACTGCTAGGTTTGTCGTAGCCATTCTAAGGAACCAGTGGGGTGGCACCGGTAAGGCACGATTTGAAGTGCCTTGATTATAACGCGGACCCCCAAATCACTGAAGATTTTAAAAAAAGCTCGCCTTACATTCGAGTAAATACGGTAAGTGGTGGTCCAAGTGCATATAACATAATACCCGCCTGAAATCCCCCTGAATAGTGCAAAGAGAGCTTCGTAGATCGCCCGATACTTTTTCGGGAAAACAAACGGCACTCTTGAGGCAGACGCAAACACACTGTCTGTTGAATGACTTTACGCTACACAAAATACAAGCTCCAAATGCAGTCACCGACCGATTTTTTAGACCTGATGGGAACCGCGACCGAAAAATCCAGTAGTTTGAAAAAATGGCCAAGACGTGAAAAGGAAGTTTATTCAGGTTATAAAAGCCTCAAAAAATCCCCAACAATGCCATGCTCCATGCTGTTTGTTTTTGGAGACAAGAAAATTTGGTTCTATTTGGGCTACGGCTACACTGGTAATCAGCGGCAGCGTTGGCAACCGCTGCCGCCGACTGTTGCGGGCGGCAAAGTTGGTGGCTGCATAGAACCACGCAAAACAAAACTTGGTGCCGGTCGCAAAAAGATGCATGCAACTTGTCGCCTCTTTGGTGAAATTTAACAACATAGTCTGGCCTTCTTTTACCAGCGCTGACATTACACAGAACGTGAGCCTTTAGCATTTCGCCGCCATCAAAACACTACTGCCACAGCTGCGATCGAACCCGCGTTTTCTGAAAGATGAAAGGATATATTGATGCTACGAGCTTCCCTTTATAACAGGGCGGTGAAATGTGAAAACAGGCTCTCAAGAAAAAAAGAAAATCAAAGACAACTTTCTTTTTGTGTTGGCCTAATGCCTTATCTACTTTGATTAAATTGATAATATTATAACAAAAAAAATTCCATTTATGTTACATCTCTCTGCCTCTTCAGGCAAAAGGACCTCGTTTTCCCGCTATTTCTGTCCTTTCTACCACCAATACTTTAACCGTCTCTTACTTGCTTCTATCGCGGACGTGTTCAGCTTTCCATGTTTGTCCCTGAAACCCAAAGCCTCATGTAGGCTTGTAGCCCCACGTATACCTGGGTGGATATCGTCGCATTCCATCGGAACATGTTCCATCGTTTCCTTAGCTCCTCCACAGCATGTACATTGTTCTCCTTGTTTATTGAATATCGCTTTATGACAACGCTCTTTAAGGCAACCCGACCTCGCATCAAACAGTAAAGCGCTTCCCCTTGAATTATCATAAAAATCTCTCCCGCCTTCTTTCGTTCTTGCTCTTTCAGAAGTTACTGAGAGCCGGCCTCTTTTCCATCGCTGTCATCCAATAAACCCTCTCCGCCTCTTTGACTTGCGCTTAATTATTCTTGTAGCTATATCACCCACACTGCCAGCCGTATATTTACTAGTGAGCCCCTTAGTTCTTTTTCACTACTTGTGTCCAGGCTCTTATACAAATACCCGAACACTTTCCCTGCCTATCATGGTGCTACCTGTGACCACGGAATGCTCCCGGTGGTGCTACATCACTCTCTCTCTCGCATTCCGTGCACTTGCCGCGGCGTTCGCAGCTGCCACCTCTTCCGTTTGCTCGCAACACCTGCCGCAACCACCGCTCGCAATAAACCTTACGTGCACCTAGCGTGTTTCAACGCGCACCTAGCGTACGCGTTGAAACATGTCTGTACATGTAACATACAAGACCTATGCCAGCCATCGCTTCAAACGAATTTTCCAGCGCTCACCGCAGCACCCACGTTAGTGTCATTAAACCTGTGACGCCACCTGTGCGCAACACTGCTGCTTCGCATCCCATCAGGGCTCCCTTCGGGAAGATGGTCCAAGTTTTTTTTTTTTTTTTTTCATTTTTCCCTCCCTCTGTTCTTCATTTGTTCACTTCCTGTCTCCTCCTCCGTAACGACCTCGCTGCTCGCTCCCCGGCGGTGCACTAGCGCGCTTCCTTTCATACGTGCGCGCCCCCCCACGTCTTTCACAAACATTTTCTGGCAATCGCGTTATAACCGGTCTTCACCTTGGGGGATCGCACAATAAGCGGTATGCGTATACATGGAGTTTTATGGGAGGGTAAACGGGAGTTGAACAGCATTGTAACCAGTTCTGCACTGTAAGCGGTTACATTATCAGTTGTTTATACTGTAGGGTGCATGTATAGTGCAAAAATAATATTAAAGTAAAATTTTCTTCTATTTTTAGATGCTCTTTGTGTTTTGAGATGTTGTCATCTTCTGTATCTTTCTTGAACAGCACTGGATTCCCCAAGGAGCGCATTGATGCAGCCCTTCACTCTGTAGAGCTGAACCTGAAGCATCAGACATCCAACTTTGGCTTGCTTCTGAACTATGTGAGCTTTCATCCTGCTTTTTTTTTTTATTTTCAAGTGCTTCTAAACAAGAAGTTGGTATACATCTTAAGGGGATACATTGGTTTTAGAGACTGGAAAATCGTAAAAAAAGATAATTTTTCAAACAGGCACTTTAGTATTTTATAGTCACTGTTGGATGTTCTTACCAAGTTTTCTGTATTTCAGGTGTTAGTATTTCGGCCATTGTAGGCATTTATGTTACCATCCCAAGCCATGCCATGACTTAAAAAAAAAGTTAAATTGAGGGGAGGGAGGACACAATGTAGTGTAGGCAAGCACATGGTAGGCAGGTAATGCGGCTGCTCTCCATCTTGATAATCTGGATAGGCTCAGAGGCTTCAGAGGCAAGTGAGACCATCACTACGTGTTACATGTGACGGGAACACGCAGGCTGACCTCTAGGGTCATTGAAGCGCATTTGGCAAAGCTATGTGCCCAGTGTCAAAAAACGTTGCTGGCTGTGGGTAACCCACGAGCGTTGTGTATTCAGTCCCCACCTGCAGAGAATTACTTTTTTTTTCCTGCTTTAATTTTTTTGTTTATTTCATCATAATTATGACACAAATCAAATGAAAGTAGTGGCCACTATGCTTATTTTGGCTTTATGTGATTGTGTTTTTACAAAAATGAAGGGACCCCTCAGTCCATTCTTCTTCTTTCATACATTATTAAAATGCACGCTCATCCCTCAAAAAGAAGCAAGAATCATAGTTATCGGCAAAAAAAAAAAAAAATCTTGGAGGACGCTTGAGCTTCGCTTTCAAGGGCAGAACGCGATCGCCATCCCAATCGCTAGCCTGGCTTCGCTTCTCGTGTAGACTTGTGCCGGCTCTTATATCCATGCTGAACATAAAAACTTCGCACGTGGGCCCTTCGCGCCATCTTGTGGGTTTTCTGCCTAGCTGCTGAAGTACCTCCGAGATGTGCACACCCCTAATGCTGAACGGTTTGTACAGGATCTGCCCCAAAAGTTCCTGGAATTTTGAATTTATAAATAATTTATTTGATCTAAGTTAGCAATCATTTTCGAACTTTTCAAAGTACTCTCCCCCCTGGTTTAATGCTCCATTGCCAACGGATCACCCAATCATTTAAAGTGCCCTGGAAGTCGCAAACTAGAACCTCCTTCAGTGAGATCATCGAAGATTCTTTTACAGTCTTCAGCGCCCCATGCAAAGTTCCTTTCTCGGTTCTTTTGATCACTGGGACAAAAGAAGGTCTGGTGGGGCCAGATGGAGGCCATATAGGGGCTGGAGCAGTGCTGCTACACCTGCTTTGGCCATCAGCTTGGAGGCAATCACAGTGGTGTGACTACTAGTTCATATCACTAGATGGGACTTTTGGCTTCATTTACGAACGGACCTTATTCACTAGAAGATCCTTTGTCAAAACATGACGAAGGGTTGTTTCAATATTCCGCACTCCTCCACGTTCATCTAAACACTTAGTCCCTGCTCCTTATCCAATACTTCATGCACTTCTTACACTGATTCATCTGTTTGTGATCTCGACAGACATTTGGAGCTAATGTCGTCATTGACAGACTTCTGCCTTTCCCGGAAGCTCTGTGCCACATCAGAGTAGGACTTTGTCTTATCGCATTGTCACCGTAGGCTTTTTGAAGTGTTTTGAGCATCTCCGGGCTGTTTTTATTTCTGTGGCCCACAAAACCTGAATGTATGACACTGCTGATAAAAACTACCATGCTTACTTGCATAATGCTCGCACTCACAATTCTCGCACCCTCCCCCACATTGGCAAGCGAAAATGCCATTTTATTTTTTCCGAGAGTTTTTTTGCATACCCAAAAGTTGCAGCCGGAATGTCATCTGCACCTTCCAACCACTGATGATGATAGTGCACGAAAGCCTGGTGCCATCTCTTAAGCATTTTGCGTACTATTAAGCACAGAGCCCTAATCCAATCCAATTCAAAGTGTCAAGTGTGTGTCGCGGCGTGCTAGTATATGTTGTTTTTGTTCTGTGGTTACGTTACGGGCCGATACGGAAGCTGCACGGCTGCTTTCAACTTGAAAGGGATTGATAATGCTTTAAGCAACCGCAACAGGGCCACCGGTAGGCACTTTAGAGGCGATGAGTTTTGTGTTCACTACTGGTGACGCAGCACGAGCAGCTGAAAGCCACCAAGGGGGGCCCTAGGCATTCCGTGTGCTTAAGACTGAGATGGATGGTAAAACTTTATTTCTTCAGAAGATAACTGTGGGCAATTCCATATTAGATGGCCATCAGCCCAAGGTTGATATCGTAGGCTAATCTTTTGCGGGCTCCCGTGATGAACGCTAACTCTATGCTCGCAAGCTTTGCATAAGGTATTCCAAAACTCTACTATTTGCTTGCGGCTTTTGTGTCTCAAATAAATCTTGTCTTGTATTCAACTTGTGGTTTTATAATTAAGGTAAGTCTTTATGAGTACTTCTCAAAGCGTGTAGTTAGTTGCTAGCATGAGAATATGGATTTTCAGTCACTTCGTTCCCCCCCCCCCCCCCAATTTTTCTCGCGTAATTCTTGCACCCCGCAACTTTTCATCGGTACTTCTTGGGAAAAAGTGTGATGATTAGCAAGTAAATATAGTAATTGATTTTTTTTTCTCGACGAGGGTGCACTAAATACCTTGGCATAATGGTTTGACTCGTCTTAACGACTACTTGCAGGCCACTGAAATTGAACTCATTTTGAAGCCTAATATCCCTACTAACTTCTGCCTCCTAAGTGCCGCCTGACCAGGTGGCACTGCTGACTATAAAAAAAATTCTGGAAACTTTTGAGACAGCTGTATACTCAAATAAGTCGCCGTTGGTATGCAAAAGGGTGCATGCGGGATGGCTGAGTGTCCCTCAGAATGAGAAGTCATGGGTACAAATCCTCGATCCTACTCAAATTGAAGATTTTTTATTATTTCTTTATTTGCTTCTACCTGGAAATATTGCTCTTGGAAAATGCTGATTTTTCGCTCACAACTAAAGACATTGACTCTGCCGACACCAGAATTTCTGCTAAACGAGCTCTGTAACACTACAGGGTTAAAAAAAAGTGTATGTACTATTCTCTCACCCCACAGTCATGATGGTAAGATTTCAACAAGTTTAAAGGTCACATGTGCACAGGTACGTGGTACTAACAACAATGGAGACTTCAGGGACAAAACCAAAATACTGAAAAACTGCCGCAACCTCAAGGGGACACAATTCAGTATCAGCGAAGATTACTCTAAACGAGTAGTTGAAATCAGAAAACAACTATGGATTTCATCAGCGGATGAAAGAGCAAAGGGAGCAAAGGTTAAACTAATCATCGATAAATTGAAAGTAAACAACGTTCTCTATGGCTGGAATGAGGCTACCAACGAGCGATTCAGGTATGCTAGCCCAGGTATTACCAGCTCTGACTGACGCCAATCGAGACCGACCGCATCTGTTAAGGTTATTAATGTAAACGCCAGAAGTTTGCTGAATAAAGCTGATGCAGTTGAAGCCGCAATCCTGGAGCATGAACCGGATATAATGGTCGTAACAGAGACTTGGTTACACACGGATGTAGCAGATTTTGAAGTAACACCTACAGGTTACACAATTGTTAGAAAAGACCGGCAAGGAATAGGTGGTGGTGTTGCGTTTCTTATTAAAGACAACATTAGGTTTTCAGTGTTGGATGATAACTATGACATAGAAATGTTGTGGATTAGGTGTGGGTTCGGCGAGCGAACTGTGTATATTGGAGGGATTTATAGAGCGCCGAATTCCTCTCTTGATATAATCGCAAAGCTAAGAAATTTTATGGATTCTAATTTTAGCCTCCAAGATAACGTATTATTATTAGGGGACTTCAATCTTCCGGATATTAATTGGCTATCCCAGTCTCCTGGATTGGAACAGGTTGCAAGTGCTGAGCAACTACTGGAGCTGGCATTCTGCTACGCGCTAACGCAAACTGTCACTGAATTTACTCGGATAGGGACTACAAGGTCATCTATCCTTGATTTGGTTTTTGTGTCCCCAAAGCTGTTGCCGTTACTCAGCCGTTGTGAAGTTGTAGAAGGCCTATCCGACCACAGAATGGTAGTAACGCACCTAGCATTGTCCCTAGACACCTTGGGTAAACCCACACTTAGCACTGTATTGAATTTTATGGCGGCTGATGATGTGTCTATTCTGGACTATCTTGAAAGGTCCTTTGATGAATTTCAGGTCCTTTACAACACTGACTGCAGCACTGATAGGCTATGGCATTTCTTTTCAATTGTTGTAGGGAAGTGCATAGACAGCTATGTACCTAGGATTAGAAAACGCATTTGTAAAACCAATCCCTGGATTACCAGAGAAATCATTCACACAAAAAGAAAACTAAAACGGAAACGGAAATCTTGTGCAAAAAATTGTACCCCTGAAGGAACAGCTTGCATTTCTTCAATGAGACAAGAACTGAAACGTCTGATCAAGCAGTCCAAGGATCGGTTTTTCAATGTGACTTTGACGAAATACTTGAAGGAAGCCCCCTCAAGGTTTTGGCGCTTTGTAACTCCCCCAGCAAGCTCTCCGAGGCCACTTGAAATTACTCAACAACGTGTTGATGATTTCAATTCTTTTTTTGCTTCTGTGTTTACTCATGATAATGGCATTTTGCCCGAGTTTTCTACGTCACCATTGCAGCGGCCGATCGATGATGTGGTAATTAGCGAAGAGGGTGTCCTAAATCTTTTACTTAATATAAATACAAGAAAAACCCCCGGCCCTGATGGTGTACCAAACGAATTTCTGTACAGATACGCTGAATGGGCGGCTCGCTTCCTTACAAAAATATTTCAGTCGTCCCTGCGCAGTGGCTCTTTCCCACTAGCGTGGAAGCAGGCTAAAATTACCCCTGTTCACAAAAGTGGCTCCTGTCGGGACGAGCGCAACTACCGTCCTATTTCGCTTATCAGTACATGTTCAAAGATACTCGAGCACATTATTAACAAACACTTGATGTCCTATCTTGATACGCACAATCTATTATCTTCGAAGCAGCATGGCTTCCGCCGAGGCTTATCTACAACAACTCAGTTAATCGAATTTGTTCATGATCTTTCAAAAACAATCAATTTGCGTGGTCAAACTGATGTGGTATATTTGGATTTCGCAAAGGCATTTGATAAAGTGTCGCACTCAAAGCTCCTGTTTAAAATTGACAAAACGTTTCAAAATAATCACTTGACAAAATGGTTTTCATCCTATCTCAGCTGCCGTCAGCAGTTTGTTCAAATAAAAAATAAACAGTCTAGAGCAGTTGCAGTGAATTCTGGAGTTCCCCAGGGGAGCGTGCTGGGTCCCCTTTTATTTTTATTATATATAAATGACCTACCAAACCGCGTTACGGTCCCGATAAGGTTGTTTGCCGATGACTGTGTTGTTTATAGCAGAATCGAGACTGAACATGACCAAGTTAATCTAAACAACAATCTTCAAAGAATAAAGGATTGGTGCGAAGAATGGCAAATGAGTTTGAACACAGAAAAAACAGTCTTTATGACTATAACTAGAAAGAAAGCACCTCTAGATTACAACTACCAGATTGGCAATGCTTTCCTCAAGCGTGTACAAAACTATAAATATCTTGGGTTATGGTTCACGCCCGACCTCCGGTGGAACACTCATATTGATAATGTATGCTCCAGGGCTACCAAGGCATTGTATAGCCTTAGACGTAACCTTTATACCGCCCCATCTGATATAAAGTGTCTTGCTTACAAAACTCTTGTCAGACCTATTATCGAATATTCTAAAATTGTCTGGGACCCTTACACAAAGACAAACTGCAATAAAATAACAAAAATACAGTGACTTGGTGCGAGATTTATTTTTAATAAATATCGCCGACATCATTCTCCTACTGAACTCTGTAAAAAAGCTGGACTGGATAGTCCTGAACTTAGGACGAGGATTGAGCGTCTGAAATTCCTCTTCCAGTTAATTCATAATCATTTTAAACTAAACTATTCAGATTACTTCCAGGTCAACACACAAGAACACTCCAGACATCGCCATAATATGTATATACCACCCCTAGTCCCACGTAACGATTGCTTTAAGTTCAGTTACTTTCCACGTGCTATTGAAGATTGGAATATGCTGCCAGAGTCTATAATTGGTTGTTCCTCGCTTACATCATTTGAACAGAATCTAAAACGTTTATTTTCCGAATAACAGTGACATATGTTTTTTTTTTGCGTGTGTGTGTACTTTTTGTTGGTTGCATGATTCTGCAGTAGTTGTCTTTCAAATCTTCAGCGCGGTGCAAAAGTGCCGCCTCAAATGCGTCATGTGCTGTTCTGCGCGTATGTATTGCATCGCATGTGTGTTCCATTTATGTATGTTATGTATAGCTTCGAGTTGCTGGTCACAATAATACCGAGAAATTATCTCGAGACCTGTACGGTACTTCTTTTTTGCAAATAATTGTTTGTACTTCCACCCTGTAACGGCCCACTTCTGGGCTAACAGTATAAATAAATGAAATGAAATGAAATGAATGCCGATTTGCATTGTCAATGTTCTGTAGGAGAACTTTAGGCGCTCAAGTGACTGGTATGTCAACCATGGTCTGTTTTCTGATTGTAAACCTGAGGCTTCATGCTTGTCGAAAGTTTTCAAAAAACCACTTATGGCTTGTCTCGAAAAAAAAAAATCATAAACTCAGACAGTAATTTCGCCAGTGGCTTGTACACTTATGTATCGACCTACATTTCCGCACACTTCTGTACATTTCTGTATGGCTTGTATACTTCTGTATGTTTTTTGTTCAATTGCTTATAAATCTTTCCATCAATGAGAGCAAGCACCTCTTTTCTGGACTGTTTTCTGGGAGTACAAAGGTTGTCGTCTCTGCCTCAGCATGCATTTTTGGGAGTAACGGGTGGAAGGGTGGGATCATACATATTTGCAACAGTCCAGAGGGCAATATGGCCACGTTCTATGAACCCTCATTGGAAAGGTGCATAGCTGCATTCTCTGTACTGGACAACAATTCAGAAAGGCCTTTGAGATTCATTTTGATGGTATCATTGCCAAAGAAAACTGTCCTGAGAAAAAAAGCACATCAAACTTCAGGTGTTTGACTGCATAAATGTACTGTCGTATGTAAGTGGTTCCGACAAACCTTTTCGAAATGAAATGATTAATTCTCCCTGAAGCTTAATCTTGGTAAGGCTGATGATTGCACAAATTATGTAAAATTGCACAAATATAGTTGTTCCTTGTACAAAATTTATTGTGCATAGTTCATCTGGTGGAAGTGTAGGATCCCCATCATATTTTTTTTATGCAGCTGTTGTTTCTGTAACCATCTCCTGTCTTTTTTTGTGTCAGGCAACAGTTGGCCTCTGGAACCACGGGGGTGACCCTGTCAGGTCCCTCAAGGTGAATGAACACGTTTCCTGGCTGCGTGAGCAACTGGCAAGCAATCCACGCTTTTTCCAGGAGAAAGTGCAGCAATATTTTAAGGTATGTGAAAGAAAAAGATTAGCACCATTGATCGTTCTGGCCAGTAGTTGCTTGTGCTAATCTTCTTCTACTGTGACTGTACATCACCAGCACCACCCAGACATCCGTTTAAGGTCATCAAACCTCTTTTCTCGTACAACTTTTGTCCAATAGGACATATTACAATGGTTTCCTACATTTACAAAGCGGTAGTAGCATACTGTATATCTTTCCACAAGGTGTACAGTTTGTCTCTAGAACTTGTGTGCAAATTTTTCATGGGCTGCCTATACACACATTTAAATGTATACCATATTGAAAAACAGGCTGGCATATGGTTGCATGTGTTGACTGATAAAGGTACGTTGATTTTGGTTTTAGTTATAGTTTAGAAATATGTTTTTTCTGTAGGGGGGGGGGACAAAATCGTTCTTAGCTGCAGCTGTGGTCATTGTGGGCCATCCACAGAGTAGTTGGTAAGAGAAAACAAAAAGGTACGTGACTAGCAAACACAAAAAAAATCTGCCTTTTCAGCAGTTCAAAGTGATCTGAAAGAAAATTAACTATGAAGATTTTCATGCAAATAAGAATGCAAGATTACAGCCTTGTTATGGTTCAAGCAGTGTGAATTCAGACAGGGCTGGTCACTGTAAACACTGAATCACTAATTTTAGAATGCTTTGACTACATATGCATTTCTTCTGTACCTTTTCAGGACAACAAACATTGCCTGACACTAGTCATGAATCCTGATGAACATCACGAAGAGAAAATTCGGGCCTTGGAACAAAAGAACATAGACAGAAAGCTGGGGGAACTGGACAGTGAAAGCCGAGCCTCAATTTATGACCAGGGTAAAGTGTGGTTTTAGTTTTGAATATTCCTGGTTTAAACGCTGATTGCATTGAGTGGCTGGTTCTGTGTCTTGGAAGTTTTTATAATACCGTATTTACTCATAATGAACCCACCCTCCACCATGGCTCTTTGGTGAGATAGCCAGTGTCATTGACAATCGAAGCAACTTCAAATCACACCATTATCTCACAAATTAACGATGCAATAAAAGTCAAAACATAGTTTAACAACAATAGGTCTATGCTAAACAGTTGCGAGCAGCACGAGCGTGGACGATGCCTATCAAAATATGTCTCGTCTTTTGCAGCAGAGAGCCATCTGTCTAACGCTGAAGAAATTTCTTTGCTCATACAGTCGAACACGAATATATCGAACTCGAAGGGGATCGCGAATTAGTTTGATATATGGAAAATTCAATATAAAAAAAAAATAGAGGCCCCGAGAGCTTACCTGGAGCAGATCATCACCATCAATAGGTGCATTCAAGAGTGACAACTAATTCCGCACACACGCCGTAACAGAATTATTTATTTGCGTGAAGAAAATCCCTTATCTTCGCCTGTTTCTTGGTTTTTGAAATGAAGTTGAAGACTCTAGTCTAGATCTTATTAAGGCTGTCCAGGTGCAACAGTCTGGTTCCCTCCATGTCTCCTTCTCCGCCTATACAACGGCTAATGACACCGAATGCTGCCCCTACTACCGTGGCGTAGTACGCATGTGTAGCCAGCGCCTCGTCCAGACGTTTCTCCTCATCACTTGAGCTGGTGGCCTGGGCATCCTGGGTCCCTGCGACCGCAGCTACTATGTCCTCGTCAGCAATGGTCACAAGGGCCTGGACATTGCAGTGCGTTTCTATGAAGTCATCCGCAGACACTTCGTGGGGAACTGCTGCCGGGAAGCAGAACGACAACTCACGAAACTCGTCTTCTATGCGCTCGTCGTCGTCGCCTTCACCAGTTCCCACAAGTTATGCCGTCTCAAAGCCTGCCTTGTGGAAGCAGTTGACCACTGTGTCTGTCTTCACGTCTCGCCAGGCATTGAAGATCTCCACGGGAGAAAACTTCGCGGAAATTTCTGGTCACTCCATCGTCATCCACAGCTGGATGTCCCGGCTGCTGACAGCTTCGTTTTCGCCAGAATTGGTTTTGCCAACGATGTACTAGTGCTGCCTAAATCGGTGAAGCCACCCGGTGTTGTCGGTGAAGTTGTTTCACCGAGTGTAGCGGCAAACCATTTGGCCTTGGCGATCAGCATTGGGCCATCTACCGGAATGTTCTTCGCGCGCATTTCTATAAACCAGGCATAGAGTGCCTTTTCTACATTCCCATGGGCAGAAGTGCGCACATGATAGACTCCCGATGTTAGCTGCTCCGCCGCTTTTGCCTTGATATCTGCTTTGTTCTCCAACAAGGTACTCGGAGTGCTCTGTGGTATCCCGAAGTCGTCCGCGACCGTCGAACATTTATTGCCCGCCTCAACACGCTGAATAGCCTTCAACTTCGTCACAAAGTCAAGGGTCTTGCGCTTCTTGACACTGGCCATAGCTGCACGAGAAGTCGATAATTCAAGGACTCCGCAGAGGCTTTGCACACCACACACTAAGAGAAATGCTGCACATGCGATGGTACGTAGGCGACGCGACAACAGAAGCAACGCGCTCGGGAGGCGATGGCCATCTGCGAGGGCAACAGCAAAAAGCGTGAGCTGTGGTTAGCTGATCAAAACTCCAAAACAGCAGCAAAAAATAAAAAGTGAAAGGAGGAGGACGTCGGCACCTTCGTTCCTGCTCTCTGAGCTGACGAGTACGCGGAGAAAGCATGAGAGAAAAAAAAAAAAAAAAAAAAAGCCGTTCCGCAAGTTGGAGATTGTGCAGTCTAAGCCCTCTTGGTCTTACCTTTTTTTGAGTGTTTCGGGTTTTGACGGAGGCATGGTGCCGCACGGAGTTTGCCGGGCATGCGAGTGACAAAACGCACCTTTGAACTCGCACGCGAAGCTGCGCTGCCACGGAGATCGCAGGGCGCGGCGAGTGCCGAAGTGCACCTTTCATTCGCGCGGTGTTCGATATATCCGAAGGCAGGTAAAAATACCGTTCGATATGAACATGCAAATTTCTATACTTTTACAACGGAATTTCTAGGGGATAAATTAAGAGTTCGATGTACCTGAAAACGTGATATATGCGGGTTTGATATAACCGTGTATATATAGCACCACGCAAGCACAGTGGCACAAAAACAATGCTAAAAACAAAGTGCACCCCCCCCCCCCCCCCCAATAGCGCGAATGGTACGACGTGCACCTGCAAAGTGCGTGTGTCGCCATCCAACACTGTGTTTCTGTTGTCGGGTTTGTCGTAGTGAACTTACACCTGCTGCGCAAGGCATGATGAGCCGGTAGGCTAGCGACACGGCCGGTCTTAAACTTGGTTGAGCATGCGCAGGAGCATGAGAACCATGCGGTGGGACGACACTTTGGCATCGATCCGTACACATTTGTTACAGGAGAAAACAAGGAGAGTTTCGGGCGACAAAAAAAGTTCATTGCGCATATTGCAGGCCTAAACAAGGACAGTTTCCTCTTGTAGAGAGCGAAGTTAGTTGAACAGAGGCTTTGTAGTCTTGCCACTGAATTGAAGGTCAGCAGCAGTTGGACAGCGAGTTTCTCAGTACAGTCATGTGAGATTTTTGCTGTTAGAACTCCCATGACATTTTTTTCTCCCGTGTAATCAACCCTGCCCTCAAATTAGCATAAACTTTTCTGACAAAAAAAAAAAGGTGGGTTCATTACTCGAGTAAAGATGGTAACTGTTTTGTGAGGGTATGTTGTCACAAAATTACATAAAGCTTTCGGGGGGTAATATGACAGATTAGTTGGCACCTCATCTTATACAACAGTTCAAGACAGTTGCACTTCATATAATATATCATATTAAAGGCAAAGAAAAACTCAGGTTTCAGTGAATAATGCTTGAGGGTGTATAAAACTATAAATAATAATGACGTCATTACTTTTTTAATTGCGAAATAAGTGTAAATGTATGACACAACTTGCTACTGCTTGAGAAACATCCTAGTACTAGCTTGATAATGTAGCAACCTCTCAATGTGCTTTTGTCATGCCATATAACGGTACATAATAAGACATGAATGGAAAGTTATAATCAGTATAGTAAATACAGGTTGGCATCCATACTAACACAGAACAAGAAAGAAACAAACGAGCACAGATTGGTATATTTACAAATAGACCGAGCAGATGTCCTCAGCCACTCGTAAGAAAAGATGCTTGTAGTGCATTGTAATGAAATAAAATGCAACTTGTGCATTTCTATTTAATTCCTGGGAAAGATAACTTTTTGATGTCACTTTTGAGCTTTGGATGGTTGAAAAGTTTAGTTTTTCTAGGCTCTGTGCACACTTGCACAATCATGTTTCAGTAGTTCCATTATTGCATGGTGTTGCATTGACTTTGCTTGCTTGGAAAACCCACTCTAGCTGAATGCAAGAGAAAATGCTGCATTCATGTGGTGTGTTTTTTGTTGGCGTATGCGAATAGTGAACTTTAGGTTCGAAGCGAATTCAAAGGGAATTGGGATTTTTGTTGAATAATTTTAAATTGAATTTGAATAGTATATATCACATATTATAAAGAAAAACGGTCATATTTGTCACGAACTATCTGTCCATATTGACCTAATTAACTGTACGACTTAACATTTTTTTAGTATTGAAACAATGCCTGAGCAAATGCAATTTTTTTGGTTCAAAGAAAGTGGAAACAACTTCGAATAGTAGCAGGATTTGACTCTTGGTAGAATGCTAGTGATAACCTGTAAAATACTTAGCTTTTAAATTTACTGTACTTAAAGCATATGAGGTAGCATAAGGATCTTTTAACTTAAAAATGATGAATCAACGCGAGGGTAATATGCCCATTTAACCTTGAAGTGGAGCTTCAAAACAGTGCGGATTTCCCCTGGTTAAGTGTTTTCATTGTTTAGCACATATTTACTGCAGTGAAACCACTTTTACAGGTGGTTACATGCAGACAAATATATGGTCCGTACGTTTCACCTGCACTTTGTAAACTGGTTCACGGAGGGGAGGCATTGCACTTCGGTATCCATTTAAAAAGTTTAACGTGGCGGGGGCAGCACCATGGTATTCATTTCTATAAAGTGCAGCTGTTGAGCAAGGCAAGTTCACTAATTTGCGGCACCTGCTCGTGAGGTAGTGCCGAGTCTGTGCAGCACAAGATGGGTGCAGCTGCAGCAGACGACACAGCGATTGCATTCGTGTTTGTTTTAGTGGCATCCAACAAGTGCGACAGCCGATGTTTTCCAGTAGTTGCACCTACTACGCAACGTAAGCTACGCTGCCTTTTAGGAGTCACAGCTGTCACAGCCACCACAACCCGCAAAACAGCTGACCAGTAGCATAGGGCTTGCATGGCATCTTCACTCTTGTATTCGTTTCCACGTCATGTTGCCCCTGCACTTGCTGAAATATCCATGCACGACGACAGCACCGAGATGGCACTATCATGAACCAGTTTACGAAGTGCAGGAGAAAAAAAATAGTTAAAATTGATAAAAAGCTTGTAACCACAAGCAGACAGTTAGTAACAGGAGGTGTTACTAACTTTCTTGGACACTTACTAACAGTTTTGACCTTTTTACTACGTAAGTTTGTGGACACCTAAAGGTTACAACGGTTCTTTTGCGCACTGTTCTAACTTTTTTCTATGCACCTGTTTAATCAACTAGTTGAAAAAATGTTAGAGGCCATTATTATGAGCATCTATCAACCTATTACTAGCATGGGGATCCGTTCAAGTTCATTGAGGCGCTATATGTAAGCTTAATACCCCTGTCTTGGGTCTTGTGTATTAGGCAGGGTGAATCAAATGGACCTATACATTTAAGCAAGTGCTTTCACGGCTTAGCATTCCTTCACTGCAGCGAAACCACCTTTTCAGGGAATTGCATGCATACTTCTATACTTTTATTCGTTCATTTCGAATAGGTCATAATTTTCAATAAGTTAAATTTGAATTGAAGTAAATTTGAATGCTGTAATATTTGTTCAAAGATTCAAAGCATTCAAATTTTTGCTCAAGCGTAGTTTTATGCAAGAAGCTGTAGCACCTGCTGGTGTACAGTTTAGACTAGGGATGGTGTATGCACAACTCTTTGCTCGTGGGTGGGCGGTTTAGATTGTGCTAGAACTATGTGAAGCCTCAAAATACAGTTCTCTTTCAAACTGTGCATTTTCTTTGCACAAAACTGGTGCTTTGATGTTTCCACAATGTTATCTCAAAAGTGTTTTGAACCATTTTTTATAAAATGACCTCTATATCAGAGTTAATTGCTCCTTGAATCAATTGCTGCAAAAATTTCTCAAAACATAAATTAAATGGGGAAAGCTAAGCTCTCTCTTGTGGACCTCGAATGCCAGTGACAAGTTATTGCAAGTTATTGCAAGTTATTGCCATGGCTGAGATGGCAGTTGAAGCTGGAGGGTTTCATTACTAATAGGGAGTCCTCCTACTTCAGGGTGATACCAGGCATCGCTCAAAACACTCTTTAAGAAATAAACGCCTGTTTTTTCTCTTTCTGTCGAGAATGAATGGGGCTACAGGGAATTGTCGCACACATAAAACTTTTTCCGTGCTCTCTCGTTTTGATCATCAAATTGTAAGCTACACGGGGGGGGGAGAGGGGGGATGAAATGGAGGAAATAAGTTACATCAGTGCAAGTCATGACCTTGAGCGCATGTGATCAAATGTGATCGCTCTCTTTCATTCTAATTCCTGTGTGCAAGTGTGGCTCACTGCAAAAATGTGAGCAGACTATGGAGATTGATGCCAGCGTAGGGCGGAACCTTGTAGCAAGAAGTATGTCTAATCCAAATGCCACTCTTCATTTATGTCAGTTATTGCCTAATAGCATACTATCTGTGCAGCGTCAAACAGTGAGCATTGGGAGCTCCCAAGAGAATGAGCACAGGCTTCTGTATGAAAAGAGGGAAACTGAGAAAATGGCAACATAGTAGTCCACTTCTAAATTGTCCTTTCCATGCACGACTGCAAGATTCGGCTGAGCTTTTCATAGCAGTGTTTACTTTCCACTGAATGATATTTCTTACCCAGCTGGAAGTGTGGTTCATGACACCTGTAACAGTTTGCATGAACTTACCGTATTTACATCATTGTAGGTTGACCTATTTTATCAAATATTGAATCAAAAGTTTGGTGGTCAACTTTCAATCAAAATAGAATCTAGTTGCCAGTACTGCCAGTTGTGGTAAGACAAATGCGAAATCAGGGATGCTGTGGCATGGCTACAACATCACATTTGCATTTTGGCTCTACCTGTAAAGTGTACTGTGTTTTTTTGTGTATAACCTGCACTCTCAGCAATGATTCGTGGAAGATTTTCTAAAAGTGGCTCCTGTTTACAGCGTACTGCGTTCCGAATTCGGACATGAAGTTGGCCCGATTTTTCTGGTGTTCAATTTTTTTGGGGCAGACTGCCATGCCATCTAGAAGCAGCAACACAAAACACAAATAATGTGCCTAATAGTGGGTGTTCCTATCAACAGGCGGCGTGACAATCGGCTCACTCCCAAAGACTGGGTCAGTGAAGTGTCCCGATTTCGATGCATGGAGCCCATGGGGAGTTTTACAGCTCGTATGATTGAACAGATCTGTCGTAGCTATGGGTGGGAACAGAAACTGTCGTTGACTTCACTACTGTTTGTTGAAACCTGGTTTAGACCAATCGACGAGCTGCGTGCTGCGTTACGTCCCCGATCGCCAAGTTGTCGTTACTGCGCGTGCAAGGAGATTGGTGAAGCGTAGGAAAGGAGCACGGGAATTGTTTTTCGAAATGGAGGCTGTGCACGGCGCGCAGCTCTGTAATATTCAGAAAACCTGATTGCTGTGGTCTACTTTACGAATTACCGAGCTTGTTCGGGGAGTAAAAAAAAAGTTGGAGTCTGTTGACTGGCCCTTTAAAAATACGCCTTTTATATCTACCAGTGTTCTCTCACAGCATTCTTGGTAAAGTGCTGTAATGCATCATAACCGTTGCGTCCGTGATTGCTTCCTTCAACACGTCGTTTCTAAGCGTCCGTCCCATTCGGCGCGTTTTTAATAGGAGAAGGCCTTTTTTGTCAACTCCTTAACATGAACCAAGTGGTGACCTTACCGCAGGCGTCACCGTCATTCATAGCATGCATCTATGCCAAAAATAGCTGTGCGACGCCCGCTGGCTCTGTTTAGCTTTAACCTCACATTCCCCGCTTGTCCTCGCCCTGCAAATAATTGTCGCCAGCCAAAGAAAACACACGGCACACGTTGTGTTGCCCTCTGATTGGACAGTGAGGTTCAATTACTCCTACATCTCGTGAGTAGTCGACTTTAGCCCAAATTCAGCGTCCTTCAATCACGCTCTCTGGCTGTCACATCGCTCTTTCTGGTTCTGCTCGCACGGTTACCTACCGTATTTACTCGCGTCATTAACTTACCTTTTTTTTTTTTTTTTTTTTTCAGAAAAGTTGACGTCAATTTGGAGGCGGAGGCTTCATTATACAGGAGAAAAAAAAAAATGTCTCGAGGGTTATAACGTCAGAAATTTCATAGAACAGTATTAAGAAACTCGCTGTTCAACCGATGCTGGCCTCGAATTCAGTGGCGGAAATGTGGAGCCCCGATTCGAAAACTTCTCTCCACAAAAAAAGACTGTCCTTGTTTCCACTTGCAAAGTGCGTGACGAACCTTTTTTGTAGCCTGAAGCTGTTTTCTCCCATAACAAACACGCACAGATTGCTACAAAGTGTTCTCCAGCTGCTCGGTTCTCATGCTCCGGCACATACTTGGCCAACTTTTTGTGTAAAACTGGCCGATCGTGCCCCGCGCAGCAGATGTCCAATGAAATTCACTACGACAAACCCAACATCAAAAACGCAGCGTCCGATGTCGGCGCACGCACGCTTGCGGCTTTGCGGGTGAGCCGCGCCATTCCACCAGGTTTCGCTTTGTTGTAGCATTGTTTTTCACGTTGCTGTGCTTGTGTGGCGCCATAAGCAAAGAGGTTTCTTCTGTGCTCAACAGATGGGGCTCTGCCACAAATGACGCGACTCTTAAAGTTTGATTGACATTGTGTGCACTCGCGCTGCTCGCCACTGTTTAGCATGGTTATAAAACTTAGTTTTTACTTTTATTACATCAGTATTTTGTGATATAATGGCGTAGTTTAACATTGTTTCTATTGTTAAAGGTACTGGATATCTCACCAAAATAAAAGGAACACATACGTGAAAAGGTAGAGTTTATTTTCAAGGACCAAGGTGGGCGATTGTTTCATTATGCGAGTGGGTTCGTTAGGCGGATAAATATGGTACTTTAGCTACCACAAGCATCTATGAGCACAGGGGTTTGTTTAATAATTGATGATGGACGTTATTTGTCATGATGAAGATGTATGACTATGCATGGCTTCCAAAATAAACGTGCGTGGCGTGTTTTTCTTCGACCGTCTCTATCGCCGTGCTTCCCAGCAAAATGAAAGAGTATCGCCTCGCGCCAGGCTACAGCATGAGGGCGCAGATTCCGGCGGCAGAGACCGCAGCAAACAGCAGAGCGCACATGATTCCAGGGTTCGCATGGTTTTTATTTACGCTTACGCACAAGAATCACTGCCAGAATCTTCTGGCTGAACTGAAGGAAAGTATTGTTTCTGTTACTGCATTTATTTTGGTCCAATTTACGAAGAAGAATATGGATAATGCTGCATTTTCCTGATAAATAATTGTAAGGAGGTATCAATTCGTCTGTGGCAGTATTACTTTTTTTTTTCATTACGGTTCATTTTGTCTGGGTGCTAAGTACCTCGATTTGAGAACTATAGAGGCATTCTAGTATTCCTCCTTTCTGGAGACTTGTATGGGGGAAAACTGGGCTAATTATCGTTGTTGAATCGTATTGCTCTCCTGTTCTGGCTTATAATTTCACTATTATATCGTGTAAAGATATATTATTAGGTGGTCAACCGAAGTGCAGTTAGGCTCTAGATAACCGAGTACCCTGGTCATGTCGTTGAAATAAGGCACGTGATAAGTAATTTTGCTGGAATAAAAGCATGGATTAGCCAACCAACATTCAATACTCTCCACGTATTTCACAGTGAAAATGCCTGACTTGTCATCATCTCCTTTTTCGTGTCTGAGTTATCATCTCTTTTTTCCAGAGGTGGGCATGGCCCACCTCTTGAAACACGCTTTCATCGTGCGATTGGGACGGCCGGATAGAAGCCCGCCATCTCGGAGGCCATGATCTAAGCATCAATGTGGTGCATTCATGTCAAGTGATGGTATAGCTATCAAACACCAATATACATAGCGCAAGCACTCTTATATGAATGTACAGTTGTACATTAAACATTAAACTACTGTAAAAACCAGAATATAGGTCAGACAGAAATACAGGTAGACCCCTCCCAACTTTGAATCTCCGAAAAAGAAATGTTTAAAAATCGTAAAGTATCGCGGCGCATCCTTACTTTGATAAATACACGACACAACCAGCTGCACTGTGGTGCCGTCTCTTTTTATTTCGATGCTAATCTTAAGTAGTTACACGCGAGAAGGCCATGAAGTTCTGTCACTCAGACTCATCGAAACTTGAGTTCGACGGCGTCTGTTTCTCACTGGTTACGTCCCAGAGTGTGTTGTCCTCCATTCCATCCAATGCGATGCTGATGGAGCATTTGCAGAAAGACTTGCGCACCATCTTTTCCAGGAGAGATTTCTAAGCTTTTTGTTGTGTGCACCGTTTGTTGTACCACGCGTCTTTGTTGTGTGCACTGTGCATGCTTCCCCTTGCCCTGAAGCTCATTTCTTAAAAAAGTGGTATGGTCTATCAACCGGGCAAGCAAACTAGAACTCGCAGTGCCTCTGGTGCCACCCGTGTGTCTAGTTAGCATGCTACAACGGTGACCTAAAGCTGGTACAGTTGATGCAATGGAGCATGATGCAAGTGATTTGCTCTTGCATCATGCTCTTGCATCATGCAAGAGCAAGATGCAAGAGCATGATGCAAGAGATTCGATCCCGCAGGTCGCGGGATCGAATCTCGGCTACGGCGGATACATTTTCGATGGAGGTGGAAGTGTTGTAGGCCCGTGTGCTCAGATTTGGGCGCACGTTAAAGAACCCCAGGTGGTCGAAATTTCCGGAGCCCTCCGATATGGCGTCTGTCATAATCAAATGGTGGTTTTGGGACGTTAAACCCCAAATATCTATCAACGGTGATATCTCCAGCAGGCCAAAAAAAGCTTCTCATGCAGGGAACTGAATGTGGCGTACCGCAATTTCACCTGAATGTCACATTCCACAAAAAGTACACAACTAGGCGAGGCACGGCTGGACTGGGCGAGCAAGAGCGTCCTATCTCTGACGTCAAATTGATAACAGCTCTGGCTTCCCCAGTGGAGGTGCTCGCGGCCAATATACGACGATGGTCAACTTTTTATTACATTTTTTTTTTAAATTCGACCTTTACATTTCGGTTTTTAGGGTACTTCTGTAAAGACACATTTTACTTTCGTGTTTTACCGATTCGTATGATGGAAGGATCAACCATGTTTTTTCGCACAGCTGCACGAATAGCAATTTCTTTTTTGGGTGTGAAGGGAATTTGAATAATAAAGTGTCGAATATTTCTCGAATCCTTCTGAAACACTTCGAAGCAAAATTACAGAAAAGATGTTGAAGAAAATCCCTTAGTAAATCTTAAATTATATCCTAAAAATTTTTAGATTCTCAACGGCGCAACTGGGCAGCGCCATATTGGGCTCATTGAAAAGACCATTTGCTTCATCTTCGAATTTCCCTCTTCAGCTAGGTTCTTCATCCAGAAAGAAGCATACAAAAAGGAAATGTTTAAAGTTCATTTTAAGGCCTCTGAAGTGCCGCGATTGCCGTGTTGCTCCAGCGTGCCTCGCCATTGGTCCTATCCTCGTTCCAGGAGAGTATCATTTCTTGCTTGCGCATGGTGAGGTCACAGCTGTTGATAATACTTAATAATGCGTTTTTACTCCTTCTGTGTGCACCAGTCAACGATCATTTAGCCTATAATTACACTTTAGTTTGGCACCTGCAACCGGAACCTCAGTAATCGGGTTATAGCGCACTGCGCTCCTTGAACATTTGAGACCCACATCGTGGACTGACTATGTGTAACGTTAACTTGTGGCACCTGCGCTTAGAGGTTCTGCTTACAAGCATATTAGACTTCGAAGGCTGTGATGGGACAGCTCTTTGTATTTGCAATAAAACATGACATACTTTCAAACATTGGGCACTGTCGCCATGCACACCACAACTGAGCTTACTGCTTGAAGTCATAGCTAGGCCTCCTAGCACCGCTCACAGCACGAATTTACATGGCAAACCTGGACTTTGCTATCAAGGACATTGCGGAGCGGACATACGAAAGCGAAGAAGCTGCAGTGTGCTTCTTTGCTAGGTTGTGGTCACCGAAGCACTTTGGTGGAGTCTGTGAGCCACCTAGCTATATCCTGTGCTTTCTCCCATAATCTGCCTGAAGAAAGCTGGACAAAAACTGTGCTTGACAGGAGTGGGACTGCTTTGCACCTCTGGTTTTCAGCTCAAAACTTTTTGGGTTCATACATTTGGAGTGCAGTCTATATATAGACCTTTGAGGAGGTGCTGTACGGAGACACAAAAGTGGTTGTAATTTTGCAGTTTTCTCTGATGACATATATATATCTCTTTCCGTCCCAGTGAGGACTGTACTGGACAAACCAAAAAAGGCGGTGCAGAAAAGCATGCGGAGCCATAATCGGAGCTGAAACCACTTTTGCAGCTTCTGTAAGGGGCTAGCAATATAATTGTGAATGTTTTTCCTCCTTCAGCCCCACTTCCTTGTGAGGGTGCCTTAGAAAATGAGCGCCATCCACGAGGAACGGCGTGCGCATAGTGTGGTTAGGTATACAAAATCATTTTAGGAGCTGTCTTCGTGCCATTCAAAGGATTTAAATCATGTGTGCTGACTGATGTCCTCATGAAACAATGAGGCAAAAAGGTAGCTTTTGTAAGCAGTAATTTGCTCGCAGTGCGAGAATGTTTTTATGTCCAGTACACTGGACACCAGGATTCAATTGTATCGCATCGTGCCAAACATGCAGAAAAAAAAAAAAAAAGAAAACTAGGAGTGAGCTTCAGGCGACGAACTTGAAATTTACCCATTAAAAAAATGAAACAGAAGCATCCTGGGAATTCTGTCAAGAGCATGGTGCACGAGGACAAAGCATCGTCTCAGGAAATTGGCTTCTGTACGCTTAGCGTGCTCCGTTCTATGTTTTTTACCTTCATGGCGCTATGTGCAACTGTCAGCCATCAAATTTTTTTTCTTTTTCCAGGATTAAAAACAAACCACTTTTTGGTTTTGTAAGACCATCAAGCTTCTGACAGGATCAAAAGCAACACTCTTTTAAGGAAGTTAACAGAATATGTCCACCCATCAGTGCAACAAAGGAATCCTAGTGTCCAGCATACTGGACATGGTTACAGTCTCCGAAATTTTTTGCATGCTTCTTCAAAAGTCTTTTAGCTATGAAAAGAACACGGAAAAAATTTTCCCTCTTTACTGAAAATTTGGTATGGAAAGGGATATACTAAAAGCTTTTTGTGCAGGTCTGAAATTGCTGGAGCACCAGTCCAAGAAGGAAGACGAAAGCTGTCTGCCCCGCCTTCTCCTCAAGGATGTTGCCCCAACTATCGAATTGACCAAGCTGAACCACATCAATATGGGTGAGCTCTGAAACCTTGCATTGTGAGCAGCTGGAGTGCTAGCAATGTGTCACTTACACGAGACTGCACTAAGAGGCTTACCTTGCTATAATATGATGCACTTTGAAAATTTTCACTTGATCTGTTGAGCAAAATTCACTGCTTACTGTACAGTCGCAGTGGAGACTTTCTTCAAGCTGAAGTATATTTGAGTTTGTCAAAATATTATTACGTGAATGGAATATGCGGAAGAGGAGGCACCAATTGTAATCATTGAGCTGCCAGAGTAAAAGCTCATTAATTTGACCGCTGTTAATTTGGAAAATTGAATAATTCATGTGTTCTCGGGTCCTGGCAAGCATATGTATTTTTAGTGATGTCAAAGTTCTGTTAATATGGGCATGTTTGGCTGCAACCCAGTTTATTTGGATGATTCTCGGAGCATGTCAAGCACGAAGCACCACAAAGGTGCTAGGAAAAGGAGTGATAACGGGGTTTGTGTACAACTGACATGGCCGCGGCATTTGAAAAGGTGTAGTTGCCATCCACACTTTTACGGCAATTAGGTTGTCGGCAATCAAAACTTTTTTTAGAACAGACTATTGTGCGAGTTGGTACAGATGAATTGTTTTAGAAAATAGAGCTACAGAGAAGACAAGCAGTGTTCATGTGGTTAAAAATTCTCTTGATCTTTTCTGCTGCACCATTTTCTTAAAGTATGAACCCAGCTTCAGCAGCTTTAGTAAACATGTTTCGCTTTTATTTTACTTGTTGTACACAAACTATGTGGGCACTATCTATCATTGCGTCGATTGCAACTGGGGTCAAAGCTGGGACAAGCAGTCGTTTGTTTTCACCATGTGCCTTCATAACTGTGTCATCTATGACTGTGCATTAGTCTGCCGGGTTTATTGAGCAGCTAATGTGCAACTCGTCACTTTTGTTTCGACTCTGGATGTAGGGAGTGTGCCTTGAGAATTGCCAAAGTGAGAAAAAAAAAATGGTTGGGTTCTTTGATTTAGTTTCCTAGTGCTCCGCAGAGTTGCATGCATTAGATAATCAACAGGTAAGGTGGTTAGTCTAGGCGTAGGGCTCCATCTGATTTGAGGTGGTTGCAGATTAATTCAAGAAATGGGAAATATCAAATACAGTAGACCACATTGAGGATAAGTACAATGATAAAAAAAATATCTGTGATTGAATGGAAATCTATTATCCCTATCGTTAAATGAATTTTTATTCTTTGAATGTAGACGCTACCAGTTTTATTCTATTTGTAGTTACCAGGGTTACAGTTTTCTTTTGTGTGTTATAAAGTGAGGCCTTGTTTTGTATTGTGAGCCTTTAAAACTGGACACTCGTTTGATTTGGGAGCGTGTTGCAGTCTGTTAAATACTGCCACTTTGAATAGCTTCGTATGTTACTTCTGCCTCTTTTTATGCAACCTGCCAGGTGCTTATAACAGTTTAGTTGGTTTTATCCAAGTTTTAATTAACTCTTCGTTACCACGTGAAAGTGGTTGTTTTTCATATGTTTCGGGAAGATCGTTTCTGCCCGTTTGAAAAGTACTCCAGCATGCATTGCAGCATACCAAACTTTGTACATGGAAATGCTCTTTCCAAAAAATATATGCTGTAGAGCAACAAAAATATTTTAGAATGAATAAAAATGTAAAAAGTGTGGAATTTTCGGTAGCCGGATGGTGAACAGTGCAATAAAGAACACTATATATTCAAAACAATATTAAAAACAAAGAAAACTCAGAACATACATTTTATATATAAATGACCCAGGAACAGCATAAAAAATAATGAGTGTTG